>JBAMHV010000021.1:12044077-12068392 GCA_037177535.1 Pseudomugil gertrudae | reverse complement strand
TTTGTATGATTGTTAAGTAATTTAGGATTAGTGTAAATGTGTGTATAGCCTTTCTGAAACTTTTATTGTAAATATTTTAATGATTTTCTTATAGTTGGGAGTCTTTGGGTACCTGCGGGAATGGTTTAGTCCATACACGCTTCTGTATATAAGCCATGTATGTTAGTTATTCGGGTTGTTGATGACAGTGGTTTCTAATTTACCAGGTAGAACATTTTGTTTTATGAACTGTCTAAACAAATGATAAAGACTAATAAAGTCAATTTATTCAAATGTGGGTTACCCAAGAGTAAGGGAGGACCCGTGAGCACAGAAACTAAGCTGAACCAGTTAATTATTTCATTTTAACAGTTCTTATAAATAGATATTAGAAATTCACTTTCCAAAAGTTTTCTAACCATAATAAGCAACCTCATTCAATTCCATTCAATTCAATTTTATTTATATAGTCCAGTATCACAACAAAGTTGTCTCTAAGAGCTTCACACACAGTTAATCACACAACAGCAGACATGACGCACAATAAACACTACAAATTACACTAAACTAAGCAGACCTGTCCTTAGACCCTCCTTCTTGGTAAGGAAGAACTCCTAAAAAACCAGTTGTTGGGAAATAAAAGAAGAAACCTCATGGAGCCCACATTGAAGGAGATATCCTCTCCCAGGATGGACAGGAAATTGTGTCTAGGACTGTTATCAATTAGCTCATCTACATTCTGAAATAACACAGTTCAGACCTCATAGCTGTATGAGGCCCAAAAAGGAATCTTTTATTTGTCTCATTTTCACATTTAGCAAATGTTTGTTCAAACAAGTCAGTGTGAGACTTTTCCCATTGGGACATCAAGCAGGTAAGAAAAAAAACACACTTTTCCCCAGTAGTGGATGATCACTACCACTGACCCGTCCCTCAGCTAACTGAGCCTACAGGACTCATTGGTGAAGAATTAACAGTCAACTCCAATAAACATATTAATATTGATGAAAAATTTGCTGTAGATTTCTTTTTTCATTTATTAGAAGCCCTATGAGACAGTCATAGGACTGAAGTGTTATGAATGAGATTAACTGTTCAGCAAATATGCATTATTTCAACTGTAAAGCACAGAGATAGGAGGTTGATGAGACAGGGGTTATGCATGCAGCACCTGTGGTCATGCCGTGTTTCTCTGGCATCAACTCTGCTTTTCTGTATAGCCAGGTTGCTCTTTCTTCTATAACTGCAGCTGTGCTTTACAGCATCATTGCACACCTGTCCCTTCTCTACGTTTTACATCACCTCATTCAACTTTGCAGCCTAAACCCCAGCTTCTCCTGCCAGTCCATTACATCTGCTCTCCATGTGGTGCCCAATCCATTGTATGTATTTTGGACTTTGCCTTTACTGTACCCTTCTGTTGAATAAACCTTTTTTTTTGTCTGAGATGCCTTCAAGTTCTTCCTCTGCAAAGTCAACAGCTGTTGTGTACATGACTGTTTGCGAATACCCTCCAAGCTGAACAGGACTGAGTGTGCAATCAAAACCACACTAAGTAGAATTGAAAAGAAAAAAAATAATCATAGAAAAGAATACAAGGTTATAAAAAAGCTCAAAACTATGTTAAACATGGAGAATTTCAGCTCATTACAAAGCAGTGTTCTAATTTGTTTGTTTTAACTGTACAGCTTGCAGTATGGTTGTATAAAAATATAAATAATTTGGGTATTTTATTGTATGTTAGCAATGCAGCTTCAGCACCAAAACGAGGTGCTGCTAAAAGCTGGGATTCTTCAGCACATTGCACATTGTCAGCAGTCAGTACAGACAGAACTGTGGTTTGTTAATACCCTTTGCACTTTTTTCTTATCACATTCGCTTCTAATGGTACTTGATAAAACAAAAGATCCAGCTACAATATAAACGCTCGTCAGTTTACACCAAAAAGATGAAACATATTAAGATGGTCATAATTCACATACTGTAGCTACCTTCCTCAAAAAGAACCTTTGTGTATTTTTATCAGGTTCAAACAAACACATTTTAGCTCATTAAATCTGCCTTTTTAAAGCATTGAATGTAAAGTGAATGAAACTAAAATAGTATCAGAAATCAGCCGACCCCCACCCCCCTCCATCCCTACCCCTGCATTTCAAAGCCCGAGGAAGAGACTGGTGAATATTATATGAAGTAATTAACCAGCTTCTCTTTTTAGCTAATTGGTGATTGGAAGTGTGATAACCATTTCACAGCTAACATTTACTTATCATTGCTGCACAGCATCAGCCATTTTGTCAGTGCATTTGCAATGCAACAGTAACATAGGAAGACAAAATTTGATTACTTTTTTTTGTGCTCATTTTAGCCTTTGGAGATCCTCAACCTCAGGTCCTCATAAAACAATTACTTACTGAATTGGGAATCATCTTCTTAACATGTCCGTGTGATCAGAGAATAACTAAGATAAAACAGGCTGGTTTTCTGACAAGTAGTTCCTATACACTCCTATACACATCATATACAAGAAATCAGAAACAAAGGTGACAATGTTGCATATATGATTCCTATAAATAATAAGAAGCTTTAACATTTTTGTTTGTAAGTATGTCTGATCAGAAGAATCTTTGCTTAATGATTTAATAAATACTGAATCAACAGACTCCAAACTCAGAGAATTTACTGCTACCAAAGTTACATGTAAATGACACCAATAAGTTGGCACCAGTCTTCAACAGCATAAAGTGTGTTAAATCCAAAAAAGTTGCTGCATTTTGTGTTGAGGAAAAATTGGGTGTTTTCTCCACAATAAAAGTAATTCATGTTTTAGTAACTGTAAGACAATAAATCAACTCCTGCAAATAGAAAAAAGAGGGAGCATGTTGTTCATTATTGCTACAAGCTTTATAAATTAAACTTGAAATTCAAACTAACTTGTTCTGTATTCACACATTGTCTCGTTCAGCCATTTTAAATAAAATATTGGCAGTACTATTCCTAAATAAAATGTTAGATAATTGTATTCCAGCGTAAAGCCCCCATAGGAAATTTCATAGCTGCAGTCTGTATGAACCAATATATTAATCTGTCTTTGTTCACACCTTTTAAAATAGTAAGCACAAAACTGCAAAATGCAGATTTGCATACATCAAACATAAGCTATGCACACATTTACACAAACACAAACTCATTTACACATGTAGCACATACTGTACACTGTAAAGATGTGTTTAAAGGATTGAAAATCGGTCACCGTGCCCTTTGAAACATGTTTTTAAATGTAATGTGAAAAAATGTGTATAAAAACAAATACAAGTAAACATCCATAGACATGATACATACACTGCAGAAAGCTTTGCCTCTGGGAAATCATTTCAGACCTTTGCATAAATAAGTATATTCTGTTCTAGGAATAAAAGGAAAAGAAAATACATTGGCTTTTACCTTTGTAGCCTGGCTACTGTTGCATTCATAAATTTGTATTCTGAACTGGAATTTAAGATTATTATGTATTCTACTCTATTGCAAATAAGACCACCAGCTATAAAATACACCCCCTGAGTCTGTCTTTGGGTATTTTCAGCACATATGTCAGAATAACTCTTAACACCTTCTACCTTTATTTAATGACATCTGAGGTTCTTCACTTTTCAGACGGTGCTTTTTGTCCAAGTGTATTTGCAGCCCAAGGACATCCATACAGACACACCTCTTGTCATATGCCTGTACTGTGTGTAAGTGTGAGAGTATGTGTATCCATGCAGTGTATGCTCATGTGTGTGCATTGCTGACAGCCTGCTGCTCCTCCCAGCATCAGGCACATATTCTCAACACATCCTCAAGGTCACAAATCAGGCCAGGTGGCCATTTTGGCAAGATTAAGGACACATTCCTAAAGAAGAGACACATTTGATTTATCATATTCTATCTCTGCTGTGGAGGGGCAACAATAAGAGGTTATGTAGCTGAGATTTCAGCAGACACCCAAGAGATTTCCAGCTAGCCTCACAGTCTTTTTAAGGCTTATTTAAATGTTACATTTCAAAACGCCAGTAGTGCAACAGAATGAGAGAATACATGGATGAAAAGGGGGAGAAGGAAAGAGGAGGTAGAGGGAATAAGAAGGTAAAAGGCAGAGTGTAAAACAGAGATATTAAACTCTCGCTAGACCCCTTTGACAGATGCAAGCTAGGGCAGCATGCCAGGGAGGCGCAGTCTTAAGGTGACAGGCTCTGCTATAGTGAGCAAAATTGATAATGCCATATGGCTAGGGGAGGGCAGCTGTAGATTCCAGTCACGAAGTCATGAACAAGGAATAATCCTCCTGCTGTCGTAGGTTTTACTAAGTGTACAGGAGGAAAGAGGGAAAGAAAATGGGATGAAAGTAGAGATGGAAGAAGGAGGGGCACTCTGTAGGAAAGGCCACACTGATGACCAACCCCTTTCTCCCCTTCCTGTTAAGTGCATCCTCCTTCTATTTCTTAACTGTGTCAGCTTCCGAGATAGTTACACAAGAGCTGACATGGCTATTCCTTGTGCTACTAAAATCCGATAAAACATGCTCAGATTTTACAAGAAAGCAAAGCAAGTGCTGCCGAGGATGCCTTGTGCACACAGTGCAGAACAGGGATTGTCACAGCGGATATAGAAGCTAAATAAAGATGGCAACTGTGCAAAATGCCGACTCACAGGTACCTTTTCCCCAGGTACAAAGGGGACCGGAGCCGATAAGGGGGAGGTGGTGGACTTGTTCTGTGGCAAGCAGCATTTAATTTAGAATGTGCGGCACCAGGAGCTGGGAGGTTAGACCTAAATGGAGCACTGCCAGCAAAAGAAGCAAGGCTTAATTGTTTGATTGATTGGCCACGACTGCAAGGCATATTTCTGAAGCCCCTCTGCGCCGATCAATGAGTCAATGAGCGCCTCGCCAAACCTCGCAGCTTCGCAGCCTGGCAATTCAATTATGTGGAGGCCTTGGTGGCCTCTGCCTGCAATCATGTTACAGAAGCTAGAGACGAGCCTCCCCTGTCTACCCTCTCCCCTCCTTTTTTCTCTTTCATTGGACCGGGAGTTTAATGCAGCAGATACAAGCTACAAGGGGCAGGGCATGTGGAGAAAGGATGGGGGTGAGAGAAAGATGCAAAGGGGGCAGGGAGGTTGGCTTTATTAGATTGGTAACAGACACTACATACTGTATTGGACACAAATCAATTTACCCTCCTAATCTGTCATTTAAACAAATTATCTTGCTTGGTGATGCATCAGCAGTATCACTCCTCTCAAGGGGGTTAGGTAAAGGGAGTAGGGAGGGCAGAATGGAGAAAGGGAGGGGAGTGATGGAGGGCTGAGTCTAATAGAGATGTGGAGGAGAGTGATAGTTTGTCAGGAGAGCAATGAAGGGAGGAAGAGATGGTGAATGGTCACTAGGAACAATGCTTTAGGAATCCTGCAGGATGTGCCGCATTACTCAAGTTATTTTTACAAACAGCTTTAAAAAACTGAAAGGACAGTGTGTATTGGCATGATATTTATATAAACTAAAAAAGAAAACAAGAACTTTTAAATCAGGATTTAAAAACATAATTTGGATGTGTGAAGCAGTGGAATAATTGCTTTCACTCCAAAGAGCCAAGAAAAGCTGACACTGGTATGGAAGAAACATGTGTTGGCTTTAAAAATGGCTGACAGCTCTGCATGTTTGGTCTAGTTCAGGGTCAAGGCTAAAGTTGCCATCAGAGAGAACTGGCAGATTCATTGGGAGGTAGACGTGACGATAAACAGACCAGCACAGGCTTGCATCCCAGCAGCCGCAGAGCATTAATTTCAGGGTGATACAACAGAAATATAAATGAAAGTAGCTGCAGTCACAGTATCATATGCTGTATCTACACTGAAACATAAATGTTGGTGTTGGAAAATGTCTAAAACATGATTCATTTTAAATATCTCAGTCAGGTAGGAGCAATCAGGTAGCAAGTGATTTTACCTGTTCACTTCCATCTCATTTTTCCTTTATGCCCCATTTAGACCCATTTATAGCTGAAATGAGCAGATAAGATGTAAGTACTGGCTGTATTTGAGTAAGGTGTAAATTTATGAGAAGTCACAGAATTTCCTCCTGGTTGCTGATAAAAGTGACTCTAATGACAATAAAAGGTATCAAATAAAAAAGGAAAATACATTCCAGCTTAAAGAATACTTAAAGCAAATAAGAGAAAATGTGTGCTTATTAAAAAACATTAATATCTGTCAATGTTGGAAGATACGCTATTGCTGCAGAAAGAGCAGGTGTGCACACTGACTGATGTGTCTATCTGATACTGCATATACATTTAAAAATTCATTTTTATCACATGAAATTATCCTCTATTCTAACAAGATTTTTACCCCCCACAATTAGTTGTTATATGCTCTTATTATATTACAATTTGTTAAAACCACTGTAAAATTCCTAACACCTAGCAAACTGCATATGATAAATACACATTTTACATAAGATAATATGAAAAAACCTGGGGATCAAGACAGGTCTCAGAGGCCCAGTGACCCACTTTGACCCACCAGCCTCTGGAGCCCTGCTTTCAGAATCCCAGCTCCTTCCATGTCCCACATCTTCAGTCTCTTCAACCTCTTCAGCTGCGTCTGTTTCCAACCATGGGATGCTGAGTGCACTCTATCGAGCTTTGCCGACTCAGAGATGCAAAGGGTCAAATAACAAAGGTCAGCTTTAAATCTATGACCCCTGCTATTTACATGACACAGCTTCCTCAGCAGAACGTGCTTTCTACTGGGTCCTTTGGTTTTTCATTAAATATTTATTCAGAGTGCTCTCTGTATGTATCCTTCTCAGCATGATAAAAGTAATATCACCTCCATCCGTGCTGGAATGCTTCTCTCTGAGTGTGACAAGTAAAGAAAAAAAACCCAGAGAAGAAATGCAAACTGTTTTTGTTACACACATTTACATAATTGTCTACATGATGCATTATATAAGTCCATTCAAATACATAATGCTAATGACAAGATTGAACTGTTTTCACCAGACCTGAACCAATCATTTTAATATCAATATCATTGCAGTAACCTGTGACCAACAAGCATTAACTCCTTTTAATGTTAAGGAGCCATACATTAAAGGAAAATACATTTATATACGTACACCCAAAGTTGTATTTTTCTCATTTTCTCCCTGAAAACATGTAACAGAAATATTCAGTGTAGTCCCATGGGGGCTGCAGTCCTGCAGGTTTTAATGTGTCCCAACTATAACAGACATTACTCAAATTAAATGGATCCAACAGTCAATGAAGTTCTGCACAATGACTCATTAATTTGGGTCAGGTGTATGAGCAGGGATACACTGGAAATCTCCAGGGACATGGCTCCTATGGATTTAAGATATATTTAAGATATAACCTGGAACTTTGTTAGCTTTTCTTTTACAAAAATATATAATATTTCTGTATGAATATATAACTATTGTACACAAATCCCATTAATGTGTCTGACTTTCTTACAGAGTAAAGGTTTTTAAAAATATTGTCAAATGCAAATCAATCTAAAAGAAGCACTGCAAGAATATAAATAAATGCACACAATTATACACTAATATGTCTTTCTTATAGTATTATAATCTTATATTCTATCATTTTCTTATAGTAATACAGAGGAAATATTGAAGTAAAGGTAAATTCCTGAATGTGCCATGCTAACCGCATTCTGATTCCTAGTCTAAGAAAAAATTTTCTGAGAAATTATGCTGCTGGGGTTCTTTTCTCTTTCAGCAGTTCACTGTACATGTGACCACTCCAGAATAATTAACTCCACTGGCACAGCAACAAATAGCAATTCTGCTTATAAATGAAGAGATTTCATTTTCTCCAAATTGCTTCTCTGTGTTGAATAACTTCGTAGTGTTTTAAGCACCTTGCATATCATATTCACATTTATTTTTCTTTGTGAGTGAATAAAAACATCCACAATGCAAAGAGTTGGTGCTCAGCACACAACATGATCATGCTCACAGGCAGACGAGAGTGAAATTGCATGTTTGACGCAGAGGGACCTGTTTTATAAATGCAGTGGTTAGTATTTACGTATGTGTGGGGTGTATGCTCCTTTTCAAATGAATCTCAACCCAAGTGGCTGTTGAAATATGAATGCATGATGTAAATGCTCTGCTATCCCACTTGCAGAGCCTCTGCAGTCTCAACCTTATCGCAATGAGCTGTGACAAGGGAATTCAGGGAGAATGGGCTGGCTTGAAAAGCCATTTCTACTGCTACTAATTGACTCATCCCTGGCTGATAGGCAGCAGGACACTGACAACGCTGCACATTAAGATGGGACACGAGTTGATTATACATAAGAAATCCATTTAGAATAATTGTTTAGCAAGATTTGTTATCAACAAAATAAAATAAAAGATCAAACTATACAATAACATTTTCCTTTTTTTAACCTTTGCCGAACATTTGTCTCATAGTCACAAAAAAGTCCTCTAAATGTTATTATGTAAAGTTTTATGTAAAGCACTTTGAATCGACTTGTACATGAAATGTACAGAAAATGTGCTATACAAATACAACTTGCCTTGCCTGACTTGAAAAGAATAAAACCTTGAGTACACAATGTCTCCAAATTAGTTTTCTACCATCTCCAAGTGTTCACAGGAATAATCTGAGGGGTTTTGTAAAAGAGGCAAGTGTTTTATAACATAACCAGATATTTTTGGTTCTAAATTTTACTAATGCATTATCATTTAAAACTAATACAAAATTTAAGAATTGCATAAAAGAGGATAAACCTTTAGTGGTGCTTCCCACCAGTAGTTCTGGTAACATACTTATTTCATTCTTGTCTGTATTTAAGTATGTGACAAAAGAGTAACCTCAAACTGAACTGCTCCTATAAAGACACAAAAAAAAAACATAACTAAACATAAACAATCAAAGACAAATCAGTAATGATTAAATTATTTCTGATCCTAAGTGTGTTTATGAACATTAGATCTGGAAGGACTTTTACTGAACTGTTGTTCAAAGAAACATATAAGAATTCATTTAATTAAATGTCTGTAACTCATGTTTATTAATCATATATGAAATAGTGTATTATATCATTATTACTGTAGTGTCTCTTTTTTATGTTTTAATCATTTTGATCACTTTTGAACCAAAAATAAACATTTTTTCTACCTAATCTTTTACTATCTCTTCACATAATTCTCAGCTCTTAATTTACCCCCATACAGTACTACTGTGTCTATATTTTCAATGATGAGATGCAGAATGCTTCATGTGGCATTTAAATAGACTAAAATTCACAAAGTCAGTGTTATATTTACACTCACTGCTGGGTGGTGGATACTGGATGATACCCTTTCACCTGCTGCGTTGGCGTGAGGCCTAGTTGAGGTGTGAGAGGAATACTGAACAAAAGGACAATGCAGAATGGAAAACACCTGTCTGGCTTGCCTACAAAAGCCACAGTATGCTGAGTCAACACCAGAGAGCACTCAGGTCAGTCTCTTTAAAAAAAACCAACATGCCTAAAATAATTAGTTTGACAAGATGTGTCTAAGAAACATGCCATATGTGACAGAAGCTTCTTGAATATTTCTCTTTGGATAAGTCTGAAAGTCCAACTTCAGTGTGGGTTACTTTTATCTTTATTACTTTGTCTCTTTATTTCTCAGTCTCTCAGTCAAGATTCCTTTTCATCTCCCGAGTTATCTCTGTCTCTCCGTGGTGATGGTACTCATGCTGAGAAAGGAGCACTGCATTTCTCTTTTCCTTCACCTCTTTGAGGATCTGTTGGTTGGGCAGCTGACCCAGAATAATCCCCATCCTGAGAGCACAGAGATTCTTTAAACCTGTATGCAGGCCCTTAGTGACAGCGCACCCCCCTTTCGTCTGATCTGAGAACAAACCCAATGCTGTTGTTTTAGCTGCATTGCAGTAACCCTGAACACATCTTTATTTCACTGGGGGAAATCTGATAAATTAATGGGAAAAGGGAGGTTTAGGGTAGTTGTGGAGATGACAAAAATATTGAAAAAGACTAAAAGTGCCTCTTGTATGCCTGAGCTGCCATTATGTGTTGAAGGCCACAGATAGGACCAAGCTACATTAGTCTATTTACAACATTCAGTATGCAGAACAGCGTACATTCGATCTATTTAAGAAAGCTGAACTGCAGTAGGTATATTATACTCCTGACACCCTTAGGTAGAGAATTAAATAAGATAAACCTGAAACTGTCAGACAGTTGACCTATAAATTCACAAGTGGACCACAGGTGGCAAGGGGAAAAGGACAGAGGGGAAAAAAATAAGAGAGAATTATATTCAAAACGAGAGGTTAGCACAGAAGAGGGATTTTTTATTCCTCGTCTGCTGTCATACAGGACAAACACACCCACACACTGAGACGTGACACAAGGGTGTGTCCAATTCGGCCCACTTTCAGATCCTGTGAATGTCTGGTTTGCCTGGCCCTAATCCTCTCACTGAGACTGACACCGTTCCTGCTTTTCTCTACTTTTACCCGATAACAGGTTAATGGAGGACATGTAAAGAATGATGATTTCCCATGTGGCTACGATGCTTTCATTCTTCCACAGTTGCTGCAGAGAGCTGCTGCAGCTGGAAGCCTTGCACTGAGAAGGGAAAGTGTGAACGATAAAGCAGAGTGGCTGCAGAATGAAACGAGTGGTATTTTGATACTGTGAGCAAGCATTAAAAATGATCACAAGATGCAAATAACATTGTGCTTATCTGTGAATGTGATTAAAAATCGAGTGCTGGGACACATAATGTTTAACCTACATAGCCTATCTCTAGTGATTTCCACAGAGAAAGTCCCTCTTATCTGCTAATAGACCTTTGTAATCCCTCAAACACACAAGTACCAAACACTGGCAGCTTTTAATGAAAACTGAATGAGAAAGCAGTTTGGCTGAAAACAACAGTTCATATGTGCTAAAAACTAAAAGTCCAGTTTAGTTTGACTCTTAATCAGTCAAAAGCCAAAACGTCTAGAAATGGCAGGCAATAGTCTGATGCTTTCTGAAACACTTGACAAAACTAATATTACATCCTCTTTGGCATTAATTCAGTCAACTGCCCTGCAAAGCAGTGATGAATTTATTAAAAGGCATTATTATAAATATAAATCACCTAATCATGCCAGTCACTAGCAGGTGTGTGATATAACTGCCCAGTTTATGGTGCTGACGTTAAATTATAATTTGTAGGAAGATAAATATAATACAAACAAAAAGACTGAACTGCATATTTTATATTAAAACATCCCTTTTACAAAACAGCCAGTGAAATATCTTATACTTTGTAAACTCTCACCAGATCAAATTAGTGTCGATCAGTTACTTCTTATAAGTAATGTGGAGAGAAAGTGTGAAAGAGCAGCCTCCAGGGGATTTGGGCACAAAATCACAGTGCAGAGGGGGAGATTGAAGAGAACCAGCAGTGGAGATCAGCAGTGTGACCGTATCCAGAAAATTAGATTAACTGAATTAGAGGGATTAGATTGACTACAGCTGGATTGCAACTGATGCCTCTAAGAAAAGGGGACGATAGAGTAAGAGCAAACGGGAGGAAGAAGGAACAAGGAAAGGAAGAAAATCAGAGAAGATAGCAGAAACTTTCTTTGGGAGTTGAGTGGAAAAGTCATATTGCGGTAGAGAGAGAGAGGAGCAGAGGGAGGAGACAGCTCAGCAGATTTAGGTACCCTGGGTAACTTTTAGGGGCTGGCACTGAAATGAGCAGCTGATGCTATCTTGGTTGGTCCGCAATCCTAAAGGTTCACTTAGGTTCTTCATCTTCACATGACTCAGCTTAAGCTGCAGTGCCCCTCAGTGGCAGAACATGGGGATATGCTGAACCTCTGAGCTGGGATGTACAGAGAAAAGGACACAAGGGCATGAAAAGGATGAGAAAACACCAGACTGGTAACACTAACATGGCTGTAGCAACATTTAAGGCACATAATATGACCTGTCAGAAGACTATGAACTCTGATTAAAAGCAGCCTCCATTCACCGCCCACTCCTGCACTAAAACAAAACAATACTCATTCAATACTCATACTAATTTGTCCAGGGACCCATGTGATTAAAAGTCATTATCAGCTCATCATTTTGAGCAGATCTAATATCGTTTGTGAGGAACACATTAGACGTGCACACCCGAGAGTGTTTCAGAATGGGAGAATCCACATGGCAGGGAAAATCAGTGCTCTAAGCAGAGGAGATGGAGCCTAAATCAATGTGATTAATTCATGTTAATTGCTGCCCTCTGGCGTCAGTGCCACGCTTGTCGTTACTTTGCTGATATACACGGTTTTCGGTGCCGCCCCTTTGTCCTAAAGATAAATCTCTCAAATCGATGGAGAGACAGATACAAACTCATGCTCCCTAACAGCTTCCCACTGCAGCTACTCCAACTAAGACAAAGAAAGGAAAAAAATACTCGCCTTCCTGCACACCCCTTATCCTCTACTGGAATATGGTAGATATTAACAATTCTGTGGTGATGAATCATAGACAAACAGGAAGTGACAGATTTTCTTATGAATTCTCCCTCCTGCATATTCCAATGTAATTTAGAGGCTTTACGCAGCCGGCACTGCAAAACTGCAGGGCGTTGTCTGCATACTGATGGCCGGCTCACAGGATCAGAGGAAACAGAGATATTAAAGGCACTTTTGAAGGCTTCCCTTCAAAAAGAAACTAAAGTAAATATCAAAAGGAGTGAAACAAGGGGATGCCAGCCTACTCACGTTAAAATACAACATGCCTCTATTCTCTAAGGTCATATATCAGCGTAAACAAAGACTGATTGTAGCAGATATTTAAAGATGATTAATGGCCTGTAATCCATCAATATCAAGAATCTGAGGTGCTTGTGTGTGTTTACATGTGACTCCTATTACACAACTTCATTCAAGTCAAGGTTAACTGAAAATATATTCTTGTTTTTTCTTCATTTATATATTTTGGACCTTTCCGATTTAATGCTTGATGCACTAGCAACTTAACGCTGACTCACAATCCTCCCTCTGTGGCTGGCAGTATGTGAAAGATTGCATGTCACCACTTCTTTGAAGCCAATCTGTTTCTTCAGTCAAGTCAATATTGTAACAGCTGGATACACTGCAAGAGTGGACAGTGAGTTCAATAATGTTACCACATTGTACCATGACACTCCTGCGGGTTTGTTATATCTACATAAACACACACACAACCTTCAAACAATACCATTTTTATTACACCATTTAAATATTTGAGGTTTTCTGTTTCACAAAAAACAGACCATAATACTAAGGTTCCCTGTGTAACAACAATAAATGTGTGTGTACTATATTGTGTGTGTAAATGGCAGAAAGGCACCACAAGGAAGTGGGTCAATGCTGATCTTTTTCATCTACCCCATTTGTCTTCTAAAGCTCATTTCCAGCTGGAGCTTTTGGTGATCTTCATACGTACAATAGAAGAGTTTCTATTTCCTAATATCCCTTTGGAATTGTTTATAAATTCTGCACAACAGCTACACAATCTAAAGAGTATGTTAATTTATCACACAAAAGGAGCACATAAGCAAATGCATTGACAATGGCAAAGGATCAATAATGAAAGAATACACAGAAAAGTTTGAGAGGCATCGCCGATCAGCATAATAAATGATGATTCCAGCACATCTGACATTGCACTCCACAGGAACTCAAAGGCATACAGGAGAGTGAAAGAATAGGCTGCTGGATTTAGAGCAAGCAGCTGTTGTGTACTCGCCTCGCTACACATCTGCCAAGTCACTGTGGGCAAGAACTGAGGTGACCCAAGCTGCAATCAGCCTATAACATTAAAATCTCATTATTAAATGGCTTTTCTTTGTTTGTCTCTTTCCAAGTGCTTCTCTATCTTTGTAATTAGGAGACATACAACTGCACAGTTGACAGGAGCTTAGTTAATGAACAGGTCTGGAAATGCTTCCCCTCTTTTTTTTAGCTTGTACAAGAAGCTGCATCAGATCTGCTGACAACGTGTCGGTGAGATGCAGCTTTTTTTTATGTTGATGCTATGTGACTGTGTGTGGCTCAGCAAAGGTAAACAGGATGCCTTTCCAGTACTCTGTCTACACTGCATAAAATTAGGCTGCCCTCCTAACCTTGCAGCCATATGACCTTTATCTGTTTTTACTATTTGGATCTAATTAGTATTTAAGCAGTTATAAATCATGTTATAAGAGATTATAAGACATGGACAGGGACTGCCCAGTGTGTACAGCTTAAACAATGTCATACTTTCAGAGGAGTAATGCTAATTTTCAGAGGGACATCTTGAAAATGTCCCCCTGAAAACCTTGACAGATCCATCTAATGTTACATGCTTAACTTTTCTGCACTGGCTGCAAAAACCTAGTCCACCATAACATGCATCACCTCTATTATCATTAAAATGCATCACTGATTATCTCAAGTTTGGAAAAAGTTTGGAGCAGTTTCTTTTAATGCACTCGTGTTTTTATTCTTTTAGTACTCCTGTCAAGCCACATTTCTCCAAAACCCACTCTCCATAATACCTCTGGGATACATGCAATATCCTGCTGCAGTTATTAAGCTTTCACTTTAGGAAGAATCAAGTCCTAATAAATAGCACAGCTGCAAAACCATTGCAGAGATTTGTATGTGATAATGAAAACTAGAAGCACAATCTCAATTCATTCATACCTCTAACCTCTAGGTGTAACCTGTAATTACTCCTGTGGAGCTTTGGAGATGTTGGCAGATTAAAAAGGAGTTGCCCTGAGGCCGGGTGGCCACCCGCTCAGTCAGGCAGCCACTGAGGCTCTGCTGAGCCTGACTGGAATGCCAATGTGCCTTTCAAGGTGACACCTGATCAGATCCACTCTCTGGTCTTCTTTTAAGATCACTCAAGAAGCAAGATCTGATGGCATTCCCTCTAAATATAAAAAATATGTAACCACAAATATGGGGAGCTGTGAGTCAGGAAGTAGTGCAGTCATGCAGTGAGATGGATGATGGTTGAATCCTCCATAGTCAACATGTCATGATAATGAACCCAGTGTTGCTCACTGTGCACAGTGGCATGACATACAGACATGCACCTAATACGCAGAACTAGAAGCACTTTGTTAAAGAATACAGGATGTATCATAGAGTGCTATAACCCGATCAATAAGATTAAAAGAGCACTACAGAAATATGATCCATAATCGTTTCCATTTGCTAAAATATTTAAAAGTCCAACTTTCATTTATAAGGATTCAAGTATCAGGACACCATGAGGTGTACATGAGCACAGTCCATCTCCCAGAGCTAACTTTGCACCAGTAATAGTTTCTGCAGTTAATTAAGATTTTCAGACATTTAAAAGGTTTTATGAAGGTTTTTGTAATTACAACTTTTTTTCATTGTACTTTTTCTGTCATTATTTTTGTAAAACTGTAGTTGTATTGAGTACCATTATGTAATTAGATTAATCCATTTCAGCAGAGTTTTAGCTGGCAGGCAGATGACATTGCATTTGACAGTAGAATACACAGATTTAATGGTAACAGGGACAGGGTGCCCAGGACCTGTGGCTGCAAAACAAGCTCACTGGTATCCATATGGGGTGTTAGTACTAATATGCTCTCTATGGTTGTGCCACACATAGTGTTGTGCATCATGGCCAAGCATCTCATCTTCTGGCTTAGTTTTTGTGAAATGACAAAGCAGTAAGAAGTGCCGTGTTGCTCATCAGGACTTATGAGTCATTATCTGTAGCAAGTGCTGATAGTGATCAGCTCTCAGCCCTTAACTGAAATTTTACACTAAAATCAGCAATCATTGCACAGCTGGGCAGTTACACTAATATATAAATTTGTATTTCTTCACGACTATTGCACCACCTGGTGGTTAATGCATGAAAAGTCTGCATTTTGTGCACTTAAAATGTTCAATAAATGAAAATAAAATGTTTGAACAGCCATTTCAACTGCCCTGAAAAATTACATTTCCATTAACAATATGACATTTTGTTAGTCCAACCTGATTTTAAAGCAGTGCTTCTGTTGTATGTTTTAGACATGTCATCTTTAAGTTCTGCGATATAAAGCAGATAAATATTCTAAATCTGAGGTCAAAAGTAGCCTACCTACTGGTCCTGAGTATACGTGTTAAGCTGGGAAAGAAAGGCTCGTACTGAACAATTATAGGCTTGTTTTAAAAGGGAGGCTTTTAAACGATGGCAGAGTGAGTAATGGGAGCAAAGTCCTGAACGGACGCTGTAGCCTAATGAGGTGCTTACTCCTCCCTCACTGATACTAAAAGTTATATATCATGGATAACAGTTCTCTTACTGTGCTAACTACCCCTCTGTTAGATTGATCTGCATAATTTGCATTAAGATTAAAATACTATTAGGTAGAAACAAAAGTGTGGGAATAACTATAACTGTTTAGATATTATTCATGTCTGTCTAGCTCACCTTGCTGTACATTTCAAAGGCTTTTTTCTCTAAATCATTAAATCATCCCATAAGTCCAACTGTTTTATTATAAATACAATGTTTCATTTTCATTAAATAGGAATACTTTTCTGGGATCTCCAGCAGTGCTAGAGGATTTACAATGTAGAAAATGTCATTTTTACTGAAATGAAGAGAAAACAAATGCAGTCCATTTAAACTTTGCTACACAGACCTGCAGAAACAGAACCATGAAAGATTTAATTGTTTTTAAAACGAACTTTCCAGGCTGAGCTTCAATTTATTTCCAAAGTTAAATAAATTTCTTCTCATTTGAGAAAGATCTAAAACATCTCATAACCAGGAAAGTTTGAAAGCCATTGTAATCTTATTAAAGTGTGTCATTGACATTAAATTGTATAAACTGTGCTGCATTATTGTCATGTTGCTGAAAGTTTGTTATTTTAACATAACTCCTACCATACTTCAATAACTTGGGTGAAGTCTTGTTTGTATTTGGGCCATACATTGTCCCTTCTATTTCCACTGTATGATGGCAGGCTTTACTGGAACTGAGCTAAATGTGCAAATTTACACCGACACTGCTTTAACATCCCAAATCTGAAGCTGTAGACAGAAAACCTGTTTTCCATATGAGCCATTCTCTCCTCCATCATTAGTGATCACCACTGACAGCGATGGAGAAGCAAACCATGAAGTAAAAGCTCACCTTTTAAAAAGATAAACTAAAATTAAAATGATTTTGCAAAAAAAAAAATCAAATTTATAATAAATGACAAAAAAACCCTCCTTCAAATAGCATAAAAATGAATATGAACAAAAACTAGAAGAGTGTGGTGTCATCTTCACAAAGAGAAACTAATAAAGAAACAAATTCCTGCGCTTGTGGACTGGACTTTTATTGTACATCTTGCAGTATAAGAATGGTGATCAGCATGAAAAGAACATGTCAAATCCATAAAGTGAAGGCATCACATCAAGCAAAGGGACATTGTTAATCCTTGAGACACTTAAAGCTATTGGCACTTTAATGTTTTGAGAGAGGAGCACCAACATGAGTTGAAACATATGAAATAAAATCAATAAATCAAAAGTAAATTCATATACCATCACTTCATGAAACACACTGCTTAAAACACACTGTAAAAATAATAGAAACTCATCTTTATAGTGTGATTTATCAAAATAAACATCTAAAGTGTGAGAGAAAGAAAAGCACACTAGGAGTTAGGCAACTGGAACATTTCATTAAAACTTTGACAGTGCTCTGTGACATCAGGTTATCAGTGAACTGTAACAGCTTCAATCGTGAAAGAAAAACTCAAATGTAAGGGTGGTAAGTTGCCGTGAAGAAGACAACAAGTCAGTGAAAATACAAAAAATCACTTCTTTGTCCTTATCAGTTATTGATCAACTCAAATCATAGAAAATGTACATGGTAAAATTACATGTTTAAAGTTGAAAAACAGACAGGATCAATTTCAGAATATCCCATAAGGGACAAGTTAGCGCTATAGACACTGAGATAATAGTACTAGAAGTTGCTTTTTACAATGCAGAAGCTGGTTTACTGAACTATCTGTAAAATAATTAAATGCACAATGTAGCTCATTTATATTCATAGAAAAGAAAAAAATAAGCTTATTCTTAAACTGTTCAAGTACACTTTCAAAATTCTTCTAATCTAACGAGGAAAATATTTCAACATCATAAAGAACTGCTGGCCAGTCCAATCCATCATCTGCAGCCCATGAAAGGAAATATAGGAAATGTTTTGAGTTACACTGTTCAATTACAATTAAGAGATTACAGATGATAATCTGACAAATCTCAGTGTCCGAAAGTCAAATTACAGAAATAAACATTACACAAAAAAACGTGAAACTGGCCCACCATCAGGGGATGAGCTACTCTTTTCTCAACATATGTAATTAACCCATCATCTGAAGTCCCACTCTCCCAAGTTCTTTTAAAAAACATGTTCTTGGTAAAGCTTACATTTAATATCTATGTGATGATGAGCCTATAGTGCTGTTCTGAATAAAACCCACAGGAGGGTCTTTCATCATAAACCATGCTGCAGAATCACTATGTGCCCATCAAAAATTCTTATCAATCAGAAACAAGCTGTCCCTTGTCTCAAAGTGATTGCTGATCATTCACAGTCCGCTTGTGCACTCATAATGATGTCTTAGCAAATTAAAAAAACAACAGTAAGTCCAGTCATGGCTGTGACTTGTACATTTTTGGCCAATGAATGCCTTGAACAGTCTGCAGAAGCATCGTTTGTCTTCTCCTCCTCTACGTGTGATATGTCACCGTCGTTCGGAATGAGATGCCCCGCAGTACAATAACCCGAAACATTAAAACGTTAACATTGTTAACAAATATTAATCATATCAAAAATCTTAAAAGAATAGAATCTGGAATCCTTCTCGTTTGCAGCAACTGGGGACGGACCGCCTCCAGCCCAGTTGGTTTTGGCAGTGGTCTAACACTTGTGCTTCATGGCAAGCTGTAGAAACATTAAGGGAGGGGGTTGCAGAACGATACAGAGAGAAAAACTAAAATGATTTCGTCACTTTAATCAGATCAGATTCTTCATGCATTCATTGTTCTCATCAGGTTTTATTGGGATTTTCAGGAGACCCATTAAACATGTGACAAAGCCACCAGTAATCCAAAACAACATGTGGAAATGTAAAAGCAACACACACACTGCAATTATGAGAACCAAATGCCACATATTGATCAAGTGGGGGCAGTAGAGTAGCACAAACAAGGAATTGGTTTCAACAGGATTTGAGAAGCTGTTCAACTGCTTATCATCACAAAGTAAAGCAGAGAAATTCCATTTCAGAGATGGACTCAGAGGAAGGAGTCAAGGTGACCTATTCAGTTTAGTGAAGATTATTATAGCTGCTTTTCATTGGAAAGTAAAGATCCTACATGTAATCTGATGTGCTTATTTCAATATTATTTACATCAGATCAAAGTGTGTTTTTAACATCACCTCTTGCTTTGCAATCAAATCAATACATGCAATCCAAAGGCAACATTAACCACACATATGAATTGTTTTTGTTGTTTTGGAGTCATATTAGGTATGAGTAGTTACGTCTTTCCTGCAGATGACAGCAGTCAGAGCATTCTTGGATTGGAATTAGGAGCTGACAAGCAAACTAGAGCTTTACAAAGCGAAGCCACCAGGAATAAAGATTCTTCATCATCTAAAGAAAACCCTAAAATATCCATAGTGTTTGTGAGTGAGAGCTTTAATGTGGATAATTCCAATGCATCCTTTTGGCATCAGATATTTCTTTACCTTTATTTTAGTTGCAGAACATTTTGTTATGAGTCTTTGATGCATTCAAACAGAGTCCTGTTTGCAACACGCTGTGGC
Source organism: Pseudomugil gertrudae (assembly GCA_037177535.1). Lineage (NCBI taxonomy): Eukaryota > Metazoa > Chordata > Actinopteri > Atheriniformes > Pseudomugilidae > Pseudomugil > Pseudomugil gertrudae. The sequence continues at coordinate 12,048,504 of JBAMHV010000021.1, read as the reverse complement.
ACATATGGATCATTTTACTGGGATCCAGTCCATATTACTAAGGCAGAAACCATCTGATTCTTCACAAAGAGAACACTAAGACTGCTGTCTGCTGCAGGTGAGAAAGTGGCCCCTCAGAAGAAAATATATCAAAGTTAGCTCTGCCTTATAACAGTAATATTACACAGAGAAGTTGATAAAGAAGAATACTTATAGCCATCAGAACAATCGCAAAGTCTAAATGTATCACAGCAAGTGGTGTCATGTAAAAGTCTGCAAATGAGCATCTCTTCATGGGGGTCATAAAGTCATTTCCTACTGAAACCAGGGAAGCCATGAATTTTTCACTACTTGTCACACAGTTTTGCAATTCATCACAGACAGGAAGCTAATCTGAGAGAAGTAGCAGGGGTCATCAGGGATTTTCAAACATCTTTCAATCATCCTGCCATCACTTCTGAGGAAATATGTAAAATGGCAACAGCATGCAGTGAGGACATGCCTACTATTATAGCAATACCACCCTGAAATAGAACATATACACACACCATATTAGACTTCACAGCTAAGATGATAAAAATCAGGTGTGTTCACTAGAGAGCCATCAGTTTTTGTTGTTGTTTGGCAGTGAAACACACTTCATGCTTACAGCCTCATTAGGCTCCATGCAATTAGTTTTTCTAACAAACAAGTGGTATGGGACTGATGGTGGATGAGAGAATACTCTATAGAGAGCTACAAAAGAGAATAAATGAGGAAAGAAGAAAAACTATTCACACAGCAAAGACTACCACTGTAATGACAGTGGCTTCAATGTAGCAAGTTTAAGGACTAGTTACAAACTCTACAATACTATAAAGTTTTAATTTAAATATGTTATTTATATAGACACTATAATCCCACCTGCTATGTTGTCTCACCTTGTGTGCAGTAACAGCAAACTGTTCAGCACTGTTCATCATGTCTGCAGTCCTCTCCTCAGCCCGACCTAATCGTTCACCGCGCTCATTCAGGGCTTGGCTGGCCTTCTGTACAGCACTCGTCACACTGTCTGCAGCTGAGTGTAGTATACTGTTACCTGTAGATAAGGATGAGAGTTGAGGCAGCAAGGAAGACAAAATCATGGGACTATAAGAGGCTAAAAGGGAAGTAAAACACAAACAAGACAGATAAAAGTAAACGTATGACTAATTAGGTAAACAGCATCATGCAAGAGACGTGCCGTCATGAAAGAGCCAGTGAAATTACATGACTGTAGAGCAATCCGTGTTCTTAACCATTAGTGTTAATGGCAGAAGACAAACCAATGAAAAACAAAATGGTTTCCAGCAGGTGTAGTGTGGGAGTGTGGCTAATGAGTTTTCTTCAAAGCTGATTTACTTCAAGGAAAGATCAAGTGAAATTAACCTTTCCAAACTTGAATGTGTGGATCACCACCTGAAGTAGCTCCAGGTTTAATAATACATACTAAAGCAAGTTTGTCATTGAACAGACATTTATCATCGTCTTCAGTTTTCCACTTTTGAAGTCCACATCTCTGTATTACTCTAAGCTAAATTGTGATAAAGGGTAGTTAGCTGCATGGGCCACCCCAGAGACATAGAGGTAAACAAAAGCCAGAGAACACCGCTTCAGATAGCTGTGGCAGGCCTACGGATGTTTTCTCTGACAAGTCATTAATCTGCCACACGTTGGGAGTGCTGGCTAACAGCTAGACTAGAAACAGCCATCTCCCTGCTGCTTACTCATTGTCTGCAATAGCTTTGCATGCTAGTTCAGAAAGACATCCGCATTGTTTAATGCTATTTTTGGTTTCCCATAAGGAGACTACCAGTCATGCACATTTAATAACTTTGAAATGGATCATACAGAAAAAAGGATAGGGGTACTGAGGGCATTAACACCTGACAAATCCGATTCTGACATTTCCCACAGAAAACTGCAATAAAGTAAGGGTAGGTCTCCCCCACAAGGGAGGTAGGCTGAGTGACAGATAATTGGGACAGCTCCACTGCAACTGCATTATATGACAGCCTAAAAGCTTGAGAAGCCAGCTGGCAGCCTTTAAAAGTAAACTTGATAAGACTCAAAGTAATTTCTGTATAGACACACCCACGCTGCGGAAAACAGATGGGTGTATGTATACACACCTGCAACACAAGAAGAAATGGAAGGATATGAAGAAAAACAAGTTTGAAATTTTGGAGAGATCATACTAAATGAATCACACTGGTCATGTAAAACACATCTGGATCATCTATAAAATAAGGCTGTAAAGAAAACTGTAATAATCATGTATTGCCACGGTGATTTAGTTTACTTACAGCTGAAAAACTTTACAAACTACACGTCTTCTCTGAGGCTTTAAGTCTTCACTACAAAGTTTAGGACCTTTTCACCTTCACATATTTCTTTTCATCTGCCCTTCCAGGGTTACCCCTCTCTCCATACCTTATACTCAACAGAACATCTCCCTTTATTTGTCTGCCCACCATTTTCCCATCTCTTGTGCTCCTCTTCTACATTGTCAGCGAGCAGTGGCAGGCTGTAAGATGGGCTCCCACAGTGTGTAGAATATAATTAGTGTGGAAGGTTCAGAAAGAGGAGGGTGAAGCATCACAGGCCAAATGAGGCATGTGTAGGAGGAAAATATTAAATGTAGTAAATCAAACCCAGTATTTGTCTGAATTGAAGGAGGAAGCCAAGTAATGTCAGAAATCACTATACTCTGAGAAAAAAAAATCTACATGGCTTTAATTCACAGGGCAGCTTAATGAGAGATAAGAATTCTTCCCAATAGGACAATAGTGTTGCCCTAAACAACCTCATGACAAATTTCTTGGGCAGCTATTGTCAGTTCATTTGCAAAATCCAAGACTTGCCCCTCTCAACAATGTACAAGGAATTTTATTTTTATGCAACAAAACTTTAACAATAAAAGTGAGGGAAAAGGGACATTTTTGTCCCATTACAAAATGTCCCAAAAAGAAAACAGAAGCTGGGAGTAAGTTAAACATTGGACCCCCTCCTCTTTGCAATTACGCTGTATTTTCCCAGCAGCAGATACCAGGCTGAAGAGCTGTGAAGTTAAGAAAATAATCTGAAATCCATCAGGAGGAACATCATACACGGTCCTGTTTACTATCACACTATATATGACTTACAAGGCTGCATGGGTACAAAATGGATAAACAAACATGCTTTTAAATAAAGAAAGTAAAAGACTAAATGCATTCTGTGGTGTAAACTGTTCTCCTCTGATTGTGTATGTGATCATATCATGACTGTGAGAGGATAAGCCTGGTGGGTTTATGTGTGGGAGTAATAAAACAAAGTGATTTCACATCGCAGTGATTTAATTTATGCATTAACATTATCAGCACTCCAACAGGTTCCATCAAACGTTTTCTGCATTACCCGGCTATTATGAATCATGCTGCTCTTTTTCATTAACAGAAACACATGAAAAATTCACCCATGGATGATGAGGAATTATACTTCTTATCATTGTCTTACATAGAAATTAAAACTGCTTTATTCTGAAGCACAAGCAGCTTTTAGAAGCTTTTATAGAATATTTTCTTCTCCAACAAAAGCATGTCATCACTAGGTTTACTTTTAATATATGCTGATTCAGTTCCCAAAGAGGACATAATAGAGGACTAAATTAAGTAGATTTGACAAAAAAAAAAACACAAAAATTGAGTATTTTAATAAAAGTAGTATATAGCAGAAAAAACACAAAGAAAAAGATAACTTTTAGGATGTGCTTACAAAGACAGAAATACCCCAAAGAATTATATTTGCAAGTGAGGCAAGTTGCTCAGTATTAAAATTGCTTCAGCCTAAATCAACAAATATTTTATTTCCTGTTGCTTGGGTTCACACAAAAACAGAGGACAGGCAAACAGGAAGTAAACAAGGATGTGTATGAGGAACAACAATGCCGTATCAAATGTATTTCTATATATAACTGCAGGTTTGTGACAACTGCTTTACTCAAACTACAGTTTTTTTTCACAATGTCACTGAGATATTATGAAGCTAGCTAATTTTTTTGTGTATGCAATAGCAGTATTTGATCAAAAATGGTATAAATACCCATTTGATTATTTTTTAGATACAGAAAAGCATCAAGATAAAAAGGTGATCAAAGATCATTATAAGGAAGCAAAAATTATTTCCTCAATTCTTTGTAGTTTGACACATTGACAGATTTTCTGGCAATAAATTCTTAAAAAAACAAACTTTAAGACAAAACTGAAATAAAGGGTTTTGGAGTACAAAAAGAAAGATTAAAGGAGAGCAATCAGCTTCAGACAATTGCATTAAAAACTAATGACAATGTCGGGTATCTCAATGTAGTCCTGGACTATATTATACTATACTATACTATACTATACTATACTATACTATACTATACTATACTATACTATACTATACTATAC
>JBAMHV010000021.1:11992940-12018983 GCA_037177535.1 Pseudomugil gertrudae | reverse complement strand
TCTACATCACTCACATGTATGGAAGGAAAGATGACAACAGACCCCAGGTTAAAAAAAAGCGAAGTTCTCCTTTAATGTTCGTCATCTTTCTGCAACAATTTCTGCGCATGTGTTCAGTATTCTTGCTCTTTTCAACACCACTTTACATCTTTGTTAGAACTGCATTTAAACAACATTGATTATTTCACTCCCACCCACAACCACTCACCTCCAATCCTAGTTATATCATAAAGGTTTAAAACAAGCACACAAGGACTTTATTAATTTCATAAAACTCTTCACAACATGGCTTGTAAAGCAGTAAGTAAGCAGGCAACAGACAGCAGGCTATCACAATCAGGGATGTCTTTACTAAGCACTAAATTAGAAAGACTCCCTCTGAAGAAGTAAGTGACAGATATTTTTTGAGCTGCCAAACCATGACAGATATCCACTAATTATATTGACATTGGGCTTTACTTCACTCCACAAATCAGTCATCAGTCTGATGAAACCTTTACTTCAATCCTAGAAGTTGGTAGATATTCTTAAAGATCATGCAAATTACAAAAAGTTAATTTAGTTAAAAACAATGACAGGAAAAAATCTATAGGAAACACCACAGCTAATGGGCACTTTATTTGGTCATTATTATTCTAAAACTAATCAAAGAAGTGAGATCATTAAATCCTATATTCCACTGCTTTCTCAACATAGACCTATTCATTCACATGCCTGGTCAGGTCCCTTGGTGCAGACGGAAGGGAAACAAAACACTCACCACATGTATTGATCCGTTTCAAAGTCCTCCCTGATTGTTCAAACAGTATATTGGAAGAAGATGAGGACACCGTGACTTGTAAGTGGTCATTAAATATCAAGTCGGTACTGTTCAGTGTTGATAATTAAAACAATAATTATCTGCTGGAGATGTTATTGCAAACTGGAATAAAAATGCTGACTTGTAATTACTGTGCAAACTGATTAAATACTCACCAAAGCTAAGACGACATATTCATTTGTTCTACCTGTGGCATCCATCTGATTACTAAACCACATTAAAGTTAGTGATACAGACACAGTGAAAAACATAACAAAAAGGTATTATCTTGTGGGTAATAAAAGGCAGCATGGCTTATTTTCTGGCATTTATGTTCTTAATGTTTAAAATATTGTGCAAAAAATACTTTTTCATACCATACATTTCTCACAAACCAAGTAAAACCCTCTTTGTTCATAAAATGCTGTTAGACTCTCTAAAAAGCACATTCACACACACACACACACACACACATATATATATATATATATATCTCATACATATATAGTCTGTATAGTAGTCACACTGATGAACACATTTCATTAGTCTTTATAATCTCCAGCCCTATTACAAAAATATATATCTTACTTTCTATAAATTATTTCTTTATAGGAGTATTTAATTTATCATTTTTTAAGAATCATTCATACAAATAAGCTTAAAAATCAACTATAAGGTTGCTGGTTGAGGATTAGTTTGGGCCTCAGATCTCCTGGACTGCCACCATTACCGAGCCAGACAGAAACACCGTGTTTACATAAGGAATTAAAATATAATGACTTTTTGTTAAGTTGTCTGCCACACGCCCATCAAGTTATGCAGTACAGAATAAATAATTCCTCCAGGAGTTTCCAAAAAGCCAAAAAATTCCTTCCTCCTCCTCAGTAACCTCCTGTACATCGCATGCAGGAAAAATAAAGTGCATAATACTGCAGAGATGGATGGCTTAATGCTGCTTCACAGTCTGTGCAGCAAACAAGCAGATGGCAAACACACGTTTCTCCAAATCTTGCAACAAAATGCTTCAACAACTGATGCAACATGGTATAAAAACCTTGTTTTCTCACATTTATGCCATGCATATAGCAGTTTTCCTACATTCTTTTGGACAATAAATAAGCTTTAGGTTATTAAATTAAATGCATGCTCTAATGGAGCTTAAAGAGAGACGTGCGTTAGTCCTGCCTTGCTTAGCTTCAAATCAAAAGATCCCAGATTGTGTTTATGATAGATAAGCACCCCCCTGAAAGAGCACTGTATGAATAAGGAGTGCAAGATGACTTCTTACAGATTCTGAATATAATAAAGAAAAGGTCACATTTATAAAAGTGAAGGATGTGAATGTGTATGAATGAAGACAAAGGCAGCCAGCACAGAAAAGATAAACTGATAAAAGCTGTAGGAATGGATATTTATCCCTTTTAAGTGCTCCGTTGTTCATCTGTTGCATGAAGAGAGAATACTTACAAAGTAAACTCAGACTTAACTTGGATTGATCACTCACAGGCCACAGAAAGAAAAATGTGGGTTCAGGTCGAGAATGAGGTAAAGTGAATAAATGTGACCTCAAAGCAGAATGATGTCATGAAAATCTTAATTAAAAGCCATACGGTTAGATGTATTTACACTGGGCTGCAGAGCTACATTCATCCAGAGAATTGTTTTGTCAGATTTTGTTGTGATTATAATCAGTCATGTTTTGATTATCTTCTCCATTTCATTTCACAACTCCTTTGCTCAGAAAAGTCCAAAACCAATTAGCTGTATTAAGCATAAAGCATGTAGTGCTAGGAGCACAAATTATTTATTGTGACAACCTCCCAATTATATAATAATTATATATATATATATATATATATATATATATACACATACATACGTGTGTGTGTGTGTGTGTGTGTGTTTGTGTGTGACATATTGTGCACCATCAAACAGCTCTGTGCATTGTCTTGCAGGCTGCAGCAGGATCTGCTTCGTAGACAAAATTGTTCTGTTTTTAGGCAATAGATAAATCCACTGATAGAGTTAACTACAGATGCACTAGCTCAGCAAATCTACACGTTTCACTTTAAAATCAATACAAGCAGCTTTAAATGATAGAAGAATCATCAGGCTTAGCAACCCAGGAATCAGATACGCTGCTGAATTCATTACATTTGATGATTGCAGTCCTGCTAAAGTTCATTCAAGCTCTTCAAGAGACCACACTTTTCTTCCCCTTCTTAATCTTTCTTTCTCAGACAGACAGGCATACTGTAAATAAACATTTCAGCAGAGTAAACAGTAAAAATCATATATTTGGGGCAAGACTGAGTGAAAAAATTTAATAAAATGGCTCATCTGCCAGCAGCTCCATATTTCAGTTTAGTCAGTACTGACTAGAACAATACATTTAATAATGAAGTTAGTGTAAATATATTTAAATAACAAAAGCTAATTAAATTATTTGAAACATTTATGCTGCTAAGTAGTCAGGCTTTAGTGTTAGCATATTTAAAAAGATGAACATCTGTGAGATTATATTATTTAGACATGGATTCATATTATCAAGATATATTCAGAATGAATCTGCTGATTGTCAGGATGGCGAGTTGATTTTCTTTTTGATTAGCTGCAGCCAATAACGTGCAGATCAGAAACTGTGAAATCAGTTTAATTCAAAGCTTCCCATTACAATGACTCTTGTTAAAGGAAAACAGAGAGAGAGAGAGAGAGAGAATGGAGTGGAAAATAAGATGCATGCATGATAAAAATAAATTAATAAAAAAATCAGTCATGACAGTCAGTCATAAAAATATTTTCCTTAGGTAAGTAGGTAAGAGAGGGGCAAACTTATTTTCTCATTATGAGTATCACATTTTTCGTGCAAATATCTCAAAACAGGCACCAAAAATTAAAACTCCCATCTAAAAGAAACTGGATTGCAAAACTTAACATGTCAGCAAAACATCTGGCAGACATTCACTGATCCAGCAGTTTAATTATCACAGAAAGTTTGCAGATCAGGAAGTGTCGCCCACTGTTGAGTTATTATGTTTAGATTCAGGTAAAGAAGAGAGAGAAAGACCTGCAGTGTTGCAAAGGCCTTATTGTGGACTGAAGAATGAACTTTAAAAGATTTTTTAAAATAACTGGTTTGCAGTAAATTAAAGTTTTTTTTAAACAATAATAATCAGCCAGTCCGGCACTTAAATGTCCATAATCAGTTCATCATTCCAAACATAATAAAAATAAATATTAAAAGATAAACATAGTGACAAAGAGACAAGACATAGAATGCCTTCAATCAGAATCAGGTTTATTGCCAAGTAATTGTCATTACCAGGAATTTGCCTTGATTTGCCAGTGCCTACATAAATTACATAAATAAATGTGAAACCTGTGAAATATGAACACAAGCAGGTGCTGAGATAACATAAAACTGAAAAATATTTAAAGAGGGAGAAAGAAAATGTATGTACATAAAATACAGTAATGTACAGTAATGTATTCACATGAAATGTGCAGGCAGTGTGAAGTTAACTGACCAGTAAGGGGGAGTGTGTTAATATAACACCTATGTGTTAGGTTAAGTTAGTCGTTATTATTATTCTTCATAAAAAGTTATTTCCTCAGGTTAGCAGATAACTAAAGTTTCATTAAATCACCAAAAAAGTATCTTTAAAGCTGGCTACCCTTTCCAAATATTGTCTGGACAAGAAAAAGTAGTAGTACAGTTAATCTTTGTTTTCCAACATACAGCATGTGCTGTATGCAGCAGTGAGAAAGATGAACAAACTCCTCATCCTTTATAAAAAAAATCTAATCAATCATTTTCACTAATTGTTTCAAATCACTTACAGGTAGTAAACAACCAGTTCTTCACCTGATGAAAAAACTATTTCCTTAAGCTCAAAATAAAGATTTACAAAAATGAAAACAGAGCAATATCAAATCCTGTTGACTCTGTTAGAGGCACGATTCAATTTCCAAACATATATTTAAAGGACAAAATTGTCTTAAGCCTGGATATAATGATTAATTGTATACTTAATAATTTACTTTTTTCCTAAACATCTTCATGTTCTTAAAAGTGTCTGTAAACTTGCCCTGACCTGCAGCATGAGTAAAACAATGTAGATTAGGCTGCGTTTAATATGCCACAAAAGATTTATCTGCACTCCCAAAATCCAAAACTCCAATATCTCTGCAAAAGATAAGCATTCCGAAGGATGCTCATAACATAACCCAAAACAAACTGCATTAACTAGAGTAAAGTCATGACAGTCCAACAGGAGATAATTGGACAGCCTGAGAGAAGGGGCCTGCTGAAGCAAAGAAAATAGCATGCTTCTTGTTAAGGATTTTCAGTCAGACAGATGAGTCCCTAAGGTTACTGTGTGGTCATTTTATCTTGGGATTTATTGTATGTCTGTAATTCTAATTCATCTAAAGCAGATTTTTAGCTTTAGTTAGACTCAACTATCTAGTGTTCCCACATTATTCAGATACATACTGGTTTCTTTTAAACACATCCTCTTAGACTTTATTTATTATTCATTTATTTTATATAATATATATATATATATATATATATATATATATATATACACACTTTTTTTACAAGTTTTTTTTCTTAAAAATTATGGAAAAACACTTGAAGAATTTCTCAGTTACTTTTGTTGGCTATGGTTACGTGATGTTTTTTTAAATTCTGATTTAATAATTCAGAATGAAATAATTCCCGATTAAAGTATACTTCTTTTAATTTTAATGAAAATATCACTTCCGAATAAAGGTTTACAAAGAAACCAGTTTATTTTTTGTCTGTTAATTCCACTGACGGCGTGCGTGACAGACGTACGTATACCAGAAATAAAGAAACCACTTCCTGCTTCTTGCCATTTAGTTACATCTAAAACTACATAGGTGCTGTTTTTGCTTAAATTTTGATCATATTTTTGAGACACCAGCTCAATACGAGTAAACTACTTCAGCAAACAAATATCAAAGACGGAAGGCAGAAGACTGCATGCGGCGGGAAAAGTTGACGAGCATGTGCAGAACAACCAAAATAACTTAGAAGAGACTGAAGGTTTACATGAACAATGAACCAATTCCACTTTAAAATGCAAAAATATCAGCTACTTTATTCGGAATCAAGTTTAATTCAGAACTAGAAAAGCACAAGAGAGCGCAGACCACAGTTTATTATTACCGTCTCGCAATAATAAAGAATCATTTGAAACAGTCCTGAATGCAGACAATGATCCAGACCACCTCTAAAATGTAATTATTTGTCCTTTGTCCCATTTCTAAACTTTCCTGTAAATGCAATAAAATTTGGTGGAGAACTTTTTGAGTCATCTTGTTCACAAACTGTGTTGAAAACATTTGTCACCAGTGACAATCCCAACATATCCTGAAAATTTCATCAAAATCCATCCATGACTTTTTGAGTTATGTTGCTAACAGACAAACAAACTCTGGCAAAAACATTACCTATTATGTAAATTATGCATTTACATGGTTATTTTCCATCTCTTTAAAGTGATTTTACCTTTATTCTGAAATAAATCACTTATATAAATATGGCCATTGAAATGTGTGGTTTTACTCTTAACACAATAATAACATTAACAGCATCATTACAGCTCTACTCTAAGGCTGACAATAGCAGTGTTTTTACAGTCCAAGTTCTTTGCAGTCTTAGAGAGCCAGTACGGTAGGAGTATATACCAACAACATATAGGGTGATCCCAACTCAAATAATTACTTCCTCAGAGGACACAGTACCTCATCTTCACAGGCTATTTCCTGCCGTCTCTCCAGAAACGACAAAACCAGACAGAAAAAAAGATGTAAATACTCTTCACTCTATAAAACTTTTGTCCAAAACAACAAAGAATAGCTATGTTTCTTTGCTTTCCTTTTAGTTTGGATATGAATAAAGGTGGTAACTTCTGGAATGATTAGTTGGGACCATGGGCAAGACACATGGAAGATAAAATCTTTGTCCAAGGGTCTAAAATAGTTCAACGCCAAGAAAATTAACCACATAAATACAAATTTGAATCAATAATAACATTGCTTAAGATTATCCAATTTCAGAAATATGAATAACCGTACTCTATCGCTACCTCTAGTAACTCTACACCACTAAATACAAAATGTTTAAAATCCTGCTTCACCACAAATAACTTCAGGTCTAATATAATTTTAGTATGCAAACTGAAGGAATAACCCAGTCCCTTGTTTTGTCTTATTTATATTCTCAATCTAATGTTCCAGTGCTCTCAGGAACTTACACAAAGAGTCCAAACAACAAAACCAAAAACAGTTACATAAACAGCAGACAAAAGAGCAACAAAGAGCTGAAGCGACTCTTCCAAACTAACAGTGCACTGCCTTTCTACAGCAACAATCAGATTCCTCTTAGAGAGAAAGCACCCTACTGTTTTTACTGGAAAACAAGACACACCCACGTGAAACGAAAGCGGCAGCAGCAGAAGCTGAGCGGCACAGCTGTGTTGTGAGGACACCCTGATGTTAAACTGTATGGGTGTTGTACAGTATGAACTAAAGTGCCATTTGGGTGCATGGCGAGCAGGAAGAATGTAGTAGCATGGACAGGAGGAGGAGCGGCTGCAGGATAATGATAGACAGCTTGGCTTTGGAACACACAAGTACTTTGAAGAGAGCCATAAGAGCCACTTGGGAATGCACTGATTCTCAATACACACATGAACGCGCTCTCCGCAGACTAGATGAAACAGACTAGTCTCAACAGAAGGAAGCACTGTACGCACAACCACACACATAGCACAGTCTAACTGCAAAGCACTTAAGTCTTTTATCTATCATTCTCACCTGCTGTGTGCATGTGTCTGTGAGCTGTGTGTGAGCAACAAAAGGCGATAACGGAGACCAAACACACTGAATGTCTGTCATTTGCTATAATCATTTTTCCCTATTAAAACTGCATACATTTAGAAAGGTAAACAAACTTTAAAAAACCAAGTTCAATCTTAAAACTGTGACTCAGCTAAAAAGATTAGTTTTTTTTTGTATTATTATTTGATATTAAGCTCTGTGTTGAGGTTATAGGGGCAGGCAAACAGCTTCCAAGTGAATTGTGGATTCCCACCCTGAGATAAGACATTTCAACATCTGCCGGCATTCACATATTTATACATTTATTTTTATATTTATTTATATTTACATGGTCAGTTCAGAGGTGCAGAGTTTTATAATTTTTTTTGTTTGTTGGGTTTTCCTTTTTTAATTAGGATTCATCCCAAACATTTTGTTCATGTCATTGCCTAAAATATATGATAAAGAAGCATGCCATCTAACACCCCTTAAAGTCAACTTCCTGCCCATATCACCATAAAACCAAAAGATTGCATTTCACTTGCATTATATGGCCTTCACATCTCAAAACTGTTCCTCTCTGCTCATGGTACCCAAAACCCTTTCCTTCGTTGTGGTTCTAAGCGTGTCGGGCCGTGTGGGTAGCATGACGTCCACAGGCTGGCGTCCATTGATTGGTCTGATGTTATCCAGGGTTGTCTTGCTCTCCGACGACTTCTCTTGATTTGTTCCATGAGTCTTCTATCTTTGCGTCGGTCTTCTTCTATGGTATTAGTCTTCTTCTGTGGTGTTCTGCAGACTCCGCGCAAAGCGTCTAGAAACTCGCTTTGTGCAGGGGACCCCTTAGAGGATTAGAGTGACTTGTAATGAAAAAGCAGCACAAGACCGGGTACTGCCCGGGCCGGTAGAGTAGTGTCGCGTAGGTACTAATGGAAAAGCGCCTTAAGACCTTCATCTTAGCCTAAAGGAGATCTGAAACAGAAGTTGAGAGCAGATTTTATTCACTGCTGCAGAATTCTGGATCTACATGCAATAACCTAGATGACCCAAATCCTCCCCCATAACAGGGTAAGGCAAAGACAAATTCTGTTCAACAATTCACGTAAAAGGCAAGAAGGAAGCCAACAGCCGGGACTTAGACTATGACTGTTCATAACTTTAGTGCAAAAGATGTGATAAACGTGTTGCAAACGTACTGACGTACTGTGCATACCCAAGGATATGGTATCAGATGTGAGAGACTAAATAAAACAAACAGTTTGCTCATCTAAACCATAATGTGTGTTTCTGAAAAAGGATTTCACTGAACTGTTGGATAAAGTTAACAGTCCACGTGAAGGAATATTCAGCTGTAGAAAGACAGCAGACTGTTTAGTCTGAATAAATGCCCTTCAGCTAGATGTACCTCACATTCAGTTCAATTCATAGATTCAAAGTTTTTCTGGGACTGCAGACACTTTAAGACAGATAGATTCAGTCTGAGCACATCAGGAGGGAAGCTGTTCACCTCTAACCAGTTTCACTTTATGAATAGACCCTCTGTTTCCTTGGACAAGTATAACAGACAAGTGAGACTAAAACAACTTGATAAACTAGCAGAAACATTATGATAAAACTGTATCAACCTCAATATCTTCCTGTCGGTCTCAACTGTGAAATACATGAAACCCCAAAAGTTTCCATTTAGGACCAAACCCCATCCAGGCCTCTCCAACCTTCAGCTACTCATCCTCCCCACCTCTCCTCAGCTTCACGACCCCAATAAACAGGCTGGTGACCAAACTGACTCCATGCTCCAGCCGCATATTTGCACATTCTGTTCATTTATCAAATCTTGTGTCCGTCCCTCACCGTCCTTAGCCTGTCCATAAAAACCAGACAGATAGCTCTCTCCACAAACTGAAGCTATCATTACTAAAAGTCAGATCTTTGGCAGGAAATCGAGCACACCAAGCACAAACTTGATTTCTTGTTCTTGAAAATGATTCAGTTCTTTTCAAAGCAACGCGGCCAAAAGCTCTGAGTGAAGCTATGGTGGCGACTTCGTCTTCCAATACAAGCAGACATCTTATGAAATATTGCTACATTTCAATATGTAGCTGTCCAGATTGAGCCTCTCATGTTCTTTACAGGCCACCTAAACCGTGAAATCTTCTGACAACTTTGCTGAACTATTGTGAGTAATCTGTTGACTTTGGCTGTGAAGCTACCATTGCTTATATCAAATGCAGGACAGAGGAACTAAAGAACCGTTTTGCTTTGGCCTAACTCAACCATTGAAAGAAAACTGCAAAACAAATACAGTGTGTGTGTGAAGCTTTTTTTGACTAAGCAAATTTGCATTTGCTCAGCACAACACAGCACCTAAACAATCAATTTGCTTGTTTTAATATTGGAAAAAACAAGCAAAAAAAAAACAGCATTACATCTTGATGCTCCTCACATGTGGAACAAACTCCCAGAAACAGCAGGATGTCTCAGATATTGTCACATATTGTTGTTTTATCAAAGCAACTGTTAATTATTCACACTGTAACTTTTACTTCTCACATTTTATGACAATTTCCTTTCATTTTTTGTCTTCCATTTCTTTCCCCTGAAAATTGTTTAATGTTCTTTGTAATGCTTCTTCTGCTCCCTGCTGTAATGCTTTTAATGTTTTATATCAAGCACTGTGAATTCACTAGTACATCAAATATGCTATACAAATAAATTTGCCTTGCGTATAAAGTGGGTATGATGGTAATAGCAATCCATATTTAAACAGACCTCCCACATATAAAAAACCCATTTCTGTTTGATGACAAATGCTTTAGCACAAAATAATGCATAGAGGTTTTTATATGGACTTTATATGGAAAATTCTTGCCCACAAACACATATCTGAAGGGAGAATGCAGTATTGGTGTCATGCTGATGTGTCTGACCCTGTGTGAGTGGGCTGTATGTCTTTGCTCTCAGTAAACACAAGGGGGGCAGCACCAGTCCCTGCTGCTATGCTGGCAACCCAACGAAGGCAACAATCTTCACAGCAGACACAAAACACCCACGCCGGGCTAAACCTTATTAACAACCATATACCAAGACTCCCTCAGATCTTCATAAAGTTTTATCGGCCACATGAAGCACAAAGGGGAAATTTCTGTTGCGCTCAAGAGGCGATTAAACGTTTTCTATTATTTACGTTTTGTGATGTTCACTTAAATCTAAAATAAAATGGACAAGTTATTATTTTCTAACATTATCTTTGTCAGTAAATCATGTCACATGTTACCTTAAGATTTTTCTAAAAATAGATAAAACCTGAACAGATATGCATGTAAATAAAAACCGGGGCGTTTGTGGATGCAGTTGCTACAGCCGACTGCATGACTCACTCAAATCATTTAATACACCAGTGAGCAACACAATATGTTCTTGCCTGGTAATCAAAGTTCACAAAACACACTTGGGATGAATAGAGAGAAGGTGAGAGTATATACATGCAAAATGCTATGCAAAAACTAAATTCTGTGGCATTTTTTTCCAAACAGGCACCAAAACTTCAATGTGTTGCTGAATATATATGAAAGATAATAAGAGTCCTATGTCCTAACAATGAAGTGTTGACATGCGGATGCAAGATAGATAGAATCAGAGTACACATATTTTCATTCATCACCAGCTTTATTTTAGGCTTTTAAGAATCTGTGTGTCGCATGATATATTGACCTTTGCGTTACACCGCTCCTCCCAAATTTCCCTTGAGATCAATAAAGTATCTGTCTGTCTGTCTATAATACCTCCCCTGAAACAAAGATTCTAACATGAGGCCTTAACACTTCTCATGTATGAGACAGCCTACGTATAAAATCAAACATGCAAACCAACCCACAAAACAACATGCCTGCATAAACATGTCATGAATAAATACACCCATAACCTTGGACGCCTACATGCTTTCCACATGGAAATTAATTAATTACCATGAAACATAAACAAAGACAAATTAATTAAATGAGATTTCCAAACACGATTAAAAAAAATGTTTTCTTGTTTTCTCCAAACCCACCAAAAGGTCGAAAGCAACAACTGAGACAATGAGAGCATGTTTTATTGTAAAGGATAATTGGCGCGGAGTAAAAATAGTCTCCTCTGTGTTACTGCTGCAGAATAGAAGCCATTTGTCATGTATAGAAATATGATATGAAATGGTTCCACAGTTTACTGTGCTCTTCTAGCCACAGAACACAATCCCCAAAGGAAAGATCTTCTCCTTAACATTACAAATTAGCTAACTCAAAATAATATTAAATGACAAATTTACAGTTTAACAAAGCAAAGACTAAAGTAAACGACATCCTCTAGAAAACCCATGTGAAAATAGTTCTCATTGTGAAAATGAAAGAACTGGGTAGTACCTTTCCTCAGCGTTTTATCTCACATGGCTGCTGCTATACATGCTGTGGGCGGTCCAGTTTTCCAGCAGTTGGGTCCAGCCAGGAAGGCACCACATGAAGCGCTCAGTGATCAAAGAGGAATCTCACTATGCTGAGCTTCTGGCCTTGCTCCAGCACACTGCTATGTCATCAAGACCCCTGAGGTTGTTGTTAAAGTGTCAACATGTGTTTTAGGGGAGTTTTGTGTGTATATTATCAAAGACAACTTAGAAATCCTAAAACAATGTTTGGTTTGGTGCAAAAAAAAAAGTCTCATACACTGGATTGTGACAACTAGTAACTACTTCTGCAACAAGCATCATCTGTATTTATAGTTATGAAAATATATACTAAAATAGAATTAAGACATGGTACAGATATTGTCCAATTGGACCCGAAACTACTTAATGATAATGAGCATCATCAGCAAAATAATCCACATGTATCTTGAATTGTAAATAACCTAAAATCTGTTCCCACAATAATAAAATCCCTTTAACAGATTAAATCCGGGACAGTGCATCTCTGAATTAGATCTTGTGCAAAACAGGAATCTGGCAGAAATAAGTTTATTGCCGGAGAAGGAAAGTTGGGAGTAACATTAATCTGTGTTGCTAACATAAGACTGACTTCCAGGTTTTTGCCCCAAAGCCAAACAATATTTAGCAAAGTCAGCTGAACTAGCCTTGCTTTCCTAGAGCTATGTTATTTTGACAAAAGAAACACTGCTCTCCAAGTGGCAGCTGTCCAGGCCTTCTTTCCATCCACAGATAGCTGCATCTCTACACTGCAGAGAGCCGTGCAGTTACCAAGCAGACTATTCAAACCTCACTCACACTGAAAGGTCAGCTCAAGCTAAATGCTGTAGTTTCAAAGTACGCTGCACAACATCCATATTATATTTATGTGGAGGAAGAATATTTTTATCCATTTTCCTTTTTATTTAAACAAGTTTAACCTCACTGAGACGTGGGGTCTCACTTTCAATACTAACCTGTCCACAAATAAGTATAAAACAAAGAGTGCATAGTATTTTCATTCTAACAGTTAGAAAAACAACCAGTTTTCTCATCTCTACCGTACTGTAGGCCTCCTACAGCTATAACAGGCCACAGATTACATAACTCTGCCACTGCATGGCCCTCAAGCCTCAACTATCTGCTACTGTAACCATGAGACTGCCAGTGACTCCCTCCATCCCCCACCCTTATATACACACACTGTACTTTCACAGATAGTCACACACACATGCTGCACTCCCAAAGCCATACACAAGTCACATTGTATCCCAAATGCTATGAGAAGTATGTGCTAGTGTTTTACATCAATAGGTTTCACATTTCTCTCCCTCTCTCACACACACACACACACACACACACACACACGCACGTGAAACTGAACAATGCTTTGTTGACTAAAATAAAGCCACAAGACTGAATGAAATAAAAAACAGTGCTTGCATTGACCACTATGCTCCTGCTAGTTATAAAACAGCTGAGTCAGGAGATGTTTTATAGAAAACTGAAAGTGTAAGTATAAAAAGGAGCACACCATGACAGGCTATCCATAAATTTAGATGATGGTGGTGGTGATGAAGGTTGTTGAAGTCGGACAGTTTCTTGATGTGATTTACAACACTGGCAACTCGTTCACATTAGATGATTCTAAATGATAACAGGAAGCAATGCCTGTCTGAGCCAAACATTTTTTTTAAAGCAGTAAATGAATGAAAGCCGTGTTTCTCTATTTTATATAAAATCATTTAAAAAAAACAGCCTTGAAAGCTGCTTCTACCCTCTGTAGAACAGAAGGATCTGGGTCATATAAAGAGTACCTGCACTAAGACCACAGAAATCAGTCTTTTTTATTCAAACATCCAAACCTTTCCATCGTTACAGCAAGGTGGAAAGCCCTGACTAAAGCAAATTAAACGTATGTCCCTAAATCTTCCACTAAAAGCAACTTCTGAGGCAGTTTAATCAGCCTGCCAAGAAAGACACATTAGCAGAGTCACAAGAATTGTCAAGCAAGTTTGAAATGCGGGCAGGTTGTGCTTAACCTGCTTGGGGTAAACAAACTAGACTCATCAGAAAGTGATGATACAGCAGTTTGTTGCACATGGCTATGAGAAGGACACAAGCTGCATTGGCTCTATGAGAGAAGTGTGGACAGATCCCATTTGTTTCCCCATTTCATGAGTATGTTAAAATTACTCTTGGTTTCTTGTCATAAGATGAAAGATGTGATCATTCATGTGACTTGTTACAGCATTGTCTTTGTGAGCATTTAATTAGTACAAAGAAAAAACAACAGTATAAAATACATACACAAACCTGAGTTTGTTTTCCAACTCAGCTATTTTAAAACATTTACAGACCCCAATCATAAAATAAGCATAATAATATGTTGTAAACGGCACTGAAAACGAGCTGCATGAATCCTTCAATCTATGCAGTCTTCCTGAAACTCTTCTCGATATAAAACTTCAATAGAAAATGTATATCTTTACTCCTCTACCAACACAAATACTATCAAGACTACAAAGAGATACTGTAAAATAAAACACTTGAGTATTGACACTTACTACCACGTGTGTTTTCTTGATGTTAAAAGTTCAAGAAAAGAGAATCAGATATTTAATACACTCATTGTTGCCATGAAGAAGAAGCTGTGACATCCTGTCACTTAAAAAGAGCTTTTGGAGCATCAATGACTAAATGGGACACAGAGAAGAAGGCTGCTACTGGGGATGGAAGGAGGCTGCCATTACAAGAAGTGAATATTAAGTAAAATAATTTCCACATGAAAGAAAAAAATGACTCATGAGCCCTTTGAAAAAACATGTTTCCATTCTCTCAAAGCTGGGGTTAATTTTATTTGTGTGTATGTGAGAGTGTAAACACAGAGGCTCAGAGTGGAGTAGCTTCATCTTGCCAAGCAAGCTTGACTTTGAAACTCACAAAAAAAAAAAACAGCCTTTCTAGTTCAACCAAAACCTTGGTCATGCAAGTTTATGCAGCAGAGATTAATATACATTAAAAATAAGGATAATGAACTGTCTGTGGCTTTAATGTGCAGTCCTGCTGTCACCACCTTAACAGGCTTTAACTGTTCACCTCATTTACAATATGATCAATCCAATTAACAAGAAATATATCAGCTAATGTTCAAATATATAGGAAATAAATAAATACATTAAAAAAATCATGTAAACCTCACTTAGTGGAAGCAAAATTACTTTATTTCAGTATGAATTTAATCTCTTTAGAAAGCTTGACGGGAGACCCAAACATGGCGCTCAGAGTACACTTGAACATGTTATTTTGAGTCTTAGGAACAAAAGATGCCCACAATATAAACAGGTTAACACTAAAACACAAATAAGGAAATAAAGAGAAAAATGCTTTCATATGTGCCTACCTGAGAGGCAAATGAAAGTCATGTAATCTCCTTGACCACCAGTGGCCAGAAAAGGAATCTTCTTCTTTGTCCTCCTCTTCACTTGTACAGCAGCCAGCATCTTCTCATCGTGAGGAGCAAAGATCTCTTTGTTGATAACCGACTTGGCGCTCATCTCTGAGGCAGGGGCAAACAGCTGGTAGACAGTTAAAGGCAGGAGTCCAAACTTCCCTGAAAACAGGAAGAAAGCAAAAAAAAAGGCAACTGAAAAAAAGATGAAACAATAATCATGACCTGACATTTATGCATCTCCAGCAGTCAGGTTGCTGCCCACATCCTTGTTTCTCCAGAATAAAATATCCTTACCGTATCATTCTATACATTTTCATCAGTAGCGTCTACACTCCTGAGTTTTAGCTAAAAATTGATTGTTACTTAGACCATCTTTGATTCCAAGTGAAAGCTTGTGCCAAATGTGGTGAAATTCCTTTATGACAGTTCTGCTATCCTGCCTTCAAACAGCCGGACAGACAAGAGGTCACGGTGAGCTTGGCCTTTGATTATAAAATCTAATCAGAAAGAGCTCGTCATCCATGTGAAAGACTGCACCAAAGAGAAAAAGAGGGAGGAAAACATCCTGAACTTATTCAGAAGATAAACAACACTTGTGACACAGGGGCCTGTTACAGAGCAATCACCTCAAGTTATGAGAAAAGATCCATAAATGTGGGCAATCGCTGTGGTTCTAGCAGAGGCCATTAACAGTGCTGTATGTTGATTGATTTTAGAGCATTCTGCAAGTCAGATTACAACATGTAGATATATAAAAAAAATTACATTAACCTGACAAATATTTCTTCTTGTTACACTTTTCAGTAAATCTCTTATGATGCAAAAACCTTAAATCTTGATTTCTCAGCTCAATTTCTGTCAACAGGTCACATGCAAGTCATGCAAGTCGATGGGCTCCTATAATAGCAGCATCCATGTGTTTAATATTTTTCATAGTATCTGCTTCTGTTATAAAAAAAAATGTTTGCAAACAAAAGAAATTCAGATAGCTATGAAGGCTTTTTGAGGTCGCATCACTCAGCCTTAAGAGGGGGTAAATGGTTCTCTCTGCTACTCTAAAGCTTGTAACATCTTCATGAGAACCTTTTTGTTTGTTCTCAAGCCCTTAAGAAGAAAATGACTGTTTTGTTCTCGCAGATGTTCTCCACACATTGAGCTTGCACAACTTTTTCCTTGTGGGGCTCCGAGAAGTATTGTGTGATTGGTCGGACATTCAATGTGGGCGTGATTTTTACTGATGTGAAATAATAAACAGATAAAGCAGCTGATCGAGGTGGTAAGAAAAATATTTACAACACATGATATTTAAAGACTAAGACACAAGTCACGTGCACAACCCGCCCTGCTTAGAACGATTGATCGTGTTAATCATTGAATAATAAATCAACTATTCATTGCACATTTAAGCACAGATATCCCACCTGCAAAGATTTCCGCCCCATAGCAGATGCAGCTTCTTGTGGAGTATGAATGGACCAGACAAAAAAAAAAACCTTTTTCTTGTTCTTGTTGCCTTGAGAGCAAGAACAAACTTCTCGCTTCTCGTGGAGATCGTAACAAGCTTAGCTTTGTTTGTTCTGTAGCTCTGCTGAGACATACAGTTAATTGGGTTTCTCTCATCTGGTGCAGACAAAAAAAATGGAAATTTGTTGATGTAATGATAAAAGCACCGATGAATCCCACTAAAAAATAATAGGCTATTATGTTTCTACCATTTTAAGCCAACATCTACAACTAAATGTATTTTTGGAGACCGGAATCACACGATAAAAAGATTTACAGTCATAAAGAAATAGGTTATCTAGGTGCAAATGTCCTCCAATGGTCTGTGGAAGTTGACCCCCATCCCAGCCGCACACATTCATTTGAGGTGTATAAAAAGACTACAACCACATACTGCATGGGCCACCGTCAGGCTGATAAACCAACCAGTCAGTCCTAACTCATGGACAAATTACTGTGCCGCAAGGCAGAAGGCAAAACAATATTAACCAAATTGACTTGCTAATAAACGACTTGTTTAAAAGTGCACATTCAGCAGCTAAGCTAGGCCAATGGGGTTTCATTTTCACTGATTGATAATCACAACACAAAATCGACAACACAATTACCATGAATGCAAACCAGCTTTCCTACCTCCCAAACTTACTGGCTGGAAATTTGCCACTGCTGACCGATAATCATCATCAAAGTTGGTTTATGTAAAGCTAGAGGTTGTATTTATCAGTAGCTGAGCAGAAAGCTTCAGGGAAAAAAAAGTCACAATAGAAAACACTGTTTTTCAGCTGAATTGCATTACTGGTTTGCACAAGTCTATTTACTGTAACATGTTTGACACACATGACTGACTAAATTGTAATAGAACATATTTTTTGCAAAGACAAAATGAATCATCGCATTATACTACACCAAATTAAATACTTTATATAGTCAGTTCAGGCAGTTTCTAACTGAGACATATGGAAAGGTTGTCATACATCATTATAAAAGATCCTGCATAAAACCATAAAAAGCCACTTGGCTTCATATTCCAGCACAGCAATCTTACTGCACAGAACAAAAAGCAAAAGCTACCCTGGAGCTCTTCATGTAGCTCATATTTTGTGAAATCTAAAACACTCCGGGTCATGTGTGGGTGGCTTTATAGCTATAGAAAGTGTATGTCATTTAGTTAAAAGTTCACTCATTCTGTGAGGCACAGCGGCCCCTCACATCGCTAACATCCACTTGACCAGCTGCCATAAAAGGAGAACACATTCACCGGGTTTACAAGACCCACACTGGAACAGCTGCTTGCTGCTGTGTTATAGCACCGTCTAGTAATACAAATACACTGATCAGCTAAAACAAAAGCATTAAAATGGACAGTCATCATGAGCACTTAGAGCCAATCTACATTCTAAAGTTTAAGGTCATTCAGTATCAGTCGTACTTGTAGTTCAACATTTAGAGAAATTTCCTCCCCCCATAAATGTCCCAGTATGAGCAATTACAGCATACCAAAAATTCATTATTTTTATCCATCAATCTTTATCTCTACATTCTCAGCTACACAAGCCCACAGGACAAACAAAAACCCCTGCCAAGACTTTGTGGAGAGTATTTCGCAAAGCAAAAGAAAGACGCCTTTCCGTGGAATTAAAACGATCATCTTAACACTTCACTGAATAACTACATTTATAGTGATAAGACTGATTTAAAAAAACAAAGCAGTGGTTTTGCACTTGAGATTCTGTGAAAAGCAGGAACACTTTGCAGACCTTTTCCAGCAGATCAGATATAATGTATAAAACATTAATGTCATTAAGCTCAACAGGTGAAAGCATAACATCCAGAACACTTCTATTCATGACTTTTGATTCGTGCAGTTCCACGTGTGCCAGGTTTATCTATCAGATATCATATTTATCAGTTTGTTTTCCATCTATGCTTTGAGAGGTACAATAACTATCTGTATAAAAAGAATATTTAAAAACAATCCACATACACAATATTACAGAAACCCATTCCCATCACACTGATCTCAGCAGCAGATCTCTGTATCACATTCTCTCCTCACTAACCGTGAGGTTTAAATGCTGTAAAGTCCCTGATCTTATTGCCATCTTAAAGCAAACTGATAACCTTTCTCTCTGTTGAGGCCCTAAACTGCAGCATCTTACTCTCTATTCTACTCCATCCTGCAGCTAAGAAGGAAAATGAGGTACATTTTCCTGCAAGCTATGACCAGCACATATCCTGACTCCAGTGGTCCACTGAAGCATAGCAAGGGTGGGGGTGGGGGGGGGGGACATGTGGAAGAAAGCAAAACAAGAAGTGAGAATAGAAGAAGGGAAGGGTGGGGGTGCGGGAGCCTAAGGTACAGGTTTGACTCTGTGCAGCCTTATGCAATGCTAACAGTGAGGAGGTGACGAGTTGTAGTCAGGGTAACACTGGAGCAGTGAAAGCTATGCACACATCTAACAGCTGCTTATCACCCCATTTTTCCGCAAAGCCCCTTTCAAAACACTTCATTAACTGTGGCTGTGTAATGCAAAGCAGCCAAAAGCGTAATACTGTATGTGGGTTTCCCTTCCACCCTTCTCGCTTAGTGTTGATGTGAAATGTATTCAGTCAGTGCTCATAACTCTCCTGGGGCCTCAGTGAAGAGGGGATACTATTAAGTGACCCGGCACAGCCACCTTTCCATCCCGTGCTCGCAAGCAAGAGCAACCAGCCACAGTGGCAGTAGCAGAAACATAGGAAACGGGCCCAGAAGACAGCCGGGTGATATAATGATGTGTGCATTTATTTTCCCTTAGAGAGGCACAAAAAAAGCCAAATCCAGCAGCTGGCACAAGCTGAATACAGTAAATCTATCCATGTCCACCTGTAATTCATCCATTACCAAGTATATTTATAAGCCATTTTAACATGAGGTACTGATGTAAAATGACTTAATGAATCAATTAAGACGAAGACATCTGGATGATTAATGAAGTTGTGTGAAAGACTGATAGTTCTGGATCACGATACTGAAACACTCCTGGAATATGCAGGTGATTGGTCCTTTTTAACTGAAGTTTAAAGCTGCGTTGCAGATGAGGGTTTGACTTTGCTTTTGATTAAAGGTAAAAACAGTAGTTAATAATATGAATCTGAATGCTTCTTCACACTGACTTCCTGTCTTGTTTCTAAGGAAGACCAGTGAATAGAATTGAGCTTTCAGTGAGTAAGATCTTTCTTTTACACAGACAGCCTCCACGTTCACTGCAATGTCTCCTGTTTCACTTTACAGCAAATAAAAAAATATATTTCTTTCTAATCAACAGCGATGCCTTACTGAACATGTAAAGAACTAAACTCTGATCCTTTTGAAAATACTATAAATATTTATAGCGCGGTGCATTTTTGTGCATAGGTATGCAACAGTGAGTTTTGCTCCAGATTCTTGAGTGAAAGACGCAGATCCCTGCACTGGAGTGTCAACGAGCACCTTTCCCGTCTTCCTGGTAAGACTAGAACTATACAAAAGAAATAATGTGGGTCATCCAGCAGGAGAAAACAAAAAGAGGTAAAGCAATAACAGATCCATCACCTTCTGTGAGATTGAAAAGCCTTGGCGGAATTAGTTTGATTTATCAATAAAGTTTAATCAGAAAGTACAAAATGTCATGATCTGGCAAGATAACCAGCTAAATAAGTAATAAAAATTCTTCATGAAAAAGTGCACCTCTTCTCCTCCCACTCATATTTGATGAGCTTTGAAAACTTTCAAAGACTAAATACTTTCTCTTGTTCCGCATTGCTCGCTCAAAGACGTATGAAAGAAATAAAACACTGCGCCTCATCTGCAGCCTTTCATGCACATCTTTCATGTTGACTCATGGCTCTGCACAAGACCTTGAAAAGAAAAAAAAACCCGCCTCCCACAGTACACCCATCTTCATACGCTGTATCCTTAGAAAGCGATGTCATTCAACACAGTGTCACTTTGAATGAGCGCCATCCAGGATCAGTGCAGGAACAGATGGTGAATGTTAGCTCTCATAAAATAATTGAGAGATTACACCGTCTATCCTGCTGTTTCTGAGACATCAGTACCTGCCGTGAATATATCAGACTTTGGCCCTACGCCGGTGCAGAGAGAGTAAGCACTAAGCTGAAAAAGTGTTGAAATACAGGAAGAAAAGCAAAAAAAGACTGATATGTAGCAGCATTACATAATATTTCTTGCTATTATTTGATGCCATGCTGCTACACATCTCAGTTTACCCTGAGGAAAACCTGCTTGAGTTTTATAAGACAAATTAATAAAGACATTACAGGAGCGTCCATAGTACCAACAGTTCTGCTTCATGGTACTACCTCAGAAGTTTCACTAAGGGAATAAAATCTGTCTTCGTATGACTTCCATAATTAGTCATTTTGTTCAATTTCTCTGCAATCTGTGAGCCACTTCATCCTTGAGGGAGTTTAACAGCAGCTTGCTGGAAATTCTCCAATCAGATCAGGAATTCTTTTGTGTCTCGGGACCATTTTCAAAGTTTTACTGCTCTTTTTCTCTGCGTCTTGTTAATTTATGTCTTTCACATGAACTGAATCCTGTTTTATTCCTGCACAAAACGCACATGATATGCTGTGGGACAAAAAGTGTCCCAACAACACATCAAGCAACACCCTATTTTATGTTGCGAATAAACAAAAATATATTCACAAGTCATAAAAATGTAAATATGTACAATAAAAAAGTGGAATACTCAATGAGAACAGATGGAAGTAAAAGATAGAGAAGAATAATTCATTTTATAGGTGGCTCAGCTGCTGGCAAAGGTTACAGAGCACCAGAAAGGCAGGGCATATCCATAATTCAATAAATGACATTCCAGGCCCACAAATGAGTTCATTCTTTATACGCTGGTACCTCATAGCAATGAAACATTTGAGAGGGACTGGGTAAACAGCTAAAAAGCAAATGCACCGCACTTACCAACAGATGTTTCAAACACAAAGGATCATTACCACAATGACCCTGTTATAAGCTGAGGCAACAACACAAGGCATTAACAATACAACACAAATGGACATTGAGCGAAAGCAACAGCATTAGGTCAGCATACACAGCCCAAATGGAATATGAAAGAGAATAAACAGCTAAATTCATGAGGTAAAAAGACTTAATATAACAGGTTTGACCTGCTGTCACTCTTTTTTTCCTCCTTTCCTAACTAATGTATTATAAACAGATCTATTATATTACATCACAGCACAAGGTTCATAATTGAACAACCTCAGAGTCTATTCCTCAGGGATTCCTGATATTAGGATCAATTTGTCAGGAACACTGCTTTTATTCTCCTTTTTTCACCATTTGACCCTTTGAAGAAACAAATATCTTTATGTCTGTCCTCAAGGATATGTTTTGTCTAGCAACAGAACAATCGGAGGTCATGGACGCACAGGGAGGGAGCCAGCTCAACAGTTTACATTATGATGACTGTAAATGGACACTGAAGTATGGGGTAATGTATAAGCTTATCTTTCACGGCTTGGCAGAGCCAATTAAACCCTGAACTCTTGAATAGGAAAAAGCCATTTTTCAATGTAAGTGGGTTAGTTAAAACCATTAAGGAGCTAACTTCACCTAAAAGTCCGACCCAGTGCCAACCAACAACAGATGGATAACAAAGGAGACGTAGGATGTGCTCCCTGTGGGATACTGCATTTTCTACCAAAACAACCATGTTTAGCAAAAAAAACAACAGTACATGCTGAGAAACACCTGCCATTATAGTTCATTAGTCCTTCATCAAAACAGGAATATGACATTTCATAAAGAAACTTATTACAAGGCATGTTATGTATATTTTAATTTAAATACACAGTCCATGTGAATATAGTATACCTATATACTAATATATTGCATGAACAGAAACGGCACAACCAATGTTTTGCTATTCAAACTGGACACCCAAATTCACTTTGATATAATTTTCTCTGGAATATTTACATTTCCAAATAATACATTTCACGAGCTCTTCTAAGCAAATAGTGGATCAATTAATGTAAATTTAAAGCCCATAAAAGTCATGTTTGATACGACATTACGAGCGCACTAAAACAAAGTGGCCCTGCCTCTTTGAAGCTTTATTAACAGTTTTTTGGGGGTTTTTTGGACACGGTCATGAAATTTGTCCGCTATTTGTCAAAACAAACATTTTCACAGCGCCTGCTCCACAACAGCTCAGCTGAAGTAGCTCAAAAACGCTGAGTAAAAGCTAAAAAGTGCTTAGTGTTTATGAGTTAATCACAATCACGTGCGCAGCTGAAGCGACTGGCGCGCGCGTTGTTGCACCGACACCAGCGCAAAGTGACCAAAAAGCTTCCTGACGCAGTCTCTGCCACTTGCTCCAGAACAAACGCTACACATTCAAAAATGTTTTTTAAACTTTATTTTCATTTCCGGATACTATTATGCCTCCTTTTAGCTGTACTAAAATATAAAAGTAAGGCTTGTGGTTACTTACGGATGTTTTAAACGAGCCTTGTTCCACGTGCAGACCCACTAATCCTTGGGGTTGCTTTCTCTCCAGGTGTCACTGCTCACCTTCTTCTTTCTGCAGCTTCTTCTTGTATTAATAAAAACCTTCCCGCACTAAACTGTAACATTTCGTGTCTGACATCGCATCGACTTCGCGTCTGAGACAGTTGGCTGGTTGCAAAGCGGCGCGAGGACAGTTGTTTTTCACTGAACATCCAGTCTGTCTGACTGCTGCTGTGTGTTTGTGTGTGAATGGGAAACCAGTAGCAAATCCTCCCACACACACACACACACACACATAAACCAGCCCGCCAATCACGTACAGTGCAGAGCACCACGTAGCCTCCTCTTCACGCAGAATTCCCAGACTGTTATAAATGGAGGCTTTGGATGGATGGGTGTTTATCGCCTGTGGTAAAGGTGTGGGACTTGTTTTGCTTAATTCATATTCATGAGATTTTTTTTAATTCAAACTGAAAAGCAAATGTTAAGGTGATTTAGGCATAAGCCCAGCTGTTGCCCTTCTGAATCACGTGCACATTTTTCACATAACAAAAATGTGAAAGCTCAAAAAATAAATACTTACACCTTGAATGTGATTGAAATGGTGTTTTAATAACTTTTTTATAGATTTTTATCAACTGCAAGATTGGATTCTGACCACGACCAAAACAAAGTGACCACATTTAGACTGTCCTTATAGTATTGATTACATTTTTGCTTAATAACTAGAATATCTGCAACATTTCTGTATTTTAGAATGATTGTTTTGAGGCTTCACTCATGGCACATCCCCAAACTTAGGTTGTTATCATAGAAAGATTCCATCTACATGATTTAATCTTGGTTTTTTTTTGTTTGTTTGTTTGTTTTGTTTTTTGTGATATTGACATCTTTAAATTATGTTTGGACTGCTCTGTGTGTTTGAAGCGGTGCTTGATTGGTCGCACACCAGACACTAAAAAGTCCTGATGATGCACTGGATGGCATTATTGGATGTGTTTATTGCCCAGTAAGATGACTCAGACTTTAAATAAATAAATTGATGGGCAAAGTGAAGAAGACACAGGCAAAATCCTTCAAAGTATCTCAACCACTTCAAGCATGTAAGTACTACTGAAACATGTCCCCATACTTGTTTCGGTGACATCATATCCAACTGTTATTGATTATAATGGTATTAAAATATAACATTGCTCTCATTACTCTGTCGCTGAAGGTCAAACCTTACTAGAGTCATAGAATTCCTACAATGTAACAATGTGAACCAGAGCTTTTATAAAAACACCATGAAAAAAGAGGGAGGAACATCTTAGCTTCATCGAATGACTTGTTTTGACATGTCTACACTACCTGAACCTTTTCCAACGTCTTAGCGGGATGAGTGGGAGGCAACATGTTCAGAGCGATCAGCTGGTATTCTAAAGCCATGCCAACAAGAAGTTGCTCCACAGGAATTCACACACACACAATGAAGAGTCTGTGTGTGAGACTTTGTCCGTCCAATGTTTTGTCCAATGTCCCCACAGAGCTCGGATTCCTCTCCTGATAGATCAGGCTCTGTTTGTGTGTCTTATGTTACACTGTATTTACCATTAAGTCAGCTACACTGAAAATTAATAGACACATTTAAATAAACAGATGGCACAAGAACAGTCGAACAGGAATGTTTGTTAAACTTTCTTGGGATTAAGCCACCCTTTAATTCCTGGATTCCAAACAGCAAGCGGTTGAACCATCTGCTACAGCATGAGGAGACGTTTCATTGTTGGAATTTTTGTATTGAAACCATTTAAGCCAATCCTCTGAGACTACCTGAACATGTGCTCGGATTCAGACAATCTGCTTTGATTTAAAGATGCTCCGAGACCAGTGGGACAGAAACAAGAAGTTTTTGTGACACGCTAATGCTTAGCTGTACGTCTGCACTCCTCTAACAAGAAATATTTTTTACAGGAATGACTCACTCCCTCCAGGTGGATGGAAAATGAGATGGTGGCCAAAGGAGGGGGAGTATGATGCAGACACACACATGCAAACACACAGGCTGTGGGGGTTAAAAGGGTTTTAGCTGTTTCCTGCTGGCGAGTTTGCAATTCCAGGCAGTCAGAGCTTTCCAGGGAAAACTTGGTCAGTGATTAGTTCAGAGACAAAACTCTGAACCATGTTGAGCTCGTTGTATGGTACTACCAGTCTCAATAACAGGAAGACGGATTACCCAACAAGTATGCTAAACATTCTGCCCTTCTCATTGCTCAACTGAGTTTTTTTTGGATGCATGACACACCACAGAAACTGGAACATCCTCACAGTTGTAATTGTGTGGTTTGAAGTTTCCAAGATAGTGCTGAGATCTGGTGGGGGGGGGGGGGGGGGGGGGGGGACGACAAATTTTATTTTTTTTGCTTGTTTCTTTGAAATAAAAAACCCCCTCCCCCCACCCAACACAAAACCAAACCAAAAAACCCCCCTTCCCCCCTCCC
>JBAMHV010000021.1:11960409-11992840 GCA_037177535.1 Pseudomugil gertrudae | reverse complement strand
CCCCTCCCCCCCCCCCCCCCCCCCCCCCCCCCCCCCCCCCCCCCCTCCCCCCACCTCCCCCCCCCTCCCCCCCCCCCCCTCCAACAAACCGCTGCTATTGTGATGGATTGTTTGAAGTCGAGGAGCAGTTGCCATGCACTGACAAGAGTAATTTCATCACTGCGGTTAGAGGAGACTTCTGGGCTCTCATGTTATTAAAATATGTAATGACACTACATCACTGATGTTAACATAAGAGGCTAAATTTGAAGCAAATTTTATGCACTATTTCAGTTATTTGATGCAGCTGTCTCTGCTACTTTATGCATTATTTTATGTGCATGCCTACACCAGAGCAATATTGATTATCTCACTGTCTGTGAAATATAGAAATTGATTAGCAGTCTTCATGGACATTAAATGGAGGTTTGCTGACGTCTTATGATCTTTGAAATGTTTTATATTTCTTGAATTCTCTTTGATGCAAATGGTTTTCATATCTAGGGTGTACACTGAGACATATGCAAAAGAGACAAGAGCTTTTTGCCACAGCTGCATCATTGGTTCTGCTCTCATTGCACTCCCCCCCAAACCAGAATCCCAGAAAACATAAACATCCCTCCAGCCTGAGTTGTCCCACCAGGAGCTGAGCATGCTGGTCTGTTTAGGGAGAATGAGGCGCCTCGATCGTGGGTAAACACGTACATCTGACGAAAGAGGAATGGAACAGTGAGGGGAACCTCTTTGCTCCAACCACTGGCTGCCTCTCATCAGCCAGATGGCTTCCATACACGCTCTCCGTTTCCAGTTTCTTTTCCCTCTCCTGTGTCTCTACTGCACTAATCAAACACTGAATCCATGTGTTGCTGTTGCTTATGCTGCATAGTGCTAAACATGAGATACACATTAGATGGCAGCAGTTACAAGCTGCATGGGAACTCATATAGGAACACAGACATGCCTTAATGTGGGTAATTCACAGTGAGTGTGCACTTTGTGTCAGCTGCTGTTTTCTTCTATTTTAAATTTTACAATATGTCATTGCATTATAAACAGATAAAATAAAACTATTGTTTTCTTTGATCTGTTATTGTGATGTTTAGTGGTTCAGTGAAATGCTTGGACGTGTGCACTCGACATGCAGGCCACATTTCACTGAGTCACATCAAGCGGAACAATCTGCTTTGATTATCTATAAGAGGTGTGAAATAAGAAAATGTTTTGACCTCAGTTTCAGCAGCTGGTGCTTGATAAAATATCTCTTACATGTGACAACTAATCACATCAGATATGAAATAAATCAGCCATAAAACTAAAGATATGTTTGTGTCATTGTCTGGGCTTTTCCATTTCCATCATCTCCATCCTCATCAGTGGATGGAGATGCATCAGTTTGGTGCAGAGCCATTTTCCTTTAGTTCACTTCTACAATGATAGTGATGGTTTTTGAAGACAGTGCTGTGATTTGTCTTAAAGATGTGTCAGATTGTGGGAATTATCTGTTTAACCTTCAAGCCACTGGTACCACAGAGAGACTTGTCACTTCTTTAAAATTTTCCCATCAGCTATCCAAATAATTGCTCAGGCTCACATCTTTCTTGAAAAGAGTTAAAAGAATATTCCTTTGCCAAGGACAGCAATTTTAATTAGATTTGAGGCAGATATTAACCATCCATCATCTGAGAGTCAAGCCAACATTGGTCATTGCAGCTTTGTCCATTTTACTGAATATGGCAAATGTAAAGATCTCCCTCAGTTTTAAATCTTGAATCATGTTTTAAAAATAGAAATGTCTGCAATGGATTTTAAACTTAGATATATTAATTCAAACCATTAGATTTTACTATAATGTCCTATTTTTCTGTTTGAGGGAATAAAAGACTTTACATTTTACCTGAAACTAAAGGTTTTTCTGCTTCTCTTCTTCTTCAAGAGCACATTCTGCATACTATCAACTGAGAGACCTTTGAAGATGAGTGAAAGGAAAGATTCATTGTTCTAGATATGCAAAAGATGCTTCAGTATCTGTCAGGAATGGAAATAGCTCCATTTTGCATCTCACATTTGCATTACAATATGAAAGCAGCATTGATTCAATCAATGTTCTATGAACACTGTTGGTTCTTTTTGTTCTTTTCAACATTTTGAGAATTAAAAACATAAAACCAAGAGTAAAACAGCAGATATAGGCAGATTCTCTCTTTAGCGTCAACTTCTGTGGAGAAAAAATGTAACGTGATGGAACACAAAGACTTTACAATAGTAAAGAATGTCACTTTTTTCTGTCATCGTTCCTTCCATTACGTATTGTGGCATCACTAGATTGGCTCACAGGCAGCCAACTTAATGCAAAAATATAAAAAAAAAGAAAAAGAATAAAGAAGCATCACACATTTAAAATGAAAGCAGATACTCTGGGGTGTACTAAAATCAGATTTCAGAGCAACATTCTGGGCAAAAGGCTCTGTGAAAGAGCCACACATCATTAAACAATGCAAACTTAATCCATCTGCATCATAGCTGCGTGATAGCTGAATGGTAGGTCTAGAGATAATGTGTGAGCGTGTTTCTGCAGCAGTCTCAAAAGCTAAATTTACTCCCTCTTTTTAGTGTAAAGGGCAGACGGACAAGAGAAAAGGACAAAGGATTCATCTCGTTTAGCTAGAAAATCTTTTAATATTTATTACTTTATTTATTTTTCATATTTTATATCTTTACTGTTTAAAATGTCGCGTCAAATGTGTAAATCAGTAAAGTCAGAGGACAAAATCCTCACATTCATGACAGCCTGATTTAATTTAATCCTCTGTTGATCCAGGTTTCATTTGTCTTTGTGTTTCCCGTCTCCCCTGTCTGTGCTTGCCAGATATCCATCCACCCTTTAGCTTATCATTTTATTACCAGCAATCAAAAGCAGTTCATTTAAGCAATCGATAAAAGGAGTCCTCCGGGTAACAAAGAGCAAAGATTCCTATTTTATTGTGCAGGTTTGATTTGGTTTGTATTGTCAGTCAGGACTAGAGGTGCATTTCATTCAGTAAAAACTGCTATGTCCACAACGCCACGGTGATACACAGATACAGGAATGGACATGGGTCCACTGAGACTGTGAGATTAAGACAAAATAACACAAAAAGGTCTTGATGAAGAAGATGAAACTGAAAAAGAAGAGAAAGAGAATGATGCTTTTTAATACCACCAATGTGTGAAAACTGGTTTATTAACAACTTTCAGTTTTAAACACCAAGTGATGAAACATAAAAAGTGTTTTCATTTTATCAAAGAAAAAAATTACTATTGATTTGTGTAATATTAGCTTTTTTCATAACATATCCCAAAAGATCTTTCTGTTTTCTTCTTGTCAAGCAGGCACAAGTTCCCATCATGCTGCAGTCAAAGACATGTTCTGTCACCACTATGAGAAGAAAAAATAAACAAAAGCAACCTGACACCAGCCTGTTGGGTCTAAATGTATTCCCTCACAGAAACAGATCTTTCAATTCCATTAAATGAGCTGCAAAACATGATTTAGCCAGACAAAAAAGGTTTTAGTGCACAAAGCTTAGCAAATTACCCAATTTTGTGCTACAGTGCTTAAAACCAAAAGGTCCCTGGGGGATAAGTGAATTACTATGGAAATGACTCCCACAGCAAGCAGCTCAGCATAAGGGTGAAACTGAAATGTTTCACTAGTATCTCTTTCTATCAATAAAGTCTTTTGGGCTCCACTTCTGTGTGTATGCATAACCGTGCACTTCTTGCATGTTGCAGAAAGGCATGAAGCAAGCGCCTTGGCTTGCAACGAGACCCATCTCATCTCAATAAACACCATGTGACATGACCTCATCAGCTTAGAGAACAGCCTCTGGATCAACTCCAAGACTTTAATGACATACTTATAATTTCTGTGACTGCATGTGTGATGTCCCATACTCATAGCAAGACTGACAAGGTGGTGAACCTTAGCTTTTGGTGCTCATCCAGCTGACGAGATGTAGCTGTTCTGTATTCCAGAGACAGTTCTCCTGTAACCATCTAGAGCTGACCAATTTGAATCATTTCTTGTATAGATATTAACAAGAAAAGTTCTGCACTAAAGCTTTAAATCAGACTGTTCAAGGTATCAGACTGCTTGCTATATACAGTAATACCAAGCTGAACATTTCCAGGTGAAACAGTTGACCAGGAAAATAAGGACGACTCTGTGTGCATTATGGAATTGGTGCATTACCCGCTGAACACAGAAGAAACTTTGATCAGAACACATGTCGTCACAAAGGCTATAAAGACATTTTAGCAGCTTTGGAGAGTAACTGATGACATCAAGATAAGAGTCTTGGCACCACTTGTGTTTTGCCCAGACTTTGCCTTTACTGTGAACTGAACCATTCAAGATAATAGGGACATAAATGCAAACTCTTTAATGTGAAACTCTCCTCTGAGTAAAGATGTGAAACAGTGTGTGGTGACATTATTTAAAAAATTATGTAAAGAAGAGGGAGTGACTTGGACAGAATGACAAAGCCTATGTTTGCATTTTATGGTGGAGAGCATTATTTTATTACACTGGATATGTCGTGTCGCATTATATGATTTACTGTTTTGTTTTTTACAATGCTGCAAAAAAAACTATAAGAATGGAAACATGTGACAGTTTTTTCCTCCAAGTTTAAATTGATACCACTTGTTGATTTCTAAACATGAATAAACAATGTTCCCAATTATGCTGAAAGACTAAAAAGAAATAGCTTAGCTTTTCTTAACCTTAAACAAAAGCAGTCCAGCAGTCTCAGTAATGCTAACATGTCAATGACAGTGCTTAGACGTAGAAAAGAATTGCATCAAAGGACAAGCACAGGAATGGTGTATTTGCATATCGTTGGTTATAACTAAAGTGCTTGGATCAGGAAATAGACTACATCTTGAGGAGAACATAAATGTCCACACTAAATGTCATTGCAATCCATTAAAAATGTGTAAAAATATTCCCTCCAAATCCTCATGCTGACAGTGGAAGAAAGGTCAACGCTTAAGAGAAGCTTAAGAGACGTCATTTAGCAACAATGAATGCCTGCTAAATTTGAAACTGTGGACCGGAGCAGCTACAGAGATATTGGAGAATGAACAAAAGCATTTTCTGTCACTTTCACATCGAATCTTTTAGCTTTGAGACATTTCAGCCGATGCTGATGTATTACGATACCATGACAGGAGTTTGAGAAATAGAATGGAACCCAATTGAAGTGGAGAAGGTCACAACACTTATCTGAAGAAGAAAGAGAGTGTTGTTTAACCTTTATAGGGTTGCTTGACACCAACTGACCAGAGAATCTGCTGTCATGCCTGACATTATCCATAGACCTGTTCACTGCAGCCAGGGGGAGTGAATGTCAAAAACACTTTCCCAGAAAGAGAACTCCATGACATTA
The DNA here is from genome assembly GCA_037177535.1 of Pseudomugil gertrudae. Taxonomy (NCBI): domain Eukaryota; kingdom Metazoa; phylum Chordata; class Actinopteri; order Atheriniformes; family Pseudomugilidae; genus Pseudomugil; species Pseudomugil gertrudae. The sequence goes on along the minus strand of JBAMHV010000021.1, from coordinate 11,987,432 downwards.
AGAGTGACGTTAACCAGCTGTGAACTACAAGAAAGCATTCGCAGAGCAACAGAGCTGTGCACTTGGTTTAACCAGGAAGCGTTTGAATGGTAACCGGTGATAATGTTCTCCCTCTATTGTGCTATTTCTTTTACGTTTACACTTCCTATAAAATGCAGGAATTGTTCACGAGCAGCACAATCTATGAATGTCACCCTTAAGTGTCTTCCCATGTTTTCTTCTTTCACATCAAGGCCTTCATCCACCCAGCATCCTCCCTAGGGGTCCCAGGAATTCCACGTCAGTGGGTGGAGTCATTGGCAAGATGACTTTATTTCCCATTCAAACTGTGAGCACAATAGACCAGATCCCACTGGAGAAGTTTGGTTATATATAGGGAACATTAGCACCTTTTAGAGAATGACAGAAGGACATAGTAGTTGTAAGGCAGCCTTCAAAATCTAGATCAGTTTTTATTGGCTTCCATGTTTTTGTTTGGGAAGTTATAGCAGGCATATCTGACAGTTTAGGTGCTGGCTTGAGCACAGTTTTCCACAGAAACAGGATGTTCTTGCAGAATTCAGTTCATTGTTCCTATTCTGATGTTTCTTTTCTGATCTCATATCTGACTGCAGGGTGGATACCAAGCTCACAGACCACTGAAATTTACTGATAGCCTTATAGGAGGCTTATTGCAGGTGTGATAGCTGCAAAGATGAGTTTATTCCTCCAGCAATTTGGTTTGTTGTGATGTTATGTAGCTGTTGTTTTTATATTAACATATTTTTTGCTACTGGCTGAAAAACTAATTGCCCCACAGTAAAAAAAAATAAGATTCTTGACTTGATTTGAAGTGCTCTTTGCAAGTCTTTAGATAGCTAAAATTGGAATATGTACACTCCAGAAAGACTCAATGAGAAAACACATTCACTGAAATTTTATTATTTTCAAAGAAAATTAATCATTTTGGTGATGATCATAATCTGAAACAGCTGTTTATAGAATTTATCAATTAACTTGTGCTGCCTGGTGTGTACTGATGTTACATCAGTTGGGGTTAGATCCTTTCCATTTATCACTCCTAACACCTCCACATCTCATGTGCTCAGCAGGTGCCAGACAGACATATGTTATGTTCATGAAGGAGGTTGGCTAGGATCCTGTGAATAGGCAGACTTTATGAGCTTTTTCCTTCATCTCCACCTTGATTTGTGCATGTCTGGGTAGGTCGAATTTGGAATGGAACAGCTCAGCGGAAGCACAGAAGGTGTACATGATTGTACACTGCCATCTAGTGGCAATTTATAGCTGGTGCATATGAGATAGATAAGATGGAAAGATAGACAGATCTTCCTCTCTCTGTCCCATGCTTTCTTATGAATGAATGAATGAACGAATGAATTAAAATAATTTATTGATCCCAGAGAGAAATTCAAATTGTAGAAGTTTTTTAAATACATAAATAGTTAATGAAGGGTCTTCACTGTTCTTGTTGGGATGGTGCCGTCCACACAGGAGTCCATATAATCTGTCATACACTCAGTCAAGCTGTTGATGTCCTCTCCATGAGGACCACAGAGGACACTCCAGTCTGTTGTCTCGAAGCACCATCTCAGAGCATCCTCAGCATCGTTAGACCAGGTTTTAACAGTCTACCGTGCTGGCGGAAGTTGTGCTATACGGGAGTCTCAGCATATCTTTTTTTCTGCAAATTTCAAGACTATTTAGAGTCTCCATGGCACCGAGATTTACTGATAATACTCTCCAAATTCCACTGACAAAACAGCTAGCTAACAAAATTGATGAGCTCCAGGTGTTAACCGGGTGTGCTACACCGAGACATGTCTGCATGAACACATCCCAAACACGTAATGCGTCTGTACACGGCTTCAAGAAGGTCCGTGCAGACCGCAGTGAACGGCTCGGTGTAGACCTGGGGGGAGGTGGAGTCGCAGTGCTGGTTGGCCAGCGTTGGTGTCATCCTGGACGTGTCGCTGTTGGGGAGAGGATCTGCACAGGAGACATGGAACTGCTAGCTTTTGTCAGCTGCTACACCAGAGAGGTGTCTCTAACACCATTTGAAATATTTAAGTAGGCAAAGATTCAGCGTTTATACACAAATAAAAATGGATGATGAATGTCTAAAATTGGTATTGCTTGCTCAACGGAGACCAGCAGCAGTGCATACCTGCAATGGATCTTTTAGTGCAACTCAGAGATGTTGCCAACATTTACCCACCTTCTGTGAAAACACACTTATGCAATATCACAAATAATCTCTCTGTAATTTTATTTCTTTGTTGACAAATAGAGTTTTTCCTATAGTGATGAATAAAAGCTCAGAAAGGAAGCAGAAATTCAAAGTAACCTAATTAAATATGTGTGACCAGACACAATGTTGGACAATTTGTGCTTCAATTTGCTACAGTGGAGGTAGATATGACCTGCAAACATGACAACTTACTGAGTTTATCCCTCCACACATGCTTTTAGACACACATGAGTGTGTCCTGCCAAAGGAAGGAACAAAAATTCCTTCTTTGATCTTTAGTTTAGAAAATAAATCTTTAAAATTGCAAAATTAATTCTGATTATTTTAGTAGCATTTAATCTATTCTCACAATCTAAACAGAAAGACTGAATCACAACAGACTATACAATTTAGCCAGCTTGCAGTCAGTTTAAATAAAAATTACTTTATTAATTTTTTTTAAAATAATGCATTTTTACAGTCCGAAAACAGAACAGCAGGACATGCACTACTGCTCTGGAGGCAAACAAAACAAAACAAAATCAGAGGAGAAAAAAAAAAAGCAACAACCCCTCCCCCCAAACAAACAAGGCTTAGTTTTCTCTTACTAGTTAAGCTTTTCTCTTTTCTTGCTGAATTGTCCCAAACTCCTTCCTTCATGTGATCATAATTAAGTGGCATACCTCAGATGTGACAAAAAGACAATTCAAGTGAAGCATTTAAAAGCACTGAGCAAGTTCAATTTGCTGCAAAAAGAACGTGAAGAATCAGTCAGTTAGAAACAAAAAGACAAGACCCGACCACTGTGGGCCGGTGGACATAATTAGTAAAAGAGAAAACACAAAATTAACAAATATAAGTTCAAATACAACAACCTGACACGCCAAATACAGTGTTAAGCCGTATATAAATATGTCATTTAGACAGCTTAACCAAGCCTGGAGTTTGAGACTAGTGTTATCTTCATATGTATATTCATATACATCTCATCTGAAAACTCAGTATGACCACAACATTTGCAGGCACATTTCTGAATGCTACAGATGGCTTAACACATTTCCTCTGAAAGGAAAAACCTCTATATCCTCAAAAGCAGAAAACTGTACAATTCTATAAAATGTGTGTTTTTTACATTAGTTACAAAAAAATAATACTTCATTTATAAATCCTTCATACCAAGGACAAAAAAAACTTGCATATTTTTTTAATTTGTGACCTATTGCTGGTGTTTATTTATAACAATGATATAATACTATAATGGTGTGAGAAATAGAAATGCATCAATGTAAGAGGCGCACAAGAAACTGTGATTATGTCCTTCCTGTCATGTAGTGTACAAGACTTTATGACGACACATCTGTGGTTGCTTATCTAGCTTATTAAAAACTGGTTAAAAAACAGCTATAATCAACCAGGTCTGGAAAATTATTTATGCTCTGTGGCACATCTTTGTGCAGTGAAATGTCAAAAGATTAAACAAAGATATTATTGTTTAAAAAGAAAGAAAAATACAAAAAAAAGTGAAGATACACCTTAACTTAGCATTACATTTTTGAAAATAGGCACCAGCTAATGGAATGAAACTATGATTCTTATTATTTTGCATAATTTTCTCTGACGGCTCATCCCAGTGCACTGAGCTGTAGTGTATTTTCAGACAAGCTCCCCCTTAGCAGTCTTAAATACAAACAAAGGCTTGCAATGTCTCATTTGTCAGCTAGCAGACATGTTAAAGGAAATTCCACAACAGCTTCATCAACAACAATATATTGAAAAGTGCTTACATGGGACTTCAGAGATTAAACCCTTAATAGAGAGAAGATGTAAAGCTGGGACGAGTGGCCATTGCTGCGACCGATACCTTTATTAGACTGATAAACAAACTAAGAATAGCTGTGGTACTGATATTACATGTGTAAATAACTGATGTCAGCTCTTAAAATCCAAGTCTAGAGAAGAAAGAGTGTGACAAAAAGTTAAAGTAAAAAAAACATCTTTAAGTTGAGATGTAGTTTGATTAAAGGGCTATCATGGACGCAAGTTTGTGGGCATCATTCCAACAGGAGAGGAGAGAGGCGGTGGTTCAGGGTAGTGTAAGGCTTCTGCTCAACCACAGGAGTTCATCTGGGCTTGTTTTTTTTTTAGTGAAGTAACAAATGACCTTGTCAACATTAATGTAAAATAAAAAAAAAGACTACAAAAAACAATATTAAAAATAGTGTCAGTCAGATTGTTCTGAAATCTTCAGCACAGGTTGAATACTTAAAATAACAGAAATAGATTAAAATAAAGACATACAATTCAGTTCCACCTCCCACCTCCTCCTCCCCTCCTGACCCCTGACCTAAAATCATAGCCTCCTGCTGGTGTGAACCAGCTCAGACCCAGCCACTGGTCAGCTTATAGAACATTTCTTCATCTAACGACTCGTTCTGGTCCTTGGCGCGTGTTGACAGGAAGATGTATCCACCAATAAATTCATGGACGACCTTGCAGTCCACCTCAGCACAGACGAAAGACAGACTTGGCTCGTCTGCAAATTCCACGGTTACCTGAGAGCACAGAATGCAAAATACAAGTCACGCTGTAACTGTGGCCAGAAAGGAATCTATATGATCCTGCAGACATTGGATGCACAATATCACAGCCACTCTCCCACATGTCTAAATTTTGACAGGCTAATTTGGTCTGTCAAACACCTTTTTTTCCATCGCATGTAAACACCTACGACTAAGAGTCCCAAAAACTGTTAAACAATACACCACAGACTAAGTGAGGCATAAGGTGCAGATCAAATACTTTTAATCAAACATTTATTTATTTATTTATTTATTTTACATTAGGGAAAACACTTAAAACTGTAAACCTGCTTTATTAGCAGCAATTTTTCAGAAACCTTATTTCTAATAATCATCATAACAATAAACATTTACAAGATGCTTTTCTGAGCACTTAGAAAAGTGCTATATAAATTATTATTAGTTGTTAAAAGACTTGTGTAGTTGACTGCATGACAGATTAGATTTAGCTTTAGAAACAATATAACCGTACGATCATAGGACACAAATTATGCCACATGCCATTTTAAAAGTACTAATCAAAAACCAGTTGTTGCAACTCTCTGATGGCCCTTACCATTTTGATCTCCCAGTTGACATTCCACTGTTTCATGTTACTGAAGCGCCAGGTTTTAATAGCATCTCCAGTGTGGGCATCCATTCGGATCAATCGATTATATGTGATTCCAATCAGTTCTTCCTTCTTCCCACCCTGGAACCTGCATGACAGAAATTCAGTAAAGTGACAATGTCTCACTGTGAGTAAATCTGAGGAAGTGGGTGACTGGAATAATGTAATAACACAAACTAATAATTTATTAATCTGTAGTTAGCTGTGGCAAAACTTACTTTGCAAGGAAATGAGTGATTCCAAACTCCGGCAGAGACTGCCACGCCTGAATAAAGCGCATCTTGGCCTCAATGAGACTCATCTGGGCCACATTCTGGTGGGCTTCAAGAATCCGGGCTGAAATCTGGTAAATATAAAAATACACACATTACACATGTGACTTTTTTGTCTTTTTTTTTTCTTTTCTGATATTCAACTTATTACCCACTCTCGTTACCAAATGCATCCCATCACCACACCTAAAACCACCAGATACACCCAAAACCACAAATACTCAATGTGTAAACAAGCTGCGGCTGATTCTACGCAGCATCACAATACAAAGTGTCAGCAAATAACAAGAGAACCTTAACAGTAAATCACACAGCCAGAAAACAACAGATATAAATCTGAGCTCTGCAAGAGGCCAGACTGAGGTTAATGAGCCAGAGAAGCTTTCAACCTACGAGTTACATGTATACATGCACATATTTCCTGAATAATCATTTTGGATAGAATATATAGAATGACCATTGTGCCATGTTAATCAGTTTCTACTCAACTGCTTCCTCATAAAGAGCTCATTTTTTTATAAAATGTATTTTATAATATTTGTTTGACTTAATAAAAATCCCTTGCTTCTTGTTTTTCACTGCATAAGTAGAGTTAAATAGAACATTTTAATACAGCATCAGCACTTTTTAGATCAATTAACACAGGTAAATGATAAATACATGTAGGTTAAATGGATCATAGCATGCAACAGATTTATATTCCTTGTTTTGAAATGCTCCCGTACGGCCAAAATACTATTTGCTTTACCGGATGTGCGACTTAATAGCCTTAGAAAACACACTGCAGGTCTGAAGACAAACAAACAGAAGCCACCTCTATACTACTACGTTAGACGCTATGATTTATTAGTTAAGACAAACAAACAAAAAACAAACAACCAAAATAAGTTTAAACAGTCATGCACTTATCTAAGTGCTTGTAGGCACCCAGTGGATCCATAACTTACCAAGTCCCTGATATAGCCAGGCTGAACAGTGGAAGTGGGGAAGGGAGGATACAGAGGTATGGTGAAGGTGCAGACAGAGAAAAGAAAGTTTGGACAAAGAACAGGCGAGTAAGATCACTGTTGAAGGAGGAAAAAAATAATGCAGTATGCCATTACTGTAATAAAAAAAAGCATAATTTAAAGAAGGGATATGGGAATAATGTACCATACAGTATTCAGCTCAAGGACAGAATGGCAGCAACTGAATAAGGCATACATTTCAACAGAAAAGAGGAAATAAAGAACAAATGTATGAAATCATATTAGCCAAATGGGTACTGCAGCTGTGTATTTAGTCCCCTAATCATATCAGCTAGTTTATTAATGGACATTCACAAAGAGACAAAAATATAAAAAAGTTATTTTCCTCTTTGATCCACTAGAGGGCAATGTGCACTAAGAGCAGGAGAGACTGTGGTTTTGGGGAGTTTTGTTGTTTTGTTTTGCTTTTTTTTAAAATTATGTCTGATTGTCTTTTGTTTCTTTGTATATGTGTACAGAAACTGTGTAATCAAAAAATGCCTGTGCATGCAGTGGTTTGAAGCTGGAATGGAAGTCTCCTCAGTCATATCTTGCAACAGGAAGTCCAGTAGAATGGGAAACAGGGAGGAGCTGCAGCCAACTAAAACGTTAATGGGCTTTTCCCAGACAGTTTTCCCGCGTAACATTACCAAGGAATACTAATTTCCTGATGCCCAACGCCCACTGCACAAGTACACACGTGTGAGTACAAGTGTACAAACACACACTGTACATAAAGTACATCTTTAAGTATTTAATGCTGTGCTTGCGGAAAACGACAATCAGACTGGGTTTAAGCACAAGTTTGGAGCTGGGCCAGAAAAACACACATCCTGCTGGACTAATATAACACCATTAATACAAAAAACATTTTGCATGAATAGCTCCTATAAACTGAAGTAGCTTTATGTGGCTAAATTACTTAAATGAAATTGGGATGTTGTGTAAAACAGAAATAAAAATAATTAATTTATAAAGCCTTTGTAACCCATATTCAATTGATTACATTAAATAGAGAAGATGCTTAACTTCTGTGCAGTTTGCATGTTCTCCTCATATATGCATGGGTTCTCACTGGGTACTCTGGCTTCCTCCCACCATCCAAACACATGCATGTTAAGTTAATTAAGTTATTCTAAATTGTCCATTGGAGCGAGTGTGAGCGTGACTGGCTGTGATACACTGGTGACCTGTCCAGGATGTACCCGTCTCTTGCCTGCTAATTATTGGGATAGGCTGCAGCTCCCCCACAACCCTGAATTAGATCAGTCTATAGAAAATGAATTATTGAATTTCCAAAAAAGGAGAAAGATGTGTAAGAAAGAACTAAAATTTCTTTTTTTACTTCTATATTTCTAAATTAACTCTTGATTTTTAGCGAGGGCTCTCATTTTTAGAGCAGTTTTCTGACCTGGACTAGGACAAACATTTATCTAGTTTCACTTTGTTGTTAACACAAACTTAATTTCTGCTTTCATTAAGCGGATAGATGTAAGTTAAAATACCAAGTTTGTTGGGATAACTACCAAACTCCTGGAACAATGCTGGATGTCAGGATAAGTGCATTCCTTGGATTAAAGTTTGCTATTATGAGGGTTTAGTTTGAAATACACAATTATGTACTGTAGATTTTGTCCAGTTGTTTAATGTGCACCCTGGTTTGTTTTATTTGAATTAAACCACTCAAGTGGGAACACAATCTTAGCTGCAAACATGTTCAAAAAGCTTTACAAGAGAAGTATTGAGGACCATCATGTGATCTGACTACCTACAGATGAAAGATAATGCTTCTAAAAATGTACCCACTGAGGGGCAAAAAGAGAACTACTTAAGACGTGTAACACATGCCAATTTGTTCATATGTAACCTTTAATAAAATACTGAGGTACAAAAGAATAAAACCATATTTTAACTGATAGTAAATAGAAGTATAATTCCGATATTTTAATCTGCAAATACTGATATTATTGTGCATTTCCATTAACAACTCTGTGCTGGTTCTTTGTGACAAATCCATTCTAAAGTACTTCTTCCAGTCGTCTAATATTTCATCTGTGTCTACAACACTCTCTAGACATCCATGATATGTCAGGCTGTGGTCCAGACCATTTTTGAGACATCACTTACTATACCAGCAGCCTCCTGACATCCTTCCAGCCTTCTGGTAAGATTCCACAATACTACTACAACTTAAACACATCCGGATTAAGTGAATAAGCCATTGAGAAGCAACTACTTCCCTCACCCATCCCCAACTAACACAGGCATGGCAGCTGTGTACTCAGCTGTTCATGTGTACACACAACAGCCTATTTGCTTAAATGTAAATTTGCTTGGTGTTTTGTAGAAATGTTCTTACATTTACAGGAAAATGTATTATTCAAAAATTAAATATTGCACCAGTTATTATGATTGTCAGTCACATGCTGCCGTTCATTTCTCCATACGGTGTTTGGATTAGCATCTGCTGTAGCTCAGGAGGTAAGAGCAGTTGTCTTCCAACCTGAAAATTAGTGGTTTGATTCTAGGCTCCTCCTGACTACATGTTGAAGTGCCCTTGGCCAAGATACTGAACTCCTCATCCTAAAATGTAAGTTGCTTTGGAGAAAAGCGTCTGTTAAATGACAGTAGAATAGAATAGTGTCCTCCAATTTACTACATGTGATAAGCATGCGGTTAACCACCAACAATCTTTCAAGTCCTTTTGTTTATAAGTAGAAACTCTGAGAAACATTTGGAAATGTTGTGGGTTGACATGTGCAGCTTTATTGTACACATTAAGTGTTTTGAATGCCTCCTGGTGTACTGGTTTCCCCTTGGATGGCGGGGGCAGAGAAAAGCAGAAATAGTAGGAGAAGGAGGAGAAAACTAAAGTAGGAGGTGTAGAGGCTAAATTCCAGTGCAAGGCAACTTGTATGCCAGGAGACGCCTGTCTGAGAAGCATCACATCCTTCATTTACCTCTACAACCAATTCATCACAACAGTAAACAACTTCCAATGAAATACAAAACAATCTGGATAGTTAGTTGTAAAACTTTCAAAGAATAACCTTACTTGCTTGTTCTTGTACTTCTTGAGATAACGAGGTGACACCAAACATTCTGGATTGATATCAGTGGTAATCGGTTCAATGAACTGAGGGTCAGGGTTCATGTGCTGCATCTTGAGGAAAGACAGAATGTTCTGGACCTCCAGGTTGTACGAGCTGTCAGCCATCGTCTTTCCTTTTGATGCCAAGCGACATGCAGCCATCCAGTGAGCATACTGTTTCTCCTGAAGATAAAATGTCAAAAATAATAAGGGCATTAAAGCAGAAAAAAGACTTAGAAAAAAAAATTGTGCATAGTTTAGCCTTACTGTGTCACATCGAAGCCAGATCTCATTCATGCCATCAGCCACTGGGATTAGTAACTTGATGTTAAATTTCTGACCTGAGATATTCACATCTGGTGTTACCTCACAACCTAAGCAAGAAGCCAGAGTGCAGACAGGAAGAAGAGGTCAAAAGTCACACACAACATAGTTTCAGCAGATAAATAAAGCTTAACGTTCCAGCAAGAGTATGAACATTTTTGTTGTCAGAATATAAATGGATAAATGTCTGCACCTCTCAGATTCATTTGGTGAGCAGGTGTCCCATGTGCCTCCTCTTTACTCTTGTAACAGGAAATTGTGATGTCCTTGAATGTGCACCAGTATTGCTTATAGCCCTTCAGTGTCAGTTTCTTGGGTCTGGACATATACAACAGAAAGAGACATGTCAGAGTTCAGATGGAAAAACGCTCATTTTTGTTAATGAAGGTGAACAGAAAGAGTGGAGGAGGGGAGATCACAACAGAGTACAAAGGAGAGTGCAAGAGCTTCAAAAGTGCAAAGTCAGCGGGATGAATAGGAAAGGAGCCAGCACTGTTGAGGTGCATTAAAAAGGAAATGCCCCCTCATATCATAACCCCCCTTATTTATACTGTACATTTTATGAGGCAATCTCCCCAGGGCCTGTCAGCACAGTCTTTAAGCCAAAAATGGATAAGATTCAGAATATGCTTGTTCCAACTATAATCTTTCTAAGCAGCCAAACTAAAACTTCACCCACAGCAAATGGTCTCTGGCAAACAACCCAACCTATTCCACTGATGCAAAATGGGCAAGATTTCTCAAAGTTAGCCAGAACATGTTGAGTCACACTTCTACGTTAGTCTCACAACCTTTCAGAAAAGAATTAGATCTTTGCTTTACGTATACTCACAAATTCAAGAACAATCTGAGTGTATGTTCACAGTAAAAGTGCCATGTGGTTTTGTAGGAGGAAGTAGCTCTCAAAGCAGACTTACTTGAAGACTTTGACATAGTCTGCTAGCTCAGGAATAGATGTGATGTCACCCTAGGAGGAAAGGGGAAATCTATTGTTAGTATAGGAGAAAGTGCTTAATTAAAAATAACAAAAATTCCAAAGATATTAACTTAGAAAACAAAAACCTTTTTGTAGCTACATTTTGTAGATTTCCATCATCAAACTACAGCAGAATGTGCTCAAAACAACATTTCTTATGCAATACTTGTTTTCCTTTGATACGCTGTATAAATAGACTGGGTTGCTGGAACATCATAACTATATGAAATACAGACTGCATTGAAAGCATTGTCAAAGTCGATTTCCTCTTCAGCTGTAATACTGATGAAATTAGGATGAATTAGAATGAAAACAAAGCCACAAAACCAGTTCCAAGTTTTAACAATTGGAGGAGGGAAAAGGCACATTGGTGTAAATAATACAAGTACATGGGCAAGTCCAGCCTATGCAGTGCACAACAAAAAGTTCAGATCAATAAAAAAATAGCTATGGTGATTTCATACTAGTGTGTTGGATGTCTTTCCTCCTTCCAAAGTGATCTCCAGGTCAGACAGAGCAGCATCTACCTCATCCACCTCCTTTTCACTGTTATTCATGTGGTTGTCTGAAGACATGATTGAGAGCTTGTTGATATGATACTGTGAAAGACACAGAAAAACGTAGGTCAACAGGATTTCGTTTTAAAGATTTGGTAAAAGCCAAATTTCTCTGCAAACCATAAGACTTGCCAAAAACTCATTTTCAATCTTTACAGCAGTGAGAAGTATAAAACCTTTAATTAACAAGGGAAGATGGCTTACAGATAAAGAAGAACAAAACACTTGAGACTTAGAGGAGTTAAAAAGAGCTTAAAGTGAGGATAGACTTTGCTGGTAACTATTAGCAGCTTTAACATAAAGATCCTAACATCGCTGACTCCCCTAAAAAAAAGATATGTTACTATGTGTGCTACCGATGCAAAAATGCTCAAACTCCCTCATATAAAAGAACTTCTTTGAGATAATTGCCATATAAATACTTTAAGATTGGTGTGCATTAATGTTAACATGTGCTACCAGAATGCTATTGAGTTTAGCAGATGCTTTATTGGAAGCAAATGAGATGAAAATGACTAGCTGAAAAAGACAGAAAGAACAATGCTTGTCCTCTGAGTAACAAGCACTGTGGTCTGGGTAATGTGTTCAGGGCATATCTGTAAACTAACACACAAAATTATTGTCAGCTAATTCAAGTGTGAGACTGGAGCAAGATTGTGGTATCAGATGTTTTTTGAGTAACAAACACCAAATAATCTGGATGGGTTATTACAGAAAACCCCTGCATGAGTCACGGGCTCTAAATACAGCTTGCTGACAAATGGCATTTATAATAGCTCATCGGCAACTCTACCAATATATGAATGAACAGCTGTCATGAGAGCGAGAGCTACAGAGCGATGATCAAGACAAATATGTGAGGCATTAGTTAGCAGGACATGTGACAAAAAGCTAGATATACCACTTCAGCTCTCTGCTTCTTCGGGACATGTTTTTTTTAAACTGCTAACCTTGATTGGCTTGTTTTCTGTGTTTGTCCATGACTATGAGGTCAGCTACCGTTCTTAATTTTTAATTACTTAACACATGTGAACTGCCAAGATGGAACATCCAGGTGATGGCATGCAAATACTCAGCAGCAATGCAGTGGACTTGGATGAACATTATGCTTTATTTAGACCCTTGTATCTCTCAACGGTGAAACCTTAGTCAAAATCCCTAAGCTCAAACTACCCAACTGAAAAACACAATTAGCAACCAAAGTGCTAAAAGACCGGTAGCAACGGGAGTGGAGCTAGTCAAAATACTGTACCCAAAGTAGATCAGTACATCCTAACAAACCCAAGTTTAACTACAGTTGATCTGATAAAGCACGCAACAACTAAGAGTAAGAAAGGGCTTTTAAAGGAATGTGAGCAGGTCTATGATACCGTTTTTTTGGTTGGTGGGTGGTCTGGGCTAAGACATGGGGTCCTGTGGCATAAGAAGCACTATAATTACCCTTAGGGTGAGGACAGAGTGGCGTCCTCAGGTCTTGGCTCCCAAAGTTTATGAGGGTCAGAAATAGCAAAGTCACCATCCCCAGAATACATGTGGCAAGGAGCAAAGAGGTTAACATCTGTATATCACTTCCACTGTTCCCATTCACTGGTGACATGTCCATGGTGTACACCAGTGCTCGATCTTTAACAGCTGGATGTGTTGTGCAAATATGAACAATGGATTCTCCTCCTATCCAGTATTGTTTTTTTCTGTCACCATACTTTTTTCTATAGATTAGAAAGAATCTTGAGGAAGAGCATCAAGTACAATTTTTTAAATTCATTTTTATAAAAAAAAATGTTCTTGCTCTTTTCTTTAAATTTTTTTTATCTTTAACACACACAAAAAAAACAACAGTCATGTCTTAGTATGCCATTGCAGGACTGGAGGCCATATAGTTCAGCTCTGGGCTCCTTTCCAATCCAAATGATTAGCTCACATGAGAAAAAGGAAATGTACCTGCTGTGCATTAAAAAAGACTGCAGACTTTCAAGTTTCAGGCTTTTACACCAAATTTCAAAAGAACTATTAAAATCAGTCTCTTTTACAAACAAATTTCTTACCTGCAAGGCAGCAAACATCATCATTTCCTCCTCTGTGCATTCAATTTCTTCAAGCAGGATGGCCCATTTGGCTTGTTCATAGAGCTGGTTTACACGAATAGCATCATACTGTAGAAAAACACAACCACATACTGAAAACACAGAAAACTGTCTGCTTAAGCATTAAATGTTGCACCTTGTGAGAAAAGTAGTATAGTAAAAAGTGGGCATCAAGATAATTATACATCTTTTTTTAATCTAGTACAATCATTCCCAATTGACCAGGAAAGTTGTGCTGCTTTGTCTGTGGGATGTACCTTGGGGTTGAGGTCAAAGAAACTATGGTATTTAAACCTCAGGAGCAGGACCTCATTCTCCTTTACATCTTGCTCCATGAGAGACCTGGATGAGTCCAACCACCTTCAGAGTAAAGAGACATATGATTAGTTAGATAATGTTGAACTGTGATGGACCTGTCCAGGGTATACACCACCCCTCGCCCATTGATTGCTGAGATTCAGCTATCCACAACCCTGAATTGGATGAAGCAGTATGGAAAATGGATAAATGGACAGATATTGTTAAAATGTGGTCTTTGTCACCATTTTGATCAACTCCACAAATCTAAAAAAATTTTTACAAACCACCACATTTATTACTTTCAGCCGTTTAAACAAATCACTAAGCAAACATCATCTCACCCCTGATTGATCTTGGCTTTGTCCAACAGAGACTGGGGCTTGTAGAGCTTGACCAGGATATCTGGTGAGGATATCGACTGGCTGACAGCAAGGATGCTGGGATTGCCTTCAGATAGGGGACTGTCTCCAAACCAGGCTGAGGTGGGGGACAGAGGGCTACCATCCTTTGAGTCATAAGTGGGAGTCATAGTCTTGCTATATAAACCTGGACTAGAGTAGATGCTCCCTGTAAAGAGAAAAAAGAAAAAAAAAAAAGACTAATTATTTCCTTCTTGTCAAAAACACACTTGACAAATTCTTCAAATAAACATTTACACAGTCTTTTGGTTCTGTTACCTTACATTGACTTAAGTCCATCACTAAGGGTAAAAGGGGTGAAAATTATTTTTAAAAAGCACACACACACACTTGCAGCCTAGCCAGCAGTCGATAACACCACATGATGACCAGCCAATTCTTTGCAAATGAGCGACTTCAATAGCGCTCTTCTGCTGATGGCAGGATTGATGTGGAACAGCATGCAGCTGATGCAAAATATAACCACGATCAGCCACTTATTCACAGACAAAAACCTGCAAGAATGCACTTCACACAGCAAACTATGGCACATTTTGCTCACTGGAGGGGGGAGAGCATAGATATAGTAGGCAAGTATACCAATTATGCTTCGAATTTGACAGACATGTAAGTTTAGGAAAAAATACAACTCAAGTCTCTTTAAAAAATGTCAATATTTATTCTTATGTATATTTTCTCCTTTTGTTTTCCAGTCCTGGGTTCTAACTGCAAGTCATAAACCAACAAAGTGAAGTTGTTTGCATTTCCTGTTGGTTGGCCTTGTGGAGTATTTTTGGCCACTTCCGCTACATTCCCTCTCTCCCTCTGTAGGGTCTAGGTCAAGAAGCAACTCTGGCTAAATCACTAAATCCATTTTGAAAAAAGGAAGTGGGCTTGATTTGTGTTCGTGTGTATGTTTGTGTTTGCAAGCCGAGGTCATGTGAACAGGGTGCAAGCTATGGCCACCCATTCTCTGTGGGGGAGGGTGCTATCCAGTGCTTCCTTCAAGGTTTTTTCCTCCTATTGCTGACTTCAGCAGGTCAAGGATAATACTCCCATCTCTGGTTGGGTTTTTAGAGGAATGTTAAAAATCTAACAACATCATGTAAAAGGTGAAAGCTGACTGTCCTTAACAATAACCCCAAATAGGCCCCCTCCATCCTGTTTACTGTCCCTCCAATACCAGCAAAAAGCACAAAGAATGACGTCTTTACTGCCTAATATTCCCACACTGAGGATTCATAGAGTGCTTTGTTTGATCATTGTTAAATCTACAAATAAACCATGAGAAAGCTGTCAATGAGTTAAGAATCTTATATAGCACAAGTAAAAAACCAACAACCAACAATGAACCAAAAACCCCAATTTAGCCTACATTTACATGTTTTGTCATCCTGCCATTCAAGCAAAAGCTTTAACAGCTAAGATGTGATTTGCTATCCTGCACGTCAATCAAAAGAGAGTGAGCAGACCTGGAGTAGCTTTTAAAAAGTGAGCTTTGAGCTAATTTCTAATAGGATGCATAAGCACTTATCATGGGACTACCAACATCAGATGACTTTCTCTAAGAGGAGTAGTCAGGTGACTCTGCCGCTAGTCCCAAAGGTTATGGATCTCATGTGACCTTAACACTTCAGCCGTGGAGAGTGGAGGGCAGGGCAATGGGCAAGGTTGAGGAAGCAATGCTGAAAAGGACAGAGAAAGGGGAAGGCTTACCTTTGACAGGTCCGATGTATATTATCTCAGAGGCTAGGATGAAAAGAGGAAGAGTAGAAAAGAGGAAAAGACAGGAAAAAGTGGAGGGTAGTAGTGGAAAGGGAGAAATCAAAATCAAGAAGACAGATTATAGACAAAGAAAACTTTTCAAGGACAGCAGGAAACAGATGGAAACTAAAGACAAAAGCTGAGAAATAGAAGAATGACAAGATCTGTGACATTTCCAGATATTGCAAACTTAGAGTTAAGACTTGGTTTGCTTTTTTTGTTGAGAGAGAATGTCTTTGTATAACCACCAAGGTTTCATCCACCCGTTCATAAACGTCAAACACTGGATGAAGGAACAAAAATCCAGGCTAGGTATTGGTCAGATTACCCCTGCTCTGCTTGAAGAAACTGCAGTACATTTAAAGCACTGATTGATTATTTTCTTTAAGATAGAACAAGGATGACAAGATGTGGTGGGCCGGGTATTTTGAGCAATGATATTGCTCTTAGTCTGAATCATAAAAACAGCAGAGTATTGGCTATATGGGGTTCTATATATCAATTTCTATGAGAACTTTAGACTGTGCTGATTGTCGGGAGCAAATATCAGGGGACAGATTTGGAAAATGACTGAAAGGCTTCAGATGGGGAGGATTTGTCATGTCTTGGTTCTGAGGTCAGAGTGAACCTCACTGAACAGTAATCATTCTATACTGCAGGGATGGGCAACTCCGGACCTCGAGGGCTGCAGTCCTGCAAGTGTTTCCCTGCATTTTCCTGCTGCAACACACCTGACTCAGATCAATGGATAATTAGCAAACTTGTGCAGAGTTTGATGTTAAGCTCTGCACAGGTCTGATAATCAAGTCTGACTTGTGTCAGGAATTTTTATGCTGCAACAAACCTAACACTTGCAGGACCGCTGTCCTTGAAGACTGAAGTTTCCCATACTGTATATATGTGTGGTACTGAAGATGGATTTTATTTTTATCTTTATTAAGATTAAATTACAAATAAGTTACTAAAAAGATTATAAGGAAAACATGCAGCTCTTCAAATCAAAGTAAGGTTTAGCAAGAAAACAGGAATGGTAAATGGTCTTGTACTTGTATAGCGCTTTTCTACACATCAGTGCACTCAAAGCGCTTTAACACTATTCAACACATTCACCCATACGCTCACACACACATTCACACACCGGTGGTGCAGCACCGGGAGCAACTGGGGGTTCAGTGTCTTGCTCAAGGACACTTCGACATGTGAAGAGCCGGGATTTGAACCACTAACTTGCTGGTTAGGAAATAACCCTCTCTACTACATGTGCCACAACTTGCTTATCTGGATTTTTAACCTGCCAGTAAAACAAAAGTCTATAAGTTTATTTAGCTCACCAGCATATATGACCAGGCAAACATATTTTCATGTAAGAATGTGAAGCCTGCTCTTTATTTGTGTCTTGTAAGCAACAAATTGATTATCAAATTGCAATGGAACAATTTGGTTAGCTGAGTAATTGCTTGACTAATCACTACAGTTCTATGTCCAACTTCAGTTCTACTGAAAGAAAGGAGGAAAAGACTGCACTTCTGATTGCCTCTCTGCAGAGCCTTGTGATTTCAATCAGGAGACCTGGGCTGAGAGGCCAGCTCTTCCCCACAAGGGACTGGATAACATCCTACAACTTGGCCATGAAATACACTCTCTGTAGCATGTGATCTAATAGGGCGGACAGCAGGAAACACACACACTCACACTGAACACAAGAAGACTGGTGAAAGCAAACAAATTCTGCAAGATCTTGTTGAAACTTTTACTCTACATCAGCTTTTAGAGTAACCACATTTTCCCACAGGGAAACTGCATTTTCACTTGGGGAAATCAATGTAGCACACCCATAAAAGTAATGATGCAACTCTGGGTGTGATCAGTTTTTGTAGAGTATTTGTGATATTTTCTATTACTCTGTTTGGTGTATACGTAAAGAGACAAAACATCTATGAGTTAATTTCTCTTGAAAACAAACATTTTTGTTCAAGTTCCCTGTGATTGTTCAGGCCTTTTTCCACCCACGTGTAAGTGTAAATATAGCCAGTGAACGTTATGCAAACTCTGCAGAATAAGAGAGACTCTAATCACACAAATGGTCCATTTCACCCTTTCCTAAAGTGTCAACATATTTTCTTGTTTCTATCTCGGTGACAGCAGACTCAGCCTGTTTTGGTTTGCTCCTCCCTGCTCGTATGGTTGTAACTCTCCCATCAATTGCTGCAGGAAGGAGGCGGGCCATAATAACTGCAGTGTTGCCTGGTTTGGGTTTAAAATGGCAGCGTGACCAGCTATGTGTGGAATCTCAGCCATTCTTAGTCCTCCCTGCCAAGGAATTGGGAGCCATGACTCTCAATCCCATGCAGACCTCAAACTTACACATTCATATTTGGTGACTAAAACAAGGGTGCAGCAATCTGGAGTTATCTTAGCGGTTTCTCAACCACATGTGCAGTCTAACATAAAAAAAGAATGGAAGATGCTCCATGTGAGCAAGGAGAACCTGCTGTTCAACCTGCTGCTTGAGGGAAAGAAGGGCCAAGTAAATACAAAGATTTAACTCGATAACTCGAGTTGATCAGAACTTTAAAAACTCAATAATTCATCTCACTAATAGACTAATCTCACTTCCAAAATGAGCTATAATTGTTACCGTCTATTCTACCAAACACACATAGTTGAAATAGTATTCTTGTTGGAAAAACTACAATTAGCTGCAGCTCACCTGATCCAGGGGTTAACAGGGGACCCTCCAGCTCCAGATCATCATCCTCTGCCTCCTCCAACTTTTTCTTTTTCTTCTTTGGATCACGTGGCTTGCGCAGAAGAGACAGCTCCTCTGGGTGGCGGATATCT
Organism: Pseudomugil gertrudae; assembly: GCA_037177535.1. Lineage (NCBI taxonomy): Eukaryota > Metazoa > Chordata > Actinopteri > Atheriniformes > Pseudomugilidae > Pseudomugil > Pseudomugil gertrudae. The sequence goes on along the minus strand of JBAMHV010000021.1, from coordinate 11,968,399 downwards.
GGGTGGGGGAGACAGTAAGTTCATGTGATGCCACACAAACATAACCTAGAGTACTGAAAAAGCTGAACTAACTCAGAATAAACTGAGCAGTTTTTCCAAGCCATAAAGTTACAAAAACATATAGTAATTAGTGTCTTTTCCAACTGCAGGCTTTAAATAAACCACATGACCTCTCAAAGTGCACATAAACAATGAGTAGAAGCTGCATGTTACAAAAAAAACCCAGATTCAGTCAACATTAACTGCAAAAACAGAGGCAGCGAGAAGGAAAGAGAGAGAAAAAACAGAGTTGATGGACAGAAACCATAGACAGCTGTGCATATGAACAGTGGAAAATTGCAAATCCTTTTTCTCAGGGCCCCAAAAAACATGATTTACCAGTAATCTCAAACAGAGCCAAGGCAGACACAATGTCATCTTCCATTTTTTACCCTCCTTTCCCCAACTACTTATTTTGCCGACACGATAACAGAATTCAGATCCAGTTATTTAGTTATAAGGCCGAGAAGAACCAACAACTCATTACCATGGAAGTTTTTTTAAATTAAAAAGTACACACATTTTAGCTGAAGGCATATGTGCAAGAGCCCAGACAGTGAGATAAAAATAATGGCTAAAACAGCTGCCTGCCCCTTGGCTTCTTCCCTTTATTTTCACTCCATCCCTAGGATTTGAGGGCCAGGGAGTCATCACTCTGCTGCAGAAGTGACGGAATGGCTCTGATGGAGGGGTTGAAGCAGCCAGAACATGTTAGAAATAGAATAGATGAAGGATTTGTAGAAGCAAGCACATCTGGATGATCAGCTGGATTTTGTTTTCTCACAAATTCCATATAAATCAAAGAGCATGCAGATATTAGAGAGCAATTTTCAATTATTTTATACTTCGTCTTGCACACAACGGTTCTTTTTCCCAAATCCACGGATATAAATCAAACTTAATTTTCTACAGATGAAGGACTAAAACTGTAACTGTATCAGTGACAAACTTAGGAGGCTGCTGAAGGTGTTGAAAAGTGCACAAACAGGATGGTCGAGAGAACGTCTTGGCTTGGTGAGAAAGCTTGTTTGGTTTGTGTTACTAAAGCAAAAGCATTCCAGGAGTTTTAAGAACTACCAGATGGGAGCTCACCCTCTCTCTGCCTCCCTCCTCCCACCTCTCACGCCACCATAGCCATGGAGCACAGTCCCTGTGCCCTTATACAGCCATATGAGTTCTAGGCATGCTATTTAGCTACGTGAGAAGACCAACACGCATGCTGAACTGTGTATCAGTACTTGGATATGCATGTGTCTCAGTGAGGCAATCCAGAAACAAGGTATTACTCAGCAGACTTTTTAGGTCTTAACACATCCATTAAAACATTTACAGAACAGTCACAAGTTTTAGGTGCTTTTCAGAGGAGAAAATAGACATACAAGTGTTCTCCCATTTAAAAAGGTACACATAATAAAATTGCTATTGGCCAAATAAACACACAGGTTTGCTTTTACCATCACTCATCAAAAGAAGTGCTGGTAAAGATTTCACTTTATAGATAGATTAGAGATTATAGACAAATAGATGGAGTTTCTGCCATTTATTGCAACAATTCAGTTTTCTATAAATTAAGCCCATTGGCTTACCAATTAGCAAAAGCTGTTTATACTAATATAGTTTATTATGCATCAATTTCAACTTGTAACGCATAAAAAAATCTGGAGACTGATTAATATTTCCTTTATAAATATGCACATTGATGGCAGAGTTAATTTGACATTTAATCAAAATACATAGGGAACATTTTTAAACATTAGACTACCTACGGTATATACTATCACCATAAAAACATGAGTTTTTTAATATTATATACTTTGGAGGCATATAAATATGGAAAATATGAGTATAATTTCAGTAGAAACATTTAAGAGTCAGGAAAGTTTTTTAGTTTATTTCTGCTGCATTCTCAGATAATATTTTAATTGCCCCTCATATTAATATTTTAAGGATGATTTAATCTAAGGGAATTGCTTTTCTGACTGTCATCACATCTCTGGTGTCAGAGGAAGTGAGAAGTAAATGATGGTCAAAGTGCTTGCAAAAGCTTGGGTAATTTCCATTAGCAAAAATGGCACCTGGACAATAAGTCTCCAATCTTCCATATTTTAGACTTGTGGCAGCAACCAGGCCTGAAGCCAGAGGAAAGGGGTTGACTGAGAGCCAGCTGGACTCAGAAGATCTACTCCTTGGAACAGATGATTCACTGCAGTGAGTAAAGCTAGCCACAAAGAATCACAAACACCGTCATAGTCTAATTTTACAACAGTAAAATTTACCCTTCACACAGATAGAGACCCTACATGGTCAAAAACATAAAGAGGCTTGAGTTTATAATTTGTTTTCCTCTTGTATTATTTTAAATGGAGATATTTACTCATTGGGTTAAAAGGATGGCGATCAGTATACAAGTACAATAATTCGTTTATTCCATAAGTAAACACATTAAGCAGAGCTACTAACATTCAGGCTTAAACCGAGAGAAAACAATCACAATGAGTTTGGTTTCTGCTTATAATATTCTTCAAAACTGATGACTGGAATTTGCTAAATGAAATGAAGCCCACTAGCTAACCATTTTAACTATCTGTAGATAAAAAAACTATAATGATGAATAGTTAGGAAAGAGCAACAGCTTTGCTTTATCTGCCCCACTTGGAGTTAAGAGTTCAAGTCAAACCACAGTCCTTTTATGTTATGACAGCAATGGCCAGCACACTTGAGTCCAGTCAAGCCCACAGGTTGAAAGGCAGTAAATCTGCTGAACCAAAATGACAAAGCAAAAGTCCACAAAAACTCAAAGGTTTCTGGAGGACAAAGGGCTCTGATCAAGCACCTAAACCATCAACATCCTGCTTCAAACTCATCCTGCATCATCTGGTATGGAAGCACGCTTACTCAAGTTTCTTTTCTCTCCTGGTTGGTCTTCGATTAACCATTAGTCATTCAGCTGATTCAGTATAATGTTACAGTGTTTGTTCCGCTTCGTGTTAAGTTCCCAGGAATAATACCGCGTCTGTATTCCCACACATAGCGGTAAAAGCTTACATAGTCTAATCAAGTGGTGCAGTCTGACTCTTGTTATTCTGAAGGGAGTCTTTGATTTTTTAAAAAAAGGAGGAGAATCATCATTTGGTAGCATACAGTCATATGGTAGCTGTGAGGAAGAGGAGTTGCATGTATCGGATTTTACAAAGTGTAAAGAAACTGCAACAGACTAAATGAAGGTGTTGTAAAAAAAATAAAAAATTGTGTACTTTTTTTTTAAGTTGTATAGTATTTATCAGAATACAGTAGCTTAAATCAACAATGGCAGCTACTGTGTTACGCCTTTAACATGCAGTGGACAATATACATCATTCTTTTCAAAGAAAGCACAAACAGGGTTTGGGGGAGATCTCGGGATTATTGACAAAGTTCAAAATGTTATCTTGAACTCAAAGTAGAAAATCCCAAATGCCATTTCTAAAGTATCAACTAAAAGTAGAGAAAGGATGTAAGAGCTGCCAAATGGAATTAGAGGTCAAAACACGGGAGAACCAGAGATTTTACAGCATATCAACCTTTCCTGACTCATCTCAGTCAGTCCAGATGGTCTGCGTCTATGTCAGAAAACAGCTGTTTTGAACATGAGATAGTGTTAACAGTGATACATTTCTAATTTCCCTCTGGGATCAATAAAGTATCTTTCATTTAATTACAAATTGTTTTAAACTATTAACTTGGACTGCTTGTTTATTTTGTTTGATCCGTCCATGAACAGTATGTGATGTTCTGTATCATGATTGGATTGGATCATGCTGGAGACCCAAACCCAGACAAAATAAAGGGCTGTATGACGACCGCTTTTCATATTACAAAATACAAAGAACTGTTTTGAAAATCACTTAAACTACACAACATAATGAAAAAATAAACAGTGAAAGCCAAATGCTGAATTAGAAGACTCCAATCGGAAACAGGAAATAGCTTCTGTGTGGCCAGCAGAGCAGACATGAACAGCACAAAATCCTGCCAAAGAAATCAGTATATCTTAAACAACTGAAGAACCTCTTCTCCTAAAAGCAAAAAATACTAATTAGTTTCCCCTTTCCGTTTCTGTTTTCAGCTATCTCTGTTCCTCCCTTTCTGCTGTCTGGAGTGAAGGCCAGTCAGATAAAACTAGTCTCTTTCTGTCCTCACAGTCTCTGTGCACTGCAGCTCAGTCACCAGAGATTTTTTAAGCAAATTTTCAGACTAAAAGTTGCTCAGAGTGCTCAACAAAAAATGCTTCCAGACCAGACCAGGTATAAGTAAGCCAAGTCAGCTGTCAAAACAACAGTAAACATCTTCCCCATTGTCTCTTACTACTAATGGGCTAAGTACAGTGATGTAAATACACAACACACATCGCAGGAAGAAGCCATTCACAGTCACCATCCAACATCCTTCCAAAGTAAACTATGTGCCAAATCAGCTAAAAGCAATTTGTCCTGTCTTTATGTAGAGCTGAAGAGCTTTACTACGGAAGCTGTAACATTCCTGATCTGGCCTGGCTGACAGAAAAACTGCTGTTATGTTAAACCTAATTTTTCTGCCTCCTATTTAATGACAACTTCTTTGTAAGTTTAAGCACAATAAAATTAGCCATTTGTTGTTTTATGTAACAGACATGCTTTGTAAAATCCCAAATTAAAAACAATGCTGAGCACTACCTGTAAACGCTAGTATAAAAAAACCGGAGGGTCCTTTCTGAGGCTGCAAACAGTCCTGTGACAAAGAGACAGCAGGTGTGTGTTGACCCTGGCTTGTTGAAGGGTTTATATGGGAGGGGGTTCTCCAAATCTGCAAACTCTACAGGAAATAGTGACTAAGAAGCAGGGGCAAGACAAGGAGTGAGGTCTGTGCTGCAGGAAAGTGGGAGTTAGCAGGTCAGGGGGCGTTGTTGGGGTCCAGCATGACCTCTGACAAGTCAGCATGGAGCCAGTGATACAAGATATCCACAGTTTATGTGTGTGGGTTACATGTGGGAACATTAAATTTGGAACACATCATTGTGAAAATGATAACATTTAAGTAACAAAGTAAAATTTTGTTCTTTCATAATGTGTGTGTTGGTACGGTTTAAGCCTAAAATGGATTAATAAGCTCTGTGTACTAAATATTACTGTGGGACAGCCAGAGACTTGGGTTCAAGGACATTTCTTAAGGCTGGTGTACAAGACTCAGTTAAGCAGAGCTTAGACTGTTTAATAAATACAAATTGCCAGATAAAGTGAGAGTAAGGACATGATTAGCAAAGTTTGAGCCACTATATCCCCCCATTTCCAAAAATGTCATAACCAAGGGATGTTTTCAATAGAGTAGGGTGGATACCTTCAGAATATGCATTCAGACTGCATCTACCAGTAAATCCTTTTTAAAACAGCAATACCTCAACTCACAATGGCCATTTTTCTCATGTCTACTGAAAAAAACCCATTATGAACAGTTTGATGTCCCTAAAACGAGTCAGTTTTTTCACTTACTGAAAGTTTTGGAGATGTCGGAGACAGCCTTGAAGACCCGGTCGGAAAAGTTCACCTTGACCTTCATGTGCTTCATGTTGGGCAGCTGGAGGCGCAGCAGTTTGTGCTGTGGCGTGAAGAGCAGCCTTGCATCAGCTTGGATGCCATACTTGTCCAACGTCCAATGGGTTTTCAACAGCCATGTCTTCTTCTTCTCCCACCACAGAGCATGGTCTGACCAGTCCTTCTTCACATCTAAAACACAGAAGAACAAACATGATGAGCTTTAGCAACTGCACAATGAGGAAAATAAAAAGGACATTTTCAATAACTTAAAATGCAAGAGCAGCTAGCCAGAATCAATCTGACTGTACCGACATAAGACGATGCACGCCCCCTCCAGGGCAAAGGACACATTGGGGGCAAAAAGGGGGGAGTGGTTAGAAAAGGTTTGCATGGAGGCAGTGTAATCAAAGTGAGAAGGATGAGAGAGCTGTGTGAAAGACATGGCTGTTTGCGTGACACTGTGGGAATATCAGGTTCATACCTCCCTCTTTGTTCCATAGTCACACTGTGATTCTTTTAAGCAGACACAAGGCACCCAAAACCCCTCATAGCTTCCAGGCTTTCACTCCATTGGAGCTCAGCACAATAGGGACGGATCCATAGTCTCCTGGTGTATGTGTCTGACTTCAAGGGAAGGTGAAAGCTGGAGAGATTTAAGGAAACTCAAAGCATCTGTTTTGCAGATAACCTGGTTTCTATACTGTATGAGCACAGCATGGCTGAAGGCTGAGATTCTGCTTGAACTGTATACACGTTCAACAATAAAAAAAACAAATAAAAACTATTTCCTACCTAAAAGATAGGTTGACTGCAGTTAAATCAACAAAGATGAAGTAAACATCTGTTAAGCCTTCATTTTATTAAACTAATATCTGCTTCAAGTGGGGATGCCATTACTCAAACGAAAGTCCAGAAAGACACTTCCCAATGTGTTGTGGTGTCTCATTTTCTCCACCCACACACCCCTTCATTGCTTCCCCAGCTTACCTTCAGTGTCACGCTGTGTCTCAGTTCATTCTGAATCATTGCGTGTAGACAAAAACATCTTTTTGCCAAAGATAATCAAAAGATTACCTCTACTACTTTACCTCCAATACTACAGCATAAGTGAAGGGTTTAAGCCTGTCCCAACAACTATCATTCAATGCATTCATATAGAAAGGAGGAAGATTAGTCTAACAACTGTTATGTATACTCATTGAATATTTTCTTTAATTATGGATTTTTTCTTTTTTTCTTTATTTTTATTTCTCCATTTCCCTCCCCATCTGTCAGTTAAGCTGCTTGCTGCCAAGATTACCTAAATTTTATGCCAGCTTTTGTTTTTACTGACCTTTACTATGCATAGGGGCATATATATGCATTATTGACACTCTGCTGCTGACCTTGTCTAAGGCTTGAATGAATGGGATTAGGGGTTGAGTAAGTAAACATCACACTGCATGTTTAGGCCGAGTAAATAAGACTGCTATGTGATGCAAGTCAAGCAAACTGTGCTGAGGAGATTACAAAAATGATCAAAATGGGACACATTTAAAGAGGAAGCATGGCTATGAACATCTTAATGTTGACACCAATGGAAACCATTGTGAATTATCTTGGAGAGGGGGTTGATTGTTTGTCAAGCTGTTGGGTTTTATACCATTTCCTCTGATGGGCAAACACTTAGAACTTGGGTGAAAACATTCCAAGCTTTCCAAGTCTCTGTGCGAGTTCCCCTAGCAGCATGGGGTCTAGCTGTCATCACTCCATTCTGATGCCTCAGCTGTGCAGAGCACAACTTCATTGCTACCATCAGGATAACTACACCCTTAAGTTTCCTGCAGCTATTAAAGGTAGAAAAAATTAAAGGGGGTGTGTAGAGAAAAAAAATTAAAAGAATTTAGTGTATTTTCATAACTCTGATCACAGGTTTTCTTCCAACAACCTGGTAATTTCTGGTGTCTGTGAATGATATAGCTAGCCTTAACATTTGCCACGCCGGTCTTCTCCACAGACCATGCTCTACATAAATATAATAATCATAATCAGTATTCATTACCACCATTCAATCTGCTGCAAGACATGGACACTCTTATACATAATGCTCCCTTTAACGTTTTGCTTTCATCTTTCTTTGTCGTTGTCCACTTCTAAAACCTTGCAGGACTTATCCCCTTGTCCTTGTATCATTACGCTGTGGTTCGATGTGTTATGATTGGATGAAGGCAGCTTGGGGAGGCTGCTATTGGGCTCTTTCAGCAATAATGTGGTAATTCAATCCGCAGAGGGAGGGAGAGAGGGCCAATGGCATCTACCATCTAAAAATACAGCCTGCCAAGCCTGACGTAATGCAGCAGCCAGAGGAATGGGGGGGTCAAAGTAATTGGGTGCATAAAATGTGTACCCACGGTCCCTGAGAT
>JBAMHV010000021.1:11943197-11960317 GCA_037177535.1 Pseudomugil gertrudae | reverse complement strand
TATATATATATATATATGTGCACTTGTAGAAGTCTTAAAAGACTAGGAAAACAGAACTGAGAAAATCATGTTTTATGAGCTCTGGAAGATGTGATAACAGTATAAATTGTGTGTTTTGTGTGTTCATCAACAAGTATGGGTACCTCTTACCCCTCCATTAGTTACAATTAATTCATAAATGCGACCAAACCACACGCTTTTAAGTAACCACCACTACCTACTTCATGTGCTTTGTGGAGTAGAGATACTGTTTTTAAGAAAGGGGAAAATAGGCACAGGCTAGCACTAGCATAGTTTAGAAAGCAGTTAAAAACTGTGCTTGAAATAATTGCATGGACACACAGAAATACTCAGTCTGGAGAGCTTCCATTGGTATAATAAAGGAAACTGAAGTGTCCTCCCTTCTCTCTCCTCTACATCACTCCTCTTCACTCCCTCCATCTCTTCCTTTCTGAGCAGAGTATTTGTAGTGTTTACATTAGGAAGCAGCTATGTTTATGGAGGCCTGTGTGTGAGGGGGAGGGGACACTGAAGAGGATGAGAAAAATGGAGGCAGAAAAAGGGCATGAGAAGGAGAGATGAGGAGGACAAGCAAAGGACAGGGGAGGAGCTGTAACACAAGAGACAACAATACAGACTTCCTTGCTACTTGATTTTCTCTTCTGTACTTGTTTTGATTCAGAAAGAAATTTCATGTTATCCTGAAGCTCTGCGGTGATGTGATTACTGCAAGATGAATGATAATTATACATTAATAATTAAGCTTGAATTGCTAGGATTGGCTTTTGCTTCTCCGTAACCCTAAACTCGACTAAGCAATATAAAAAAAAAAACAAGTGCATAATTAACCTTGTAATTATTTCTAAATTAAATAATAAATCTGATCAAAGTCTAGCATAAATTAACTAATTAACCAGTTCAGTTCAATTAAACAAAAAAAAATTAAAGAATTTATTGAGAAGCAATAAATATTTTTTTAAAACAAAGCTTGTTTTTTCTGCCAACTGGTCAATTAAAACCAAATGTAGTTTTTAGCAAATGTGAGGAAAAGTAACTTTATGATAAAAACTACAATGATTCCTGCTGCAATTTCAATGTATTTTTATGCTTCAAAATGGTATTGAAAACAGAAATATACTGTTAAAAACCATTTTTTCATTATTATTTGCTGTGTTTGTACATTGTCTTTTGTTGAGCGACTATTTTTTCATTAGCCTGTAGAGCAGAGGCAGGTTTTATCATTTAAAGCTATCAGCTGATAAAAACATTACAGCTGGGTGAGACTGGTCATGCCGTTTCCTTGGTGACTACTGTCTGAAGCCGCAGGGGCAATGGCGCAAGGCGACAGGTTGTTTTCATACACAACAAAAACCCAGCACACAAGGTTTTGTTCGACTTATCTCTTTCCGTGACTTGCTCAAAAATATAGCACATGCAGTTTAATCCACTACATAGCATGAAAGCCTTTCTGTTTCTAAATATAATTCACATCTTAAAACTGGGTGAAGGTTTGTATTGACAAGCAATGACATCGCAAGCAACTGTTCTGCACAGTCCTGACATTAGAGCGACAATTAATGGCATTTGTTGCCATCTCACTGTCACGCTAGATATTATCAACATCAGATACCCAACATGTATAACAACAGGTTCAATAGACAGGTGAAAACAGTATCCGTCATGTTGACATGAGACTAAGACTCACAGGCGGAAAAAAGGAAGTCTGAACTGATACAATGAACTAAACAGAAACTAATCTCACACCAAAGACAATGAGATTCAGGCAGTCATAATTTCTCCAGGTCAGTAGCAGAGCTATAGTAGGACTTTTTAAAGCCATTGCATGAGAATTTCATTTTTTAAAGCATAAAATCCTAAAAGCCTTTTCATATCTGACAGCTCTGTCACGCACAGTGTTAATGTCAAATGACACAAGATAGACACGCTATTTAGCAAAAGATGGTTAATATGTACACATCTGTGGAGCTTATGTTTCCATTGGGGTGTACATATGGGCATTATCCTAACAAAGGAAATGTAGCAGCTACTGTAAACACAACAGATGCAGTTTGTCATCATCTACTAATGAACTGACCACAATAAGCAGAGTACTTTATTCTAACCTGAATAATATTAAAAGATTTTTTTTAAACAGAATGCATAATTGTACCTTTACCTTTGTGATCTACAGCTGTCACATTAGAAGAAGTTTAAATATGTTTAATAAGCAGACATACACAGCAGGGAAAGCTATATTTCAGCTATTTGCATTCATCCATTCAATGCTTCGTGAAACCACTGAGATCTGGGAACTTTAATGTGAACTTTTATGGCATAATGACTAATATTGCTGAAAGACAACTGAGACTTGTAAAGAACTAAAATATGAAAATTTGCTTAGCAAATGAACCTCATGTTATTCACCCCATCCATTTAAATGTGGTGATCTATTTTTGTTATATCAAAAGATCAGTATCATTGAACTCAAGTGTTTTTTATCGACAGGCCTAGGCTGAATGAGGTTAGGTGACATCATTTACCCTGTTTTTATACAACAGCTCAGTGTACAGCTAAAAGTCCATCAAATAAACCATTTATCACATTCCACTCAAACCGTCCTGAGAAATTGTTATTTAATCCATTCAGACTCAAACCTTTTTAATCAAAAATGCCCCCAAAGAGGAATTTGTGAAAACTTTGAAGTGTTTACTGAGAACTTTTACCTTCCAGTCTCAGAAGAAACTAGGAACACAATAAAACATTTAAGAAGTAAAGCTTTCATAGTAAATTATTGGCTTTGCCTTTATCTTTCTTCTCCCTTCCCATCACTTAGAGCCACTGTTTGGATCAGTTCAGAATACTCTTGCCCTCCCACAAGTATCCTGTCAGATAAAATGTACACAAACAGGCTCCAAGGGTTTCCATCTGAAACTGGCAAATATCTGAGCACTGAAACATCAAGTCTCAGCTCTCCAGAGAAAAAAGATCAGATGGTATTATTTTCACTGTAAAAGATGAGCAGAGTTGGATAAAATGTGAGACTGTGAATGCTGAACCAAGCTCTTCTAACATTAAAGGCCAGTCGGCATTTTCCTTGGAGAAGGCCAAATCGGAAATCTAAACAGGAAATTTAGAAGCGACCAGCCTGTAAGACTAAAAAGAGTTCAACAGGGCTGGCTTTGATGCATTAAGAAAAGCCAGAGGGCTATTAGAGGAAGCCTCCTTAGAGACACACACTTTATATTCATTTATGTCATAATCATACACAGCAAAGCAACAGGGGATACTCTTCCTCTGCCCTGACAAAGCTTTATACAATTAAGTGTTCAGGGCCTGGTTGAATAATAATATTACAAAGCAACTCTGAGGCTTAGATCAATGGAACAGATATACAATATTTATCTCTAAATGTATAGATCCTGCCAGGTGTCCCCTCAGGACTGCAGCAAAGTCTGTACCTCTGAAATGAACTACAGGATACTGTTGCAAAAATGACAGAAACCTCAAGGTTATCCAACATGATTAAAGAACCCTGAATAGTTGAGGCCACCATAGTTTTCAATAAGATGATTATGTCATAAAGAAATTAAGAGTGAACAAGGGTCCATCTAAATACCACCATAAATTATTCTTTCCAATATTAAGCAATGCTTATGTTTATGAAAACAAACTTCAGTTTCTTTGTTCTGTAAAAAGGAAAATACAGGCTGTGAGCCAAGGGAGGTATGAAATGAATGAAATGTGGACCAAGAAGCAATATAAAAAAACCTGAGATCAGTTTCCTCTATTGACACAAAGGTTTGTGGTCTTAGAACAACAATGTGGAGGTTTAACATTTCCTTCCACTGAATCCACTTTGCTGTTTGCACTACAGGAAGGTGAAAGGGACAAAAAGCAATTGGCTTCAGATTCCCAGAGGAGCCACTGAAAGTTTGCACACTGCATGTTTCAAATGCCAAGTATAATTAAATCATCCTTAACAAGCTCTGACGACACAAGTAGGAAAAATAGTAGAAAGTAGATGCAAAGACACGGTCAAATATTTTAAATACCACAAATTATGTCATTTAAATTTTTTATTACCCACAAAACCTTATCAAAGAGCTTGCAGACATTCAACTTTTATACTTCAAAAGTTGAATGCAAAATTGTTGATGAAAATATGATTTACTAGTCATTACACTTAGGAATCACTTTAGCTGTTATCAGCATAAGCTCTGAAGTTGCATGCATGACATCCAGTCTAACCTCCAATTCAATCTGGTTTTAACTGTGCACAAGTAGAACACTGCAAGAATAAACAGATCTAAAGTCAATTCTATTCTGTATAACTGGTGATATTGTAGTCATATAAAACCCAGTGGTCTACATAAAATTGCATCCTGTAGTGTCAGTGCTGAACAGCATAATCACAGCAGTATCTTGCTAGTGAAACAGGAAAGCTCTGGGCTGGGCAGGACCACCACTTAAGCTAACTACTTCCTGTCAGACAGATTAAACAGCAAGATGATCCCAGAAGCTGCCAGGGCATTTCTCACTTCAAACTGTCAGATCTTCAGAATGACTCGACACTCACAATCAATAGATCTCATTACATATAGTAATATGTCTAAATTGTGTCATTGCAAAATGCTATGAGGAGGAGGTACCGTGTTTAAGATACCCATCAATATCTTCCTTCTGTGAAGTGGTGTGAGTAAAATGTGCTAGACTCATTCATATATAACTCCAATCTCCAACCCCAGCCAGACAAATATGCCATAAAGATCAATTGGGCATAAAGGCAGGAATGGAGGGCAGACATAAGGTAGAAGGTAAACAATAAAAAAGCTCAGAGGAAATTCTGCATCCTGTGTTAAACAGCATCTGTTTCCTAATGAAACCTGCACTCCATTGTCAAATCAAACCATCTGTCCCTGTCCCGTACCCTCACGTAGATGTCGCCTTTAACAGACAGACACAGAATTCACTCACTGCCAAAAATGCAACATTTCCTTAAAAACAAATGCTTCTGAGGATGTTTTACAGTCAGTACAATTAAACCTTGTAATATCAGTGGAGGCAGTGTGCTGGTTTTATTAAACACATCTTTAAATCAGAGGAGGAGGAAATGATCTCCAAAACAGAAAGAAATTAAAATAATAATAAGTGGCTACAAATGGAAGATCATCACAATTGGAGAAATACTTGCAATGTACCTCATGTCAACTTTAAAACACACACAGGGAAAGTTCTCCATAGCAGTGTAACAGCCAAAAACTGCAGTGCTCTCACTCAAAATGACCACATACACCAGCAGAGTAACACCAGACCAATTAGCTGCTCAAGTTCTATTTCTGGAACGTTGAAAAGTCAACGCTTATAAACCTGGGTCAAAAACCGGGACAAAATTAACAAAGTATATTGACATCTTTCCTGTTGATCCTTACACCTTGCTGTATAGCTGGAGATCTGGATGGCATCAAATTTTAAAGATGTCGTTGGTAATAATTAAAAGACCAAATATTTTCTGAAGATGTTTCCATAAAGATATATTATACTGCAGTGGAATCAGAAAGGAGGGTTAAAAACCAGGAGAGGAAAAAAGGGAGGGTTTACAGCAAGAGCGGGAGGCAGATGAAGCAGCCAGTAGAAACTCCTGCGATGACGGCAGCCACCAGAAAGCAACATGCCAATCCCTGGAAGTCATTTCCTGCTTCATCTAAGACTTTTATGGAATTCTAGCAGCATGGGTAACGTCACGAGGAGGGACAGCAAAAAGAGTTGAGAATCTCTACACTATCATCTGTCTTGTTTTAATCTCAGTCCAGCCTTTTGACCCTTACCCATTAGAGAGCAAAGACAACCAAGTCACATCTACTACTATAAGTGCAACCATTTTTTCAGCCAGCACATATGCTTCCAAAATATCCAACTCAATCTGAAATTTGCCACTAGAGTGGTTTGTGCCATTATTGCCATTAGCCTCTCTACCTTTAGAGTGAGCAAAATAACAAAAATGTTTATTGTACATAAGAACTGAAAGCCATGTAACTCGGGAAATCTCCTTTTAAATGCAATAAAACCTCTGCTAGCTTTTGTTCTTGGTACAATATTTGTTTTCCCTGCAGCTCGAACGGAACAGCAGCACTATTGCAAAACAACAAAGTCTGGGAGAGCAAGCTGGTGATGGAAAGCAGTGGAAGGATGAAGGGATTACAAGTGCAAGGGATCAGGGGGTGGTAAATTATTTTGCTTTAAATACTGCTCTCCTGGAGTTTGCAGGGAAATTGAAGCAGCAACCGTTATTGTGATCAATACCTAAGTGGCTTCCTGGCATTTCGCTATTTAATCCATTATCGAAGGCCATCTGAGCCTGCAGTGCGGACAGGAGGCCTGCAGCTCACAGGAAGAAACGTATAATGGAAGCAAGACGCATGTGGGTGAGACACACCCATCGACCTGCACAACCATGTGCTCACGTGTGTAAGCACTACGAATGAAAATACGGATGTACGGAAGACTGACACATTTCCAGATAAAAGTACCTTACGTGCAAACACACATGTTCTCCAAGTTGCAGAACCTGCACATGAGAAATGTTCTTCAAACCCTAAAAACCCATGACACATGACAAAGGTCATCATTTAACTTCAGAGTGAGAGATTGAAATGAAAGCTCAGTTAATGAAACCAAATTCTTTCCAAGGTTTGGTTGAGACACTGCTCTGCTACGTTTACACACATGTCATCTTCCTTTTTCACAGCATCAGAAATGTGCCTGTTCATTCAAGTTACCTCTATGTGTATATCTGCCATAATCAAGCAATAAATGGGTGTGTGATAACACCTAGAGGTGTTTAGACACACGTTTAACTTTATTACAACGATAAGAAAGATTAAGAAGATATTTAAACAAGTTAATGTTGCACATGCTGAGGAGCTGATCTGCTTTTAGCAAGAAATGGCCCCTTGGAAGTAAGCAACAAAAGCCCACCTGAAATTGTTTAGTGTCAATAAATCCACACAAGTTTCCACTAAATATTGTGATTGAAGTTAATTAAGCAAATTAATAATAATAATAATAATAATAATAATTTTAAAAAACATAGTTTACCCAGCCCAAAATCATCTATAAGGCCATCTACAACTTTGTGGCTGCATGATTACTGAACACCTACTGTCTGGTCATGTGTTAAACCTATACTGAAGTTAGGTTAATGATTACGATGCAAAACAGCCCGTTTAACTCACGCTTACAGAAATTACCCCCGCGCTCACTACGACATTAGTTAAGAGGCACAAATATGGTCAACAACACCCAAAGAGTAATTTCATGCTGCTACACACTTCTACCATCAACCAAGAGGGTTCATTAGCTTCAAGCAAACTTTAGTAAGCTACATTAACAACAGTGGTAGATAAAGAAAGTGGAGGAGATGTAAATAATGTAGTCAGGAATCATAAGTGTGGCTGATTTACAGTAGGTTTGTGATAAAGTACTTGCTCATACAACTTTGTTAACTCACATTATGCTTGCTTCTTTGATACAACATCCAACAAGCAGCCAATCCCAATTTATTTAATCTATTGTCAGATAAGGACATGAAGAGCATTAACATGAGGATTTCTAAGATAAAAAACAAAGTTTTAGCCAAAATAACATCAATTTAGAAAAGGAAAACAGAAATAAAGGACAGTGTGAACAAAAGGAAAAACAGTCAGCTTGCATTAAATTAGTTTAACATAATGTCTACAAAACTATCTAAAATATGTAAAATACTATTTTTACCATGTCTAATACAGTATAGTAATAATAATAATGATGTTCTTATTATTATTATTATCTGAATAATAATTCAGATCAAATGGATCCAGCAGCTTATTGAATCAGGTGTGCTGGGCCAGGGATACATGAAAAATCTGCAGGATTATGGCTCTGGATGACCAGGGTTCCCTAACCCTGTTACACAGCGTAGAGAACAGAGACTTCAGTTATGTAGAGTTCTAACAGGAGAGCTAAAACAGGACTATGGGCTCTGGGCAAGGGATAAAACCTTGGAGCAGTACAGGAATTCTGAGCATCCAAGCACCATCAATACACAACAAACTGTCACTCCTAAATCGAGCTGCCACCACCGCTGACCTTTTTTTCTCCAGACTGCATGAAACAAGGCACTGTTCAAGTGGCTGGAACAGAGGGCTCTTATGCTTGCGTTCACCCAAACTTGTCAAGTGCATAACTCCAGCTACAGAATAGTGCATGCTATAGAGAGTGGGGGATGTGTATGGTTTCTTTATACCTTCAAATGCAAATGCATAAACTGTATGTCGCTGAGTAACAAAGAAGAAAATTGAGCCTAATAGTCATTGGATAATTTGCATTTTCTGCTGTGATAAAAGGAACTAATTTTGAGCTCATGGCCAAAAAAAGTTGTAAAAATTCCACTTATTAACTTTGGCCAGTATTTAGACAGTTTGAATAGTGCCTACTCAGAGAAAACTAAGTATTTATTGACCAACAAATACGAACAAACAACAGGCTACAGGCCAGCTATTTACACATGGGAAACTGATGAACATGGGGAAAGTGTTTTTCCACGTTCTTGTTAGAAATTAAATACAACTTAAACCTGCAGACTAATGGTAGTTAGCTGTAATATCTAATAAGTATAAATTAATCAATTAAGCAGCCTATTTGTCAGGCTTGATGCTGCTTTGCAAAGTAACAATAGTTCCATACACATACCTAGTTTCTCCACGAGTTTGAGCATAACTCCACCAATATGGATTTCTCCAGTGACTCTCAGAGAAACATCCCTGTGGAGGTCAGTAACGTGCATCTTCAACTCCCACGTCCCGTCGGCATAGCAGCCATCGGGCATCCGGATCCCGTCCAGTGCCATCCTGCCATACATGATAAAAAGGTGTTCAAATTAATGCCACACTGCAAGTAAAATAAATATTTAGAAGTAATCTGATGCTAACCCCATTTAAACATGTTTCCGTTACACAATTCAAACAGACATATTTGACTTTTTTATGTATTTCTTACTAAGTTCAGAAAGCAAACTGCCTTCATTTTCTTATTTCCACTATAATACACGAGTTGTACCAGTAGCTTAATCTTTTGACACTTCTCTGCCAGACAGAACAGTATTAACCTGATGACACTGGTGTGTTCAGGCTCATGGACAGACATAAAAGATCTTGTTTTACACAGATAAGGCATATAATCTACACACACAGACTATATGCCTTTATCTGTGTCAAGATCTTCTGTATCAGCCCAAAAGCTTTCCACGAGGATGAGTGGTTTAGCAGTGAGAATATAGTCATTTTGGTAAATCCAACCTCAGAGTTAAATGTAAGAAGTGAATTTTGAACACCAGGTGCATTGGACCACTGTTAATCCATACAAAGAGACACATTTATCTCAGACTTGACATATTGTGTGTGTGTTACTTGACTGTCAAAGTGACAAATGTGAGCACAGACTTAATAGAGAACAGTCTGTACACTACTTATAATCTTGTAAAATGTGGTTAACTATGATGTTAGATCTCCAGACAGTGCCACGCTGTGTTGTGCAGCTGCAGTGGTGACAGCTCACTGGACAATACTTCACCTTTAAGCATATTTTGGGAAAGTAAAAAAAGACAAATGTTTACTGTGCCCTCATTTCTGTGTGGCTTTAAGTCCTCTGCGACAACACAACGCGCAGTTGTGTCAAGTCACCGACAGGAAAGTTACACTGTAGCTGAAATCTGTCATATTGTGATCGGAGGCTGCGTGGTGGAGACTGGCCTGATGATCAAAACGGCCCTTCTGTCAATAAATACGACAGAACAAAGACTATCAGCCCGCGGATACAAGTTCAGAAAAGACCTTTGGCAGCTATTATCTGCGAGAATGTGGCGGTTCACCTGTTAAAAATAACGGTAAAGGCACTGTTACAAATAGGCTGAGGGGGTAATTATGTAAGCGCAGTGTTTCCAACAACTCCCCGGCTGCACGCGCATTATGCTCAGTCGTTCGCTAAAGGACTTAGTTCGTTAGAAAGTGTGAAAAAACTAGTATAATATTATGATAATAAATGAATGGCGATAATAACTAAAGATTAAGTTCACTGTATCAAAAGCTGCGCTTTTTCTTAGCAACAAAAATAACCCTGTTCATATTTTAACAGCGGCAACAAGCAGAGCTTTTGAGGACGAACATTTAAATGTGTAGCCTACTCACCTTCACAAAGACGAAAAAAACCCACTAAAACAGTCAACTACACGGCACAGAACAAGTCCTCCTTCTCTAAATCATGTATGTAGCCTAGTTTAGGCGAGAAAAAGCAGAAATAATTCCCTGAAGAACTCGCTGAAGAAGTGAAGTATCCCAAACAGTTTTCCAGCAGGCTTCGGCTTAATGGAGTCCAGCCCTCGTCCCTCTTTCTCCCTCCCACTTTCCAGCAGATAACGTCACTGCTCCAATCCCACTTTTCCTTTCATACTGGGAGCTTTCTGCTCGCCTACTGGTCTTCCTGTCACCCCTGACACAGTTTACATTATTAGAGGCTTTCACAAGATTATATGGTTTAATTTTTATGTTTGACACATAAGGAGCCACTTTTTTTCTGTGTTTATTAATCATAATTAGAAACATTCATTTGGTAAAGTGGTTTCATTCACATATTTAACAGTAATTACAGCTATGAAGAAATAGCCTAATACAAATTATTTAATATAGACTACACAAAAGAAAACAAATGGTATTTAACAGCTGACTTTTAAATAAATGAATGTATGTACAGTAGACTGTAAGGTTTTTGTTAATTTTTTAGATTGCATGTTTCATTATTATCTCTATTAATGGAAAAAATAACTAATTGAAGAAGAAATATAAATAATAATAAAGTTTGAGCCATTTAATTATTCTAAAATCTTGTTCTTCTCTACAATACATGAATAAATCATCAAATCAATAACTATGTATACTGTCTAATATATTGCGTGCTAGTATTGAGGAAAGAAATCCATAATTTATGATCAAGCAGAATTACGTAACTTGATAATCTACAACAGGTGCAAACAGCGGATGAAAAAAGAAAACAAAAACTTTCTTTTCTCAAACTAACTCACAAATCTACCACAGAATATTTGCCTTTAAAGTAGATTATGATAAGTTTAGTCAAAGATTACCTCCAGGAAATTCAGCAGCTTAAAGCAGAGTTAATGATAGGAAAGATCTCAAGCTGCCTTTTATGGCAATAATACTGCTGAGCCTTGCATCACCGCACAGGGACTTGTGGCTCTCCAGCTGTGAGTAACAGCACAAACTAATAATGAATACTAGGTTCCTTATGAGCCCTTTTAATCAATTACTCCAACATTTTCTCTTCTAAACATTCTTGAGTGATGCTGTCATTTTTTTCAGACTAAAACACCTTTTTATTGGCTAAATGACCAAGTGGACTACCCTGAAATGCAGGAATTAGATCTATTCACACTCTTACCCTCAGTGAACATCGTGCTGTAAGCGTATGTTAAACCTCTTCACATACTTTTTGTGTTTAAATGGCAACTAAATGTATTGTGTTTATTCTGTCAGATAAATATCTGACAAAAAAAATCATATATTGTATTATTATTCTTCACTTCTGATAAGCATGAATACTTTCTTAGAAATAAGTCCATTAATTATCTATCTAATTTAGTTAACAAGCCATTTTTAACTTTAGTCATCACAAGATGTGTTGGACTTAAGAAGCTGAAAGAGGATCATCAAAAATCTAGTTTCCCATTAAAATCTGTTTACTCCGAGAAAATAATCTTGTTCACATCTGCATCTCATGTTTTCAGTTCTGTTTTCTCTGTGCACAAAATTCAGATGTCAGTAAATCAGCAATGTATGTGGGGATGTTCAGAATGTCTGAAAGCTACTGCTGGTTGCTGTAGATGAAAGATAGCATCTTACACATCAGTCAAGTGATCACACAAATCTAAGCTTGGGGGAGAGGATAATAGAGAAAAGCAGCTGTTGCCTGTCTTTCCAAAAACAGCAGCACAATACACACTCTACTGTACACACTCCCAGATATCTGCAGTAAAGTCTCATGAATCATCTCAGTTTCTGGCCCAGTCTCCTGGTGAACTCGCTGAGCTCAAATCCTCCAGCTCAGGAATCTGGGCCTTCAGACCACGGTCGGCATCAAAGCGATTTATAACCCCTCTCCCTGCTGCTCCGACCCCCTCGTCAGTGTCTGGCAGCCAACCCATTGCCTTTTATAGGCTATGTTTTAATTGCAAAGTAAACATTTGAGTCAGATGCAAAGCAGGAGTCAGATAGTGAGCTGGCTTGCCTGCTGCTGATGTGGATGAAGATGGAGGTGAAGAAAAGAGATGTAAAAGATTAATTGATCATATTAGATAGAATGCCAGATGCAAAAACATTTTCATTAATCAGAACTATTTAGAAAGCAAACAGTTAAATTTGTTGGAAAAGTGCAGACAGACCAGATGGTTCCTTGAAGTCTTTGTTCCAGTATGATCAATAAATGACTGACCTCTTCTGGCCACATGCAGAACAGCATGACTTTATCCATCATGTATGAGTCACTTACAATCTAACCGGCCCCATCTGCGAACCTCGCCTTTGCAGATGCTGGATGATGCAACTCATGTGGAAGCAATCCTGCTAATGGATTACAATGCAGCCCATTCATGAACTGCATGTCTCCTTTGATACTCACTTCAGGGGTGTCTTGGAAAGAGTCTGATCTCAGTTTCAGATGATCAAGTGGCTCATTGTCTACCAAAACTAGTCTGGAAAAAAAGCAATAAGGCCATCTTCCTCTGATGATTTCAACTTCTTCCTACATAATATGATCCAGTTTACATATTTTTTATCCCCCTGCCACCATGTGAAAACATGTCAGACAGACGTGACTGTAATCAAAAGAAAATGTTTTATTAAAAGGAAATAAATACAGTGCTTTGGATGGCAGTTCGAATCCATTACAGGCATGGGTTATTGCACAGCTCTAAAGACAAACACTTCTAGAAATCTGTTCAAAGATAGAGCAAGCATTACCTGTTCAATATTTTTAGGACATCCATAGCAACGGTTACTGCACATTTATTTTGCCCTTTGTCTGGATAGATACGGATGTGATTCATTAAACGCTTTATCAAATATTCTAGTGACACATCTGAGCTGAATTTGAATCAAAGATGGCTTCAATCTGGCATCACACACAAGTGTTAAAACATGTAACGGATGTTTCCCTGATGCTTGTGGTGCTTTACCAAAAAAAATATACGTTTGACGTAGGTCAAAATGTTCAACATTAACATGTTTCAAGTTGTCACCAAATGTTCTACAATGCTCTCAAGTATCCTTTTACCTTTTGAAGCAAGTAAGAGTGAACACCTTTGAAAATTTGTGTGTGCATCAAAAACTGCTAGAATGGGAAAAGTGTTCATTTTCTACAGTTTGGAAACACAGTTAAGTGTCACCATGGTATGACCACACTCCTATAGAACACGTTTGCTGTGTCCGAATGTCTAAACCCACTGCATGACTGAATAACGCAGAGGTCAGCAATAAAACTATTTTCTATCTTGTACCTATTCCTGTAAATGCAACACTTGCTCAGCAGAACATTGAACAATCAACAGAGGGCTGTTTTCAGTGAGCTTCTGTGCAATTCAATGCTGATGAACATGGCAAGTCCACCAAATCAAACAGAAACATCACGGCCTCATTCCTACCAGATTCAGTGCTACTTATTGGTTCCCATTAGGTCAGCTCTCCAAGGCAGACTGGTTTTAGTGAGTAGGCCTTTGCAAAGATAAGAGACATTAAACAATAAATTGAGTTAATTTAGTAGCAGACCATAAAAACAACAGCATTTATGTGGTGTAATATAGCTCTAACTTGCACCACAACCAATTAAAATAAGCTGTTTGATAACTATGATATTACAGGAAGTTCTAAAAATTTAATTTGACACTGGTTGTATACAAGTGTACTGCATGTAAATTAGTAGTCAGTTCTAATTTCAGTAGCTACAGCACGTTTTTAAAGTGAGTTATTTAGCAGAATACAAAGACTTCAAGATGTGTTGGCACACAGCACTATTTCATTTTGTTCCAACATTCATTTCCTATTGATTTGATACCACGCAGTGAGAAAACATTCCAGCTTCTGCAGAACATTTCAGTGGAACTTGTATAATCTGTTGATTTAGTCACATAACTCTTTCAAACCTGAGACTCAAACCACTTTGGGTGGAAAAAGTAAAAGATGGGTTTACAGTCTCCAGTTCTTACATAAGTAGTGTCAATTAAGTGATCCAAAAGAAATGGATAATTGACTGGGAACTGCAGGTTTCCAAGATCAACATAGTATTTTACACAACATAGAAAAGCTTTGCCAATAAAAGTGCGAATTAGTAAAAAAAAAAAAAAAACACAAATAAAAGTTAAAAGATACTTCTTGTTTGCAAAATGCTGGAAGGGAAAAAAAAGACACAAATCTGTTTATTACCCTCTCAACAGATTTTCATGGACTAAAGATCAGCCTTATTCAGCACTACTAATGTAGATAACAGACTAGACACACAAATGTTATTTGGCCACAAGTTTGAATCCCATTTTTCCTATGATGAGATCCAGGTACACAATAGTTTGAAAAATAATTCCTCTTCTTTCTTTGAGAAAAAACTGTACAGATTTAACTTGAACATCTATAGAAGAAAATAAGGACAAAAACAAAACTATGTTGCGATTGTTTTATATTGCAGATAGCGACACTGATATTTTTAAACTATGATTTGGACTCATAAACAGTAAGAAAATAACTATCTGGTCATGTTTTTAGAGCACTGATCATTGTTACAGCCTTACATGGTAATACACTTCTATAGAACCGTAATTCTTATTCTAATGAAGAGTTTTACTATAGCTGTAATGTTAGGAAGAACCTTTTTTCCAAAACAACAAACAGTGCTGCCAAGTTCCCAGAAAATATTTTAATTGGCAATGTGGAAAACAAAACAAAAAAATAGTGCTGTTTAAATTTCATTTGGTGTATATCTACTTAAAAAAATAAACAGCTGAGGTGGAGTGCTGCATCTCATATAGCCATAACATTACTTAAAGGGTGATGCCCTTTTTATTTATATTTTTTAAATGTGCAAAAAACTACATTTTAAAATCTATTCTATATAAATAATATTGTTTGGCTGGTTTCAAAAGGCATTGAATTTCTTTGTTAGCATTATGTTGTAGACATATAGAAGCTATATATTCAAAGAAAACTTTTTTTAAAGATTTTCCTATAAACTACATTTCTTTCTCATTCCTATTAAGAGAAAAAAATAAAAGATCCAACATGGAGGTTAAACCTCAATGACTGAATCAGGTAAATGCATCACAAGGCTCTAGACTTTTATATGTAAAAGAGCCACAGACCTATTGTAACACAATCACCTGGCTGCAGCGGTTGACTTGTGGTTGGGAATAAAGTCAGAGCTCTCATTTACTGGATTTACCCCTCTAAATCAGTCATTTTCCTCTCTTTACATACCTGTATTTTTTTGTGGACATACTGGCAAAAGTTGCACCACCATGGAGGTTTCTAGGCCAATGCTGTCACCCTTAGGGTGCGCAATTGTGCACAAGTTTACACAAGAAAAAACTGTACATCTTTGAATGAAGTTTCAAGTCTGTTTCTTAGTATTATCTAAATGTGAAAAAGCTGAATTGCTAACAAAGGAAAAAATAATTAGACTTCTTTAAATGTTTCTGAAGATGATAAATGATTTTACAGTTGCTTTTTTTGTCATATCACAAATGCCTTCAGTGTTTTAAGATGCCATTCAAGTGTTTATGTTGTAACAAATGTGCTGCTTCAGTCTGGCTCTGAAGTCTCATCTGGTGGGTCAGTGGGTGTCGACCTCTGCTCATATATGAAGGTCAACAAGAAGAGTGCTATATCATGAGAGCACCAGTAGCCTGTGTGCGATGTAACAGCTGACCAATAGCGGCTCTCTACCAGACCTTCCCGAAGTTCAAAGTCAATGCGTCTTTCCAGCTCCACTGCAAGACATAGACAAAGTATTATGTCTAGAAATGGAAAACTAAAAAGTTACATTTACCTTTCCAACAAACAAAACTGTATCTGTGATTATTTTGTATTGGTAAGGGAACTCACAAGATGTTTCACTAGTGGGGGAGGTGGGTCGAATCATGCTGGACAGACCATAGGCCGACTGGCTTTCTGTACGTTTCTGCTCCTCTTCTTCAGCAACTGCCCCTCCATCAGATCCTAAGGATACTGAAGGCTGGCTGTTTGAGCGGGAAAAGCGTGAAAAGAGGATGCCTCCTATGCCCTTTCCTATGCTTGCTGCACCTTTAGGAAAGGATGAAAGGAATCCAAGCTTAAAAAAAGTCAAACAGTTTGGAATAACCTAGGATGTAAAAGAATAAAACAAAAAAAAAGATCTACTGCATTTATGGTATCAATACCCTGATAATTAATAATTGAATAATAAACTTTATTCCACTACAGAAGGTCTTCTAGCCACATGATGGCAGTGTTGTCATGATTGGAGAGGGGGACAAAAAATTATTAAATTTTTCATCCATCCAAGTGGCGGGGTACACTCCAGACAAGTCGCCAGTCCATCACAGGGCCAACACACACAGACAACCAACCACGTACACTCGCACTCACTCCAATGGACAATTTAAGAGTCTCCAGTCAGCCTATCCCCATGCTGCATGTCTTTGAACTGTGGGAGGAAGACGGAGAACCCAGAGAGAACCCACACTAACATGGGGAAAACATGCAAACTCTAAACTTTTCAAACAGATTAGTTCTTAAATAAAATTAGAACTCACTTATGTATTAAAGTTTCACTGGTAATATAGTAAAGTCCTGCTGAATGTATTAAATATTGTCACATGCGGTAGGAATGTGACAACTCTGCCAAACTGTCCGGTCTGCAGAGTCCTTGTCTACTTTTAAGAACAAGCTAAAGACTCAGCTGTTTAAGGTGCATTTCGGCACTTAGCTTAACTCTTCTATTTGATTTAGATCTATTCAGCTCTTAGCCACACATCAGCACTGATTATATTGGGAAAC
>JBAMHV010000021.1:11927031-11943097 GCA_037177535.1 Pseudomugil gertrudae | reverse complement strand
GATTTCATGCTTGTGTTGTTTTATTCTCTGATGTACGTCGCTTTGGATAAAAGCGTCTGCTAAATGCCTGTAGAATACAATAGGACCAGCCAAAGACTTACATTTTCTTTTACTTTATGTAAACTATAATGACAGTGATCTGACATTAATTAATAAATTAAACATAAAAATTTACATTTAAACACTTAAAAAAATCTCCAAAGATGACAATTATGTTGTAAAAGTATTTCAGAGAAAGACAATTTATAAATTACCAAGTATGCTGGCCTTGCCCAGACTGGTAATGGACTCTCCATAGTGCTTGCGTGCTAGGACAGGAGAAGTACTCGGGCTGGGGATGCTCTCAGTGTCTGATGTTGGGTCTTTGACGGGGTTGAGAAAAGTAGGTCGGATTTCATCGTAGGGTGTGGGGTTAGTGGCACTACACCTGGTGAACAAAGCATTCCCCACATTCTCAGACCATCAACATTAAAGTAGTATTGTGGATATATGATGAATGACATCACATGTGCTAAGATTAAACGTATTACCAGTGTATCTGTACAGGTGCTATGTTGCTGTAATGTTTCAGGATGAGGGGCTCCAGTCTGTAAGCCTATAAAAAGCAGTAACATTTAAGTTAACTTCAATGCACAGACAAGTCGTTAAACACTGTGCATACTGTCATCATCAGGGGAAACCTACCACTGGATCTGTGGGATGGAAGACATTAAAAAGCCGCTTGCAGATGGAGATGGGTAAAATGTGATCCTGGTGGCAGCTGGTACCTGGGCGATTTCCCCTCAAGGCCAAGAACACTGCCAGAGGAGAACCCATGCAGAAAAAGTTCTCTACCTGTGAGAGGAAAGGTACAAAGCTGGTAATAACTGACCCCACTGTGGTATGTGCAACAACATTACAAAGGATCCTGGTTTATTTATTTCTGTTTAGCTTTTTCTTCATGTATTTGCACACTAGTTGTTTTCAAGAAAAATTATCGACGAGTGATACAAATCATTAACATGAAGCTTCTCACCTTGAATTTGAGTGCTGGGGGGGCTGAGGGCTTAGAGGCCTCCAGTGTGACAAGTTGGTTTTCCAGCTCTCGCATCCTATCCCCAAAAACAAAAAGTTAAATAAAGACAGAATCTTAAAGCGTACTAGAAAAGAGAAAATATAAATTACCATGCCATATACATTAGCTTATGGTAAACTAATTTCATAAGACCTACAGACCATTAATCATAAAGTCAGTCAGCAATTTGTATACTTCCATTAATAGTATCTTCCAGACAAATAAAATGGTGCTTTAACAACCTCTTGCCCTTCATGTGATCATGGGGCATAAAATTATCCTGCAGCCTATATAAAAAAAACTTGCCATCAGAAACTGAACCATGACACGAGCAGCTGGTAGACAAAGTTGCATTGCTCAAGATAGTTTCAAGTTTGGAGAGATAAAAACTATATTGGTTGGCCACTCACAATTGGAAATAATCTAATAAAATAAGAAAGGGAAGATCTAGGTATTTGACAACTGCTATTGAGTTAAGCTCATTTGGCTAATCTCAACTCTCAACATTTACTCTACCAAACATTATCCTGGCATCCCAACTGTTTTTTGTGTGTATCTATCCAGAATTCCTGGAGATCTTTATAAACAGCTACACCAAATCCCTAAAAGACACCGACTTAGATTAACAGTCTCCTACCTATTCCTCGTGAGCCTTAACTGCTCTAAAAGTTGCCTCTCCTCATTTGACATCCAACGCAAGTCCAGTTCTTCCTCCACAGCACAATGCTCCTGCAGGCAAAAACGTACAGGATCCCATCCTGTTATTATGTCATAAGTGATGACACAGCCGAGGGAGTGAGACACGATAGACACTTTGCCGCCTTTTTCCTCAAACTCGGGGTTCCGAGAACAGAAGAGTGAGTAAAGTTTGTTTAACTCCTGCGTGAGACCTTTTGTAATCTGAGGAGAAAGAAGAAAGAGTATGAAAAATTGAAGGCTACCAGAGATTTAAAAAACTTCTCCAAGTGCATGACTTACTTCATCTCTGTAAAGAGGGCTGTTATAGTACATGATGTCCATGGCACTGCTGTTCAGAAGGTCTCTCAGTCCTCTCACTTTGTCTGGTGTGATAGAGTCGACTGTATCTAAAGAAACATACTCATAGTAAAAGAACAGACTCAATGTGTGTATTGCTCTGTGTCAGAGCAGTAGCTATATACTCCACAATGGATAAGTATTTTAAATAAACACATACCTCCATCTAATGCAAGTTTTGAACGCCACTCAACCGGAAGAAATTCCACATGTTCATCATTGTGCTCTGAAAAGTGCTTTTCCTCCATTTTTCTCACACCCTCCCTCAACCTAAACAGATAACAATAGAGATGTCATATAAAGACAGCAATGCATACAAATACAAGTAATACTTAAGCGTTCATACAAACTGTTTGGTAATGTCTAAAAACAATATCATTTTTTATGAAGTAAAAAAAGGCCAAGAAATGGATAAAAATATTGTTATTGCAGGCCACACTAAATATGCAATAAGAGGAAGAGGAAAGGTGAGGGAGCTATTGACATGTAGGCTAAGGGAGGTTTTTCAGCATCTCCTTATGCACCTTTTCACAGGATCATCCAACGTCTATAATGTGTAGTAAGCCATTGCAAACACACTTTTAGAGCTGCACACACAATGTTGTTGGTTGAGTTGAACATAAGTGAGAGATAATAATGTCATGTATGCTAACAATTTATTTTTGCTGTTAAAACTCTGAAAGAGCTTAAATGAATCAAGGCTGAAATACAATAAAAATCAAATGATAGGCTTGATATGTTAAGCTGATCTTTTCTCTTGGCGGAGGAATGTGTGTGCTGTAATCCGCAGTAAAATAGGAATCAGGCTCAACATGTCTTGCAGGTCGACTTGGTCCACTTTAACTGCTTAGTTGCCTAAGCTGGTTGAATGATCAGGTGCTAACTGACACATACACACACGTGGCTTTGGTCTGTACAGTCTGTACTACTTCTAGGCCTGGCAAACACAAGGTCCATGGATCAAAGCCAAAACATGGGTGGCATTTCAAGAGCTGAAACTTATCATGAAAGCAATAACAGGACACATTGATGTCATATGATTAAAATTTCTACTTTTGATATTTTTTTACTAAACACTGTCAACACTTAATAGTACAAATATTTTTCCAAGGAGGAAATTAAAGTTTAAGCAAGCTGGATTACAGTAAATCATGCGCTTGCACCATACGCCAAGTATGCAGGACCTTTTTTTGAAAGCTGAGCCCTTGCCTGGTGTTTATACCCCATACCATGAGCTATGCTAAACATACCCAAATAATCTTCAAGTGATCTAACAAACCTTAACATAATGATATAGAACATACATTTCTTAAATTTGGTACTAGGTGCTTATTTTACATACACCAGTATCACAAAAAAGAAATCAAGAGGATAGCAAGTAAAAGCATCAAGAGTGTGAAAACAAAGAGTGCAATGTTGTTCTGCTCCAACTGTGGGTGGCTTTTGATAAACAATGGGAAAACAATTAGATTCTTCACGTAGTAATATGATGCTTGCTTTCTCGAGCTTTAAGAAAACACTACTTTTACATGAGAAGTATTTATATTGTCTTTTGTTGTATTCTCTGAACAAACCAGTAATAGATTTACTGGAATTTGTGCTGAACAAAAAAGCTATGTAGAAAAACAACCTGCCTGGAAGCTTGAAAGCTAAAACCATTTAGAAAAAAACAGTTTTGTGAAGAAACCAGGGGAAAAGGTACAAAGAGCACACTGTGGTGCAATTAATAACCTTTTAAAGTTCTGAGATATTATAATGCCCTGTGCCTGTAAGACTGATACAAAGTAGAAAAAAGGAAAAACAGTGACAGAATGAGAAGTGTGAGAAACAGATTGTGTCTTGAAAAAGAACAAAAAACCGAATGGAAAAAGAAACAGTCTGAACTGTGACAAGCAGATTGTCCTAGTTTTTTTCCTCCCTGTGTACGAGATCTGTATTTATACATAAATGACACAAAATCTGACAGATATTCTTTTTAAGGCCTGACCTAGCCTATTTTCAGCTTCTACAGGAATATAAGTCAAATGCTGCAATAGAACAAGAATATAAATTTAACTAAATCAAATATGAAACAATCACATCAAATTATGATACTCACATTCCAGTGTTTTTAATGATGCGCCCCTGGTCCATTTTTTGTCCAATTCCATGCACTACAAAAACAATGTGTGTGGTTTGAGGGGGTCTGTCCTCAGGTGAGGCTTCCTCAACATAACCCCGATGAAGGCGTGTTCCACTGCTTGAAGCTGAAACAGTGGATGGAGACAGAAGATTGGATCCTTATTTTTATAGAAGTGGGTAGATATAAAATATAATAAACACAAACAAAAACACACTTTAATCTCTGAAAGGCCACAAATAGCTGAGTGACGGTATTAAAGGAACTGTTCCGAGTCCAAAGAGGTCAGTAGGTGAAACACGGAGCCCTGCTGTGACTGTGGCCTAATAATATGTGGCAGTGCTTAGAATGTGCCTACAGGGCCGAGTATGTGTTCTTACTTAAAACCCATAATCCGGTCAAGTGCTGAACAGAAAGGTGATGGGAGCTAATGAACTATCGGGATAGTACCAAAGACATATCTCTTCACAGAGCATTTATTAGTAAGGGGAGAAGCACCTTCTCTCACAATCTGCATGCAAGTTAAAAATACCCCAGGAGTTTGTAATTGTTGACCAGATAAAGGCCATACTGCAGTTGCAATCACTTAACCTTCCCATTACCACTGTCCAAATTTTTTAGTTGTGCAAATACTTCAGAAGTTACGGTACAAATGTGTTACAAATGTGTGACAAACTTCTGAATCTTTCCTGTGAATGGCCGGTCGGGGGTATGTGTGTTCTGTAATGACAACTAAATGGGTAAATAGGTCCATTTCTCTGCTTTATGGTGGTTTGGGACACTATACGGTTTGGACGTTATCATTGTAAGAAGTGCACATGTGACATCCTGTCAGCGTAGGCAGGTCTTTCTTAAGAGAGTTAACTTGGACTCAAACATAATTTCTGGAATAAGCAAGAGAAATGTCTGTAAATGGTTAAAAATATCACATAAGACTTACTAAGAAGAAATGGTTGTGCAATCCCAGCCTCTATACTACATGTTGTTGTAGTCAAAGTATCTTTGAGCCATATATTCCCCTTGATAGTGAGTGTTTGTGTGATATTGTATATTTTATTGATTTATATTATATATATTGCATAGTATTATGTTACATGCAGATGTCCATCATTGCCATTTAAAACATATGCTTCTTTCACATCAGGTTTTTTATTACATCAAAGTAATAAAAAACTTTAAAGACAAGCATGCTTACTAACAATGTAGTAACTATATCAAATAGAAAATTGTAAATTAGTTGTTACCTACCTTTGGAAAAGCCTAATTTCTGGGTCACAGTACGGGCAATTTTAGAAGTGGTAGCATCACTATAGAGGTAGACCTCATCCACGCTGTGCCAATCCACATGTGTCCGACTCAGCTTCAGACTATGAATGGCTGCATGGGGGGGGGGGGTAGTGAGAGAATAACAAGTAAATGAATAAATGGAGAAGAAAGAGAAGGTGATTGGCAAAGGAATAAGGAAAATGTGTAAAAGTGGGAAAAAACAGGCAACAGGGGGACCAACAAAGGCTTAACAATATCTGCTGCCTAGCCAAAAATATATTGGGAATGACAAATTATAGGATCTATGAAGAGAAAAAAACACCAGTTATAGTTTCAAAATCATAATTTCAAGTGAAAAAAATCTACAATCATCTATTCAAACAGCTCAATCAATTGCAGTCTGTAGCATTGATCTGCAAAGAAAAAAACACATCACACAATATGATTGCATATTTCAGCTCTTGCTTGTCATCCTGCTTACAAATAATAATAATGATAATAATAATAATATCCTTTTATCCTTTTAAGAGAACCTTTCACGATCTTGTCTGACTTCATCTCCAACAGTTTAAAGTGGCCATCTTTCCACTAAAAGTTCAAGACATAAGGGAAAGGTTTCCATACTTTGTACACTGCTGTACATGATAAGAAAAGGCCACTTTAAACAATTGAGGTATATCAGCAGATTAATCAATGGTAAAACAAGAGGTATTGTCCCCACAGAAACTACTTTGAACATTTAAACGATGATTAGGAAAAGAGGGAGACGCGTCTTGTTTTACAATGAAATGCAGTCTTGTCTGCATTATTAGAAAAAAATGTAAGGAGGGAATGTAGGGCAAGATGACCAGAGGAAATGGCGGGTGACCTAAGCAAGCTAGCTTATTTGCAAAACTACACAATTTGAGGAACACAGAAAGAGCATGATAAAGAATATAAGAGGCACAACTTAAGTGGTGAAGTTAAGAGAGGTAAGATGTGGTGTTAAGTCTATGAAATATAGCAAGAGTCTAGGAGCTGGGAGGAAAAAGAGGTGAAAGAGATCAATTATACTGGCTTAGGACTATGGTGTCCAAATACAATTGGTAAATTTCCTGTATAGGGCTTTCTGTTACATTAAAAACAGAGTGTGTAAGTGTAAAGTGTATCCTAATACTAACAAAAGAAATACATCACATTAAAAAAAACTGAAAAAAAAACTTGTCTACACTGAAGTTTACTTTGCATATTAGGTTTGCACATAGTGGTCAAGGACCACTTAAAGTGACTACATGATGGGAATGCAGACACTGGCACTTCTCTGTTTAGTACATCTAGAACTAGGACAGTGATGGAGCTCAAATAGAGTGAATGTACAAAACATGTTAAAGACTGTAAAGTAATACAATGGCTCCTCTGTGCAGCTCTTGAATTGTGCTTGACTGTCAACTGACTGTCAACTGAGAGCTTTGTTCAGAAAGCTCTCTCTAAAGTTACAGCGATTCTGCCAGAAGATACAAGAGACAATAAAGAATGAGAGATAGGTGGGTAACAGAGTTGGAAAGATAAAATAAATACATTATTTTAAAAATGCAGTAAAGCAGGGTGGATTTTTTTTTGAGGATCAGCTTTTTCATCCCAGATTCAGTGGCTAAAGGCTGCTTGCCTTGTAATTGAATGGTTGAGTGAGCCTTGTTGTCTACTCACTACACCAGCAAGGAGATGGATAGGATTCCTCAAAAAGCAGCAACAGTGGTACCAAACTCTGGGTCACAGCACAAAAAGGAAGTTCTAGCAACTAGGCCCAGTTAAAGCTGCAATTGAAAACTGAGAGCCTGAATTCATTTTAATACAACCATTTCTAACTGAGCCTAGGTCTAGTTGTAAATGTATGTTTTTAAAGGTTTATACCACCAAAGAAAGGAAAATCTAGTCCCACAGAGACCCAGGGTCTAACAAGGGAAACTTACAAGCTAAAAGAACTAGCACAACAGAAATAAACAGGAAACTTGGTATTTTACAGTACCTTGGCAGCGTTTGCGCTTGTGACATGTAGTTTTAGCACTCGTCTGATATCCACTCCATTTGAACAGAAAAGGGAGGTAGAAAGGGGGCAGGTGGGAGAGAACTAACAACCAACAGAGAGTGAGTAATGACTATTACCTTAGAGTCACTCATATAGACTTGCTGTAATTAATCTTGAACATTCCAATCAATTAAGTAGCACTGATCAGGTCTTCACTACTTTGACAAGGACAATGAGTCTGTCTTTGTTACAACTATAAACAACCTGATCCCAAAAAAATAGTAATAAAGGGTTGAAGTTAAGAAAAATCCACTATACACAGTGACATAAACTTTATATTGCTGAGGCCACATGTAGTTTGCACCCAAGGTTCTGCAGAACTGATATCTATCAAGGTATTTACTCCAGCTATTTGTATATTTCTTGTATTAGTGTAAAATAAATTAAGTCAAACCTGAATTTTTTTTATAAATTAGTCCAAAAAAGGGGAATAAAGGGTTTTAGATCAAATGCATTAAATTAATACATCTAGAGGACAGTACATTCAATGTGCAAATTTACATTATAAAATTAATTTGAAAGCATTCTTACATCATATTTTAAATTGTTACATAAAGTCAGAAATGAGAAAAGTACTTAAATCAACATTAAATATGACACTTTAACAGATAGATGTGTGGTAGTGAAATTTGAAAAAGCCCTGCTCAAGATTTCCTAATCAAAACAGTAAGGTCCACAAGTCTCAGATTTCATGAACTCCCGGAGTCCATGATTACGCAGACATCTGACTTGCAAATGTCAGCAGTGATCCCCCCGGCAGAAGTAAAAGGCTATGGAGGAGGAGAGAAGTGCTGAGTTTACTTTAGGTTTGTTTCCTCTAAGAGCTATCAATAACGTTCATTTGGGTATGACGGCACTGATGGACCCATTCAAAGTAAATGCTTTGTAATGACCTGGATATCTATCATGCAAAAAATTGATAAACAAAAAAAAGTCAAAAGAAATGTATTACCTTAACATGTGGCATCTCATAATGTGTAACTGTTATACATGCTAAAGGTCTGTAGCATGTATAAGAAACAAATCTATTGAATAAATAAGAAGAGGGCTTAGTTTTCTGATTTTTTCTAATCATGCCCACAAGCCTTTTGCTACCTAATAGGATTAAACATTTCAGATACCTTCAGCACAAGTGATAACCATATCTAGCTGACTACTATATGTATTTATAGCCCAGTTCTTAAAGCATGTGTTAGTCATTAAATATAAATGTGTTTCAAGTGTTGTATGTATTAATGAATATGGAGTGCACACGTGTGGCTTTTATTTAAAAAATAAAAAAAAAATCAGTAATGCTTCTGTAATATTTTCCTTGACGTCTTTCAAGCAGTACAGAGTAAGCCACATCCCATTTTTCCACTACTCCCTACATACTCTTTACACTCAACCTAATGGATGGAGCCTTCCTCCAACTAAATACATGTTCCTCCCATTACAACCACTCATCTGTGCACAGTACTTAGATTAAAATATTTTCCACACTAAGGTTCAAATGATCACCACTGTGCAATTATGCCAAGACTATTTTGTGGACCAAATGTGACCAAACCTTCCTCCAGCTCATATGATGAAAACTATCTGAAATATGTCATGCTAGAATTTTTTAAAAGTCATTAATTCAAGAAAAATATAATTTAAAAAACTGGATACTTTCTTAAATCACTATTATATTAACTAAATTAATCAAAAAATTAATTTAAAAAATAAAAATATTAATTTATAACAAGACAGTAAAATGACTGCATTGTTCTCTGAGGTAAAGCTAGGCAGAGGTTAGGCAATCAGAAAATCTGAATACAAATTATGCGGCAGATTCAGAAAGATGTTCTCACATGAATAAAGCTCCTTTCACGGCAGCCCAGTAACTGATCTCACTTCACAGACTTTTAAAGGAGGTTATTTTTAAAAAAAATCCCTGCATCCCATGCTGCATCGTAATTACAAACCCAATTTTTTCTAGACCCTTGCTGCCATTTTTCAGGAAATGTTTCACTTCCAACATTTGATTGTTTTTAAAAATGTTCTATTGTGAATAAAAGTTTGTTTAAATGACTGGAGAATAATTTCATTCTCCCTATACGTACAATTTACAGTATCTTTTAGTAACTGAAGATGTAAATACAGTTAAATGCAAATAATGAGAAATATTAAAATCTTTGAAATATTTGATGTTAGGAGGATTTCATCTTTTAATTTTTTTTTTAAAAAACGTATGAAATATTATTTTACCTCTACTGATATTGTAAAACAAATTGGTCCAGAAAACTTGATTATCAAATTAAAACTGTAAAATGAACAATGCTCCTTTTTGTGTTATACACTAGTTTTGGTTCCTTACTCAGAATCAGAAGTGTGGCATGTTGCATGTAATGAATCCTGCAGCAGGTCCCCATTAAGATTTTATTCCTGTATAGTGTTGGTGTCTGCTGTGTCTGCTGTGTCTTCTGCTTCACTAACCTTTCATCTCAGCTAGCTACTGTGGCCGTGGGATGGAGAGTAATGGTAAGTAGGAGATATATTGAGATACCAATAGTAATGTATGTACAGCAATAATGTAAGATTATAGGGCATTCAGTTCACAATCCATTTATCATTTATAATCAGTTCAAGGTAGCTTCTGTATGGCTTTGAGTGCTCCAAATGATTACTTCAAAGTCAACATGGAATTCTGCAAAAGCTGTCTGCAACACCACCACAAAGAATGAGCTTTAACATCATCTATTGTTCAAGCTGCCTAAAGCTTCGGCTATATAGAGAATTTAAAAGTAATCACATTTTTTATGTGCAGATGTTTCAAATCTGTTCCCGATTAATGTGAAAGAACAGAAATAGGTTTTTGCAACATGTAATTTAACTCACCTATACTTTACTTAGTATGGGAACAATGAAAGACTGGATTAAAATACGCTCCCTTGCACCATTGTGGAACTGGTTTAGAACATTTGGAACAAGCAATGTAGAACTAAGATTTGTCATTTCCTTAATAACCTTTTTTACTGATTTTTTTTAGCTATTTAAATAAACCAAGAACTATCATACACTAGTTACCTTAAAAAGATAATCAAAGCACCATGGCCTGTCACCTTTTAACAGGTGCAGCTTCTTTTCTTTGTTTTGTTCTATTTTTCTGCTAATTCATACACCCACACAAACATCACCAGTAAAAGTCCTGTGAATCAGCTGTCTGAAGGAAAGTGCTGAATCAAGAGAGCTTCTTTCTTATCATCGCTCACAGACAAACACTGCTGCATTTCTCATGAACCAGCCCATCAGAAAGAGGTGTGCAAGATTTTACTGGGCAAACCTGTTTTACACAGAAGGGATGACAACAAAACCTACACGCATATGAATGGACGCACCTGCTGCATTCATTTCTTTTGCCTGTAAAACTGATACTATGGCCAGGGTGGCTGTGGCCTGTGTTTTTATGACTCAGAAATATTTGCTTTTGTCTTGTTAGTGAGGAAAGTGGCAGGCCTGCTTTTAAGGGGAATTTAGAACTAATAAACACAAAGAGAGCTTCCACCTCCACACTTCTCCAATCACTACCCTTATTACTTTTGTTTAGTAAAAACACAAAGCAGAAAACCCAAACAATTCAGTGAAACTAGTGTATCATGGTCTTTGCTTCAAGCTTCAACCACAATACTATTCTAAATCAAAATTTTCTTTTAAATCACTAAGAAACAAAAATGGATGCTGCAGTGCTGTTTAGGGATGATATAACACGTTGAGTTCTATGTTAATGACATGTTGCCACACTAAAAGTGAGAACTACTACGTCCTTTCCCCTACCAGGT
This sequence comes from Pseudomugil gertrudae, assembly GCA_037177535.1. Lineage (NCBI taxonomy): Eukaryota > Metazoa > Chordata > Actinopteri > Atheriniformes > Pseudomugilidae > Pseudomugil > Pseudomugil gertrudae. The sequence goes on along the minus strand of JBAMHV010000021.1, from coordinate 11,931,758 downwards.
ACTCACCATCTTTGCTATCAACGGTCTTTACCACTACATCTGTCTCAAAGGTGTCCTGCATATGCTGCCCACGAAAATGGTTCAGGTGTTCTTGCTCAATGAGATCACTTTCTTCCTCATCAAGCGGGAGCCAGGTACCATCAATGAACCACTGGCCTCTCATCACAGGAATATGGTCTTGTTCTGCAAGAGGGACAGAAGTAATTCAGTACCATATAAAAAACAATCCACCTGAATTGATCAATGTTATTGAGTCTGACTTCATATTCACTTAATATTCACCATCATAATTATTGCTAATTTAATTTAATTTCGCTATGCTAATGGTGAGCAGGAATGTAAACAATGCCAAAAGTCTCTTTCATAGAAGACACTCCTTTCCAAGGGCGCTTTGTCGAGTATACTAGGAACTAATTTCCATATTACTAAATAAGTCTGACAAATCCAGGAGGACCAAGTCTCAGTTTTCATTGAGTGAGATCAAGTGTGATTACAGTTTAGAGTGACCTTATTAACATTTTTCTGACTGGATTCTCTGGGGGTAAATAGAAGTATAATAGCAGGTCCTAAATTAAAAAGTGAAAAGGGTAGACTTATCTCTACAGGGAGACAGTTTATTGGACAATTTTTTTTTTGGAATATCTCAGTTAATGCTAATTTTAAAACATCACTGCAGATACACATCCCTCATTGGCTAAATTGGCTAATGTCTGCTCAGTAAAAATAAACTTGAACACTTGGTTATCAGCCATTTAAAACATAGGGCCAATCTGTGCCATATCACCTTTAAAAAAAAAACTTTACTTTTTGTTTTTTAACATTAAAACATAACATGTTAATTTTATTAAATCTCTCACCATCTCTCTTCAACTTATACACTTGTAGGGACTTTTCAATTTAATTCCAGGGATATTAAAACCATCTAAGGTGTGCATTAGTGTCTAAGTGCCAACATGGCAGGTGTATTAAGTGGTATAAAACTGTTAATCTGAATGTCACCGGACATCAACCCTCAAAAGAACCAATCCGCCAGCAATCATTTCACAAAGACCATATTTTCTAAGGCTCTATAGTATTCACAATCAATTGTTCTCAGTCTGTTCCTGGAAATATCCATGAATTAGTTAGTTGTATATCAGCTGAGTCCAATAGATTGCCATCTTATACTGTTTCCAAAACACCAGGCTAGGCAATTAGTTATAAGAATAACACACACACAACAAAATACTTCAAAAGAATGCTGGGCTTTGTAATGTATTGTATGAACAGCAGGAATTTGCTAACTGTGTCATGTCTGGTATTGTACTGCAGAAAATAATTAGTACTTAGTATATACATTAAACTAGCTATGCTGGGGAATAATATACGTTCATAGTTTTTCTTAGGTGTGTTGGGTATTAATCATACTTACGCTTCCAGTAGACAGGATAGCATTCCCTTTCTTTTATGTCAACCTCATAGAGCCCACCACGAACACAAACAGGCTCTACATTGATTTCAATGCTATGTGGGTCTCGTTCTTCAGAAGACACCGTAGATGTGTCCAGAGACCCTCGGCCTTCGTCTACACTGCTGGTCCTGGTTTCTGGTACTGCTCCATTCAAACGTGGACTATCTGGACCTTTGCTGCTACCATCCTCCTCTCCACTGCTAACTCGGTAGCCTATTGCACCGGGGTTTAGCTCGCAGAATTTCCGATACATGAGTTCAATTTTAAGTGAGTCGTGTCCAAGAAAAGGCTTCCATGCTTTCTTGTCCTCTTTGTAAAACCACCGAACCTCCTCCGGGACTAGTTCCGTGACTACTTCGTTGAACCTATGTCTGGAGCTGTTGGATCTAGACCTCTTTCTCCTCTCGTACAACGGACCAGCGTTGTTCCCATCGTTGTCTCTATACTCCAGTGACCTGCTGTCAAGGTAGTTACCCGGGGTGCTTAAGTCCAATACCAAACCGTCCTGGGCGCCTTGGTGCCGGGTGTGTAAGAGGGGCAGGTGTCCGTCTAGACCTGACTGGACTGAAGACATCCCTGCCTGCATAGAGTCGTCCATAAAACTCATCTCATGACAACACGAAAACACATCGCTTCCCAAAGCCCACTCCTTATTGTTTCCAGTGCCAACGCTGACCGTTGGACCTTCATTATCTGTGCTCAATGAAGGGCCTAATGGAGGTGTTTGTGGTGTAATGTTAAAACTGCTCATAACTATTAGAGCAGCAGCACCTTGTCTGTCACTTTAACTTAGAAAACCCATTGTTTATAGGCACATAATAACTATTACGACTGTTGGCAATATTTCGTGCTACCAGTAAAGGGAAGTAAATTATAACAATAAATAAAGACTAAATTAAAGAAGTGAAGACAACCCTCCACCGCTAGCTAGCTTAGTTAGCTAATGAAGCCGGTTGAGGAACTGTAACGAACGAGGACAACGTATTAGCAAACCTGCGCCAACAAAACGGGTAAACCTCGCCTCATTCCCTAAAAGGAATATAAGCCTTGGTCTAACTACTTTCCTGTCATCGAGTCGTTTCTGTCCGGCTTGAAAAAGTAACGCGACAGTCACCCTCTGAGTGTTCCTGGTGGCTGTGCAAATTCAGACTCATCCGTTGACAAACAAATCTTGCATAGAGACAACTGTAGTATGCGTGTGCTCGGCGTGACAGCTGACGCAGTGATCACAGGATACGTTTGTGAACGCGCACGTCAAAGCTGCGCGAGGATAACCACTCCCCCCTGCCCCCACCAACGCCACAACAACCACCACCAAATGCTATATTCAGATTTGACACCAGGTGGAGACAAAACACTGCTAATGTTGATAGACTTTGAAAAACGCGTTATAATGTGATGTTTTTAAAAAATAATTTAATAAATAAAGTAATTATGCACGCATAAAAATACAATGTTAGAAATTTGCCAACATTTTTTTTCCTAATTTCTGACCATGTGGTAAAAATGTGCAGTCAATAATATAATGTGCCATGCTATTATCGCAATATATATGTATATATTGCTGTATATATTATTTCAAGAAAAAAAGAAAATAGATGGTGAGTCTAACACCTGTGGCACAGAATTTGTAATGACTTGGCTTACCGCTAGAGGGAAGCAAATACCCTTTAGTGGGAAACTGCCCTGAAACTACATGGTTTTTTATTGTGTTGTTTTTGCAGAAGGGAGCAATTCTAATAAATAAATCATTTTTAAACACTTGGATGTTACAAAGATTAAAAAAAATGTTGCAAAGAATGGCCTGGCCTCTCCTGGCAAAATATATAATAGACAAACAAGCAAACATAAATCTATGAAAGGATTATAAATGTAAGAAGTTGTACAAAATCACCTTCCTTGGGAAGTTTAATTTGAAGAACAAAATATACTTAGAAGTGTTGAAAAGCTTAAAAAATATGCAGCAGTGCTGAAATGAAGTTTCATATTTTTGTTTACGGTACATTAGTTCAGTGTAAGCCCTATATTTATATCTATATATTCTCATTCTATTAATTTCTTTTTACATGCCTGTGTATTGTAAAATGCACATTCAGTGAAGCTGTACTTGTACGTACTGCTGGTTCAGGTGATCACAAGGCCACGGTGTGGTCTGTGGGGAGAGATAGCAAGGGATGGGAGAGAGGGCCAGGCAGCTGTATTTGGAATAAACAGACATTACCCTGCTGTGCTCTAATTTACTGCAGAGTGGGAATTAAACTTAAAGCTCATCCTGCCCCACTGCAGACCAATACTCTATGCTCCTGGCCATCAACAACTATTTGCAGAGTATGAGTTATTAAAGTGTTACTCCACCCAAACTCAGTCTCTTTAGTGTCAGATTCACACCCTTGTAGGCTTGCAGTGTGCTTGTAAAAAATGTCCTTTCACAAAAACTTAGCTTCCAGAGGAAATTTGGATTTTTAGATCACATCATGTGGCTGCAGCAATACACATAAGTGCCCTTACATGAGATAATGTCTGTGTAAAACCTCCTAAACTTGTGAATGGAATTCATGTTTTGATAGTTTCGTTCATTCTGGAAACCTGTCGCCTTTGGGAATCCATTGTAATGATGAACAGCCATGACTTGTTAACATTCAAGAAGAAACTTTATACAGGCACATTTTTAGCCCATTTGGGAGAAGTCTTTGATATACAAAACATGGACAGATGTAAAACATAAAAAACAAGACAATTTAGTCTGACTATTGTGGGCTGTTTGACACAGGTTCAACATTAAATGTTTTATAGTAAACAGATAATCTTGAGATCATAACTGTAACAACAAAAACATTCATTTTTTTTTTGTTTACTCATCTCACTTAATTTAATTACATTGTGTAATTACAAATCTCTTTCAAATTGTTGTAATTTCTAACGTGTATAACCAGAATAATCAGTGGGTTAATTATGGAATCTGATGTCAATAATAACTATTTCCCACTGTAGGTGGAGAGGATAACAAATTGATTTTATATTAGAATTAGTCAAATTCCTGCAGCCACACTCATACAGGTTGTCCTCTGAATTCTCTGCTCTGATGTTTTGCAACCACCAGACCCACTACCTGGATGAGTGGCTGACAAACAAACTGAATTTTCCTTCCAGTAACTGACCAAATAGATATTTATAACCAGCTGGTCACCTCCCCTACTTATTGAGGAGGGGGGGGGGGGGGGGGGGGGGGGGGGGGGGGGGGGGGGGGGGGGGGGGGGGGGGGGGGGGGGGGGGGGGG
>JBAMHV010000021.1:11883463-11903832 GCA_037177535.1 Pseudomugil gertrudae | reverse complement strand
TATATATATTACAGTAGATGAATTGAATTGAATGTTATCCAAGTTCAGTGTCTGACATTCAGTTCCAATATGGTGCAGATGAAAAGAGTAGCTGTGATTACTGGGATGGGTGGGGCATACAAGCAATAAGTCATGTCATGTACAAGCCAATGATGGTGATTTATAGCATTTTCATTGGGGGCTGAGAGGGTGTGTGGGATCCCCCTAAAAAAAACCTGTGGTTGCAATTAAAGTGATAGTTAGGCAAGGACACGAATGACTTCAGAGTTTCATTTTTTACATTTTCTTTCTGTTTCACCCTCTTTTACTTCCCTCTCTTGTTTTACTCCTGTAATTGCGTCATCACATGTTTTTGCTCTCTTCTTCTCAGTTCTCTAGTGACACCTCTTCTTGACTCACGTGGCGTTATTATGGCTACCGAGCAGAGCATTTGGATGAGGCCCACTCTTTGTTGTTGACAGGATAGCGGTGATTAACGTGCCTTCTCCTGACCCCAGCTGCAGCCTGCTCCCTCAGCCCTCCCTCCCAGTCCCTGCTGCTCCTGATGCCTCAACCTGCGGCCCTAGAGACAGCCACACTGTGTTTGTTTGCACATGTGTGCTGCTTTGCCTGTTTGGTAGCTGGTAATGATGTATGAGGATGGTTGATGTTTGTTTAGGTGGTTTAATTAGTTAATCACTTCCTATAACTTTATAGTATTTCCACTACTTTATAGAGAATAGCTTAAGCTGTTCCTTTCATATGGAATTTGCCTAAATGGTGTGATGTCACTCTTTCCCACCCCCATCCAACCTGGCTCGAGGGCATTACAGACAAGGAAAATTAGAGGGGAACTTTCACATAAAAGAGGAAGGCTGGGCTAGTTTTCAACAGTCAGGTGATGCAAAGGAAAACAGGTATTCACAGGCCAGGGTCATTTTTGCTGCCCAGTAATGACATTCATTTTTAAATAAAAGAAAAAACCTCGGCCATGTGATTTTCTGGGGATGCACTACTATTAGTTTTTCCTTTGTTTGCCTTGTTAAAGTAGTAGTTGGCCAAAAATGTCTCCTCGTTAGTTACCCACATGCAAGTTTGTTGAAGGATGGTGGATAAAAGAATAGGCATAAGGAGAGTTCCCCAAACTGTCCCTGAAAACCACCCGCACTTTCTTGTATGATTCAGCTGCATGTGGGTGGATATGCACATACAAGGTGTGTGTGTGTGTCTGTGTGAGCATGGCAACGGCTGTGACACTCAGAGTTTACTGCGCACCAGAACAAAGCTGCTTCTGCCTTGTACCTGGCACAACTGTTTGTGAGTCAAATGACTTTTCCTTCTTTTCTCAACTTGCCTGAAAGCAGACTGTTTTTTTATTTCACTGCAGAAAACAAATATTAAGTCCACAGCTTTCTGCTTTACCTCTGCTACTGTGTATCTTCTTGGCCCTCACTCGCTTCTGTTCCTTCATGTCCCAGATATAATTATAGCTGTCCGAGAGATGATTATATGTTTACTCTGGAAGCTGGCCGACTGCCTGTCCCCAGTCCCTGAGAAGCTGCTTCTCAAAGGGGTTTCTCTTGAAAAGCACCACAAAAGTGGGTTTAGCCGTGCTTGAACACATGATGGAGCAGTTAGAACAACTCAATATGGATAGGGAGCAAAAGCATTAAAAAAAAACGAAAAGGGAAAAAGAAGAGTGCCACTGTCTCTTGGTTGTGTCTATTTATATAGGTCTATCCACCACACAACTGCTCTGGTCCTTCTCTTGAGAGGACTGGTTTGCTGAATCCCGCCAACAAGCAGCAGACAAAGAGTGGAATGGAGGTTTTGGGAATTACAAAATGAATGCCTGCAGAAGGCGACAATACATTTATATTTATACAGACATCAATCCGTCTAGCTTTGTCTGGGGTTTATGTGCATGTTTACCATTTAGCATGAGGTAAGTCAGAAAACAAGGAACAAAACTATTATATGTCACCTATGTTCAACAGGTTCTGGTGTGTTTATATTAACAGTAGCTCTTTTTAAGCTCGCCACTCAGTCCTTTTTTACATTGATCAGAAAACACCTGCTAACACCTGGCTTTTGAATGCAACTGGAAAGTTATGCTAATACACAATATGCTTACAAACACTCATTTTCAATAAGGGCACTGCGCTCAGGGCTGTAAGGGAAATCACAGCTGATCATTTCCTTAAAGAAGCATGCTCACTAACATCTAACTTTGATGCTTGACAGCAACATAAAGAGACGAGGACAATTAATTTGGTTTGCAACTCAATCTCAGTCCTATTGTGTGGAGCTGGTGTCTGTCAGCAAATCAAAACTAATAAACTAGGCTAGTTATTGCAGTAGTAATTTCCTTTATCAGAAATTATTGTCCAAGACAGCCTGTAGGATGCATTGCGCTGTGAACACTAAAAGTAAGCAGTTTTAGTGTTAGTACAAATTCATTTTTAGCCTCGACATATATGCTGGTTAAAAATATCTATTAATCTGTCCATGTCCGCTATTTAAACAAATCAGTTTAGGCATAGCAGAGGTCACCATTCCACAGCTAATTAGCACTTTCTAAGATGCACATGTTTAAAAATAAAAAGATAAAGCAGCTAGTAGAGCTGAAGTAAAGCTGAAACAAAATGTGTGCTCATGTCATGCTTTGACTTGCTTACAGTTTGGGATATGTTTTCAGTGCTCAAAGCCCATTTATGCTCTCTTGTGTATGTAAATGGAGATGTTCATTTCAGTGTCATACGTTGCTGTCTTCGTACTTCCATTCATCTCTAACCATACCATTGTGTCAGCTAATGGGCAGTGTTGAGTTGGAAGTTATAGCTTTAACTTTACCACCGTCAAAAAACAGTAGTAGAATAAGAATAATACTTTCCTTGTGATTTTTTTTCAGGTGCTTTTTATCTGGTGGTTTCTGTATGTCATTCTTTTCTTCCTCTCTGGTTTGTTTTTTTTTTGCTGGTTCCGCGTGAGCTATACAACGTAACGCTTCCCTGCTTTTTCCAGTGATATTGCTCTATTTTCTGCAAGTGATGTATAGCTAAACCTCTTCAAAACAGGTTAAATGATGGAGATGGATGAAACTGTACATCCGTCTGAGTTTCCATCTCCTGCATGAAGCACTAATGGACCCTTTCTTAGCCCAATGATCAGACTCACTCTGTGTCACATATTCCGTGAACCATTTGTAAAAGTAACTTTTTTTTCTTTGTTAGAAAAACCTGACTTTTTCCAGAGCAGAAAAGTTGTGCTGACGCCACAATAATGCCTCATTACTGGCTTTACATGACTCTTTTTTCTAAAGTTTTGCACGTAATTTTGAATCATCATGTGCTGCAAACATGTAAATATGACTTATTTCAGGTACTTCTGAAAGATCCAGTTGTTCACAGGACATAATGTCTCAGAGCTTAGGTCAAATGAATGAAATTCCAAAGTACACATAGAGGCTCCTCAATGTTCTCATATCACCGATTATCAATGTTTAGAGCAGAAGACGTGGTCATTCAATAGAAGTGGGTCAATACAGCAAATGTATTTAATAACATTCAATGAAATGACCCCATATATGATTAAAAAACCAAGTTTGACACTTAACGCATCAATATATGAGGCCAAGGGAGGCTGACCAAGTTATGACAAGAAAGGAGTAAGAACGTGCTGGACCTGCAAATGTTAGTTGGTAATCCTTGGGAATTTGCTACAGCTAATCACCTCAGCTTTCATGCACACTTAGAACTGAAGGCTGATAGAGCCTGACAGGAATAGGAATAAAAGTTGCACACAATGAAGCAAAAGCAGGAAATTCAGTGCCTGCTATCAAATACTTTCTGACAATGTATAAATAAATGAATAGTTTGTAGCTGGGCATCAGGAGGACGGAAGGACTAGCCAGTGGCTGACTTTGCAACATTGTTTTTGTTGGGCTGTGATCCTCAACATTATGTTTGCCTGAGGGGTCTACTGAGTGCATGTTGACCCTAGTAAGGTTATAAGTTGGATGCCTGCAGCTTGTATATTTGTAGATGTTCAGTTGCAAACTGTTCTTGGTTTCTAGTTACCTCATTTCCTGAATGAGAACAAATAAATAAATACACACTTACACAAAGACACTTTAGACAGCCAAGTACATTTTGGTTTTATCGCCATAATTTTCCTCCCCAGGCGCTCCCATTTCTTTTCTTTTTTTTTTAAGACATCAACACGTGGACAAGCACTCACACACGTATACATATAGATACCTCTTTTTGCTTCAGACATGCTGAAGCCTACGCATCCCGGCTCGCCTTCACTGCTGTCCTTGTAATGGGTGGTATCAGTGCTCCCTGAGCCCAGGAAAGATGATAAAAGCCAGAGTAGCAGGGTTTTATCTATTCTGCTGAAAGTCAGCCATTGACACTATGCACTTTAGAGGAAGTATCACTCAGTTGGAGGACCCATCCATCCACTCATCTCCTCAGTGACAGTTTCCTTCCTCCATATTGATGGATACCCTAAATATGTTATAATCTAATATAACTATGTTGATCAAAAAGAAGGTAAATGGCGTGGTATTATAAAGCCCAGATTCTGTTTAGATCAGAGAATTTACAGGCTTAAAGTCGTGTATGTGTTAAACAAAAGTACAAGAGTTAAAATTAATATGAACAGAAGTCAAAAGTGTGAATATTTCAGATGAAACACTTGGGATGGTTTACTGAAAACTATCTCAGGATGCATGGAATAACCAACAGGAAGCAGAATATTAAAAATGTAAATTAATCTTTACAACATGGAGGCTCAATTGGTCTCCATAACTGAAATGCTGATCCCTTGAATAAATCAATTTAGCCACAAACCAGTTGTTTAAGAGAACATGTCAAAGTGGGTGCCCACCATCATTTCACTGGGGGTGTATCAAGAGAGTGAAGTCCACACACTTTCTGAGTTAAGTCTAACTACTGTTAAATTACAACTGCATAATTAAATCTGATGTCTCAAAAAAACGAAGGAGTACATATAGGGCAAACGTTTGTTATGCATTGATTAATTAATACTGACCGGAGCACTCACCTTTAGGAATATGAAAATGATGACACAAGCAAAAAAAAAAACAACTAACAAGATATAAATGCACTTTCATTTTCTAATCATAACATAGACATAACTCCCAAAGCTCAAAGTTTGTTTTAGGAACTGTAGTTTAATTTATTGCTCAAGATTTATTATTAAAATGAGTTTTTGAATGTGTCAGATATGACAACATAATAGATTCATGTGGAGGAGAGGATGTGAAAGACCAGATTGTATTTGGCTGGCGACTGTGTGCCAGACTTGTACATTAAATTAATCATTTAATATACAGTACATATTTTTCTTTGTGGTATAAAAAGTAAGAAAAACAGAAATCTAAACATTTTGTGTTTGTAGAATAACTATAAATTCCCTTTCACTGTTCTTATTTATAAGGAAAAGTAATTCTGATGTTAAAGAAATATTAAAAACCGTATCAAAATCTATTGACTCTAATCAGATTAAACAGCATTGAAAATAACAAAATTCTTCAAAAATAGTCTCTAAATGTTCTGTTTATTTAGATATTCAGTATTTCTTAGAAGGAAGAGATGGACACCCTTTCAGCAGTTTACCTTTGGCTTCCCAGCACAGAGGTTGTTGTGTGCAGTTTTTTCTCTAAAAGACAGGCCCTCTCAGCTGGGAACACTCAGGTGAGCTTTAATGTTCAGGTAATTTATATTTTATATTTATTTTGTGCAGCAGTTTGTTTCCTTTTAACCCATCTGTTTAACCCATCTGTAAGGTCATTGTTGGAAAGTGGCTGAAAAAGGTAGGTTTTAAAACAAAAACATTGACAAGGAATTAAGTAATTTATTGTAATTTTTTATTGGCTATTCAGTCACAGAGAGGGAAACATTTGTTAGTTTAATATTACTTTTCTAATATATGTTGGAAAAAGAAAGAATTTCTGTAAAAATCAGCACAGTTCGCATATTCTCAAATCCCATTGTCAGGTTTATTTCTTCTTTTTTTCATTGTGGTTTTAAGAATATGTGTAAAAGTAAATGAGTTGAATTCTTTACTGACAGAGAAGTGTGAGAAATCTGACTTTTCTACAGTGTCCATAGCTCACTTAAGGCCTACAGCCTCTTGGTGTCTCTCATTTAGGCATTTTATCCATCCAAACTGGTTGTTTTGTGTTCCCATTTTGGTGAATTTAATTCCTTTGCAATCACCCACTTCACCAATGGCAACCTTAACAAAAAAGTCAATCATGGGCAGCGTCTGTTTTTACTGACAGACAAAAGGAACAAAACCAGAGTTGGTGGGTTTGTCCACCTTAATTTGATTGCTGACAAGTGAGGGGAAAAAGATCTGTCAGCTTAGTGCCGATACCCAACAAGGGCAGTCTCATAGTAAACGTTGTAGCACTCAATTGCTGGATGATGGGGTGCAGGACAATGGAGCAGCAGGCAGTGCTAGGCATGGAGGGGACCCTCCCTGCGGCTCTCTATAGCAGAAATGACAGCCTAAGTGCCAACAGCAGGTGTCTCCCATTCAAGGCTAGGCAGGTTAATAAAGTTTCCCCCTGAAAGTCAATAAACAAGAGCTTGTTCACACACTGGCTAATTGTATTCGTTATCCCTCACACTTTTTCTTCCTTGCACCATTCTCACTGAATGTGTCGCACCTCATCTCATAAAGTGGACAAATATTGAGAAAGTACTGAGTTAAAGCAGGACCTTGTAGGTTTAGTCACAGCAGTGAGAAAACCTAAGAGATAAAAGAGAGCTTAAAAAGCGCTCTGCTGAAATTTTTTTTCTTTTTTTTGCAAATCCATGACGGAGTCTTGGAGAATATTTTAATTCTTTAAAGCACAGCACAGCTCTCAGTGAAAAATGGGTTAAGACAAAATAATTGTGTAATACATCTGTGAAAGATCAGCCTTTATGGGGAGGGATGTTCCACACTCAAACCTCTCGGTAAATTGGTTTCGTGCAGTGAACCTGTGCTCCATGTTTGGGCAGGCAATAATCAAAACAGGAGAACATGAAATGATCACTCGGAGCATTTATCTTGATAAGAACAGAGGATATTGAGGCGTAATAGGAACAACATGGGTGGTAATGACAGGAACAAACCACAATGGAGGAGACATAAATTACCAGCAGTCTTCCTGTTGGAGTTTTATGGAGGAAAAAAAATAGAGCGCCCTCGTTTATTTGGATTTTAGGGCTGCAGTTTAAGAAAAAAAAGTTGGATAAATGTACGTTTCATCAGGGCTAAATTTTTCCACCCCATGAAAAAATGCCAGAAAGCAAACACAAGCCAGATTGTGCACTCATGGTAGAACGATTGTGGCATTTTGTTTACATGTTGCTTTGTGTATATCTGTGTGCGTGTGTCTTTCCAAATAAATCCCGAGCCTAACCACCATACATGGCATTGCAGGTGCTTCTGAAACAATAGTGGCTTACTGTTACTGTTTACCAAAGCCGCTTACTCTGTTTTCCATCTGAAGTGCTCAACAAATAAAAAGAGAGGACAGATGAAGCAAAGTTGGTTGGAGCTGAATGGTTGCAGTGGCTTGTTCGAGCACATTCATCCCTGACAGGTTTGCTAAAAAGCTTCCATCACAGTGAAAGATTTTCTCATAATCTCTGTTCTTCACATGCCAGAAGATTCCAGAGCTCCCACTGCTCTTTTTTTCCCAGTTCCCTCAACCAACACAGGCCTTTAGCATTCACTGTGTCCAATCTTTTACATATCTTTCCCTTCTGGCATCATCTCTGTGTGAGATTTGTGTGTTTTTTGAGATAATCTATGAGACCGTATGTGAGGTCAGATACGCACAGTGATGCAACAAAGTGCAGTGATGTGTTCTCAGTTCCTGGTGTTGTGTTTTAGTCAATTTGCTGTCGTATCCGCAAGGCAAGCAGCTCCCTCGCATTTCTGGAATGACTCGCATTTCTTTTCTCCCTCGCCATCCTCTCTTTAATTACTGCTCATCTACTTTTGGGTTCCAAAAGCAGAGTCAAAATGCCCCCCACTTCCCTTTTCCCTTCCTGAGCTCTGATTTGTCTTGTATATCGTATCACTTTTGAAAACTGAGGTGAGATCAAGAGAAAGCAAATCCGCCAAACTGCGGTGAAGGATACTCCCTTCATGGTCATCTGGACTACGTTTTATTTCCTTTAGATGTTATCTTTGTGTCATCCTGCTTTGTGATCAAACAATAGAGTGACAAGATTAAGAAGGAGAAACTCTGTAATGTTGGTGGATTAAAGTGTATAAACAGGAGTTGTAAGATGATAAGTGCTAGTTTTCTTGATGCTAACACAAGCCAAGTCTTCATTTCCAAAACACGCTCCGTGTCATCACTAAGATTGTTTCCCACACTCCCTGAAAGCATTGCTCCTACACAAAAATACATCTAAATCCAGTAACTGATGAGATTAGATTTTATCCTGCTGCTTGTACAGGAAAACTCCTGTTTAGTCGACTTATCACTCAGGTTTACTATATTCATGAAGTCATAGGAGATATCTAATTATTAAAGGTAATAAATCCTGTTTGCAATGCATACCACACAATTTTAATAGAAAGTGGTAATTCCCACTAAAATCTTCATCCTTTATTCAGGAAATGTTTGGCTAATTTGTTGTTAAAGAATTTACCTGTTGTTTGCAAGTTTTTACAAATGATGCTCTTTTCACATATACAAATAAGGTTTTCAAGTATCGGTAGATGCTCTTCATTAAACTGTGTCAAATAAATGAAAAACCCTGCTGTTTCTATAATCAAGAATTGATCAAGTCATGAGGATTCATAGGTGGAACTCATGTGTGTGTTTTCACAGTGTCAGGAATAATGTTAGCTTAGACTAATAATGTTAGTCTACGACCATAGACTGGGTAGAAAACATGTATTGGTTAGTTTATTGGGAGAAAAATGTTTTGCTCATACAAACAGTTGCAACTTGCAATGTGTATAATGACAATAAAGGCATTCTATTCTATTCTATTCTATTCTATTCTAATTTATTCTAATCTATTCTAATCCTTCTGTATGATATGTTTGACTGAACTTGACAAAGATGTGTTGATGAAGTAACAAGTAATAAGTAATAAGTTTTTTTTTATTTATTAGAATTATTACAACCAGAGGACAAGCCCCCTGCAGGTCAAGAAAAACTTTATCTACATATAGTGGATTTAAAAAGGAATATTATCTGTCATTTAAGTAAAAAAAAATAACAATTTCGATTAAAAAAATCACCAACTTTGAATAATCCTTAAACTGGATTTATGCTCATGCAGTGTCTACGTCATGTCCCTAACAGGACCGCCGCCATATGAATGCATGGGTCTGCCTCTTAAAGACCCAACATTCGTCCCCAGCTTACAACGCAGTTACATGGGAGTGCCCCCTTGTGATTGGTCAGTTTAGGATTATATGTTTAAAGATTTCCGAGGCTTCTTGTTGTGTTTGTGCAGACATTTAAAATAATTTAACACATTATCCTTATCACGGACACTGGTATATCACTGCTGTAATGACTGTAATGTTATAGTTCTCCACCTTGACCCTCTCCCCTTCCTTTAGCCCATACACCCCGCACCCCACCCCCCCATGCGCCGTCTCAATGTGTTTTTCCCTGATTTCTTCCAGTCTGCCCCACGGAGACTGAGCCAGAGCACCTGCAAGTGCTCACTTTGAAAGATGTTGCAGGCTCAAGAATGTGTGCAGTAAACACACGAGAGCTGTATTTATAATAAATCAGCTTTATGGCCCTCTGATGGAGGTGATATCAGTGAAATTTATGCTGAAAGACCTCACCGTCCATAGCAAAACAGCTGCGAGATAGCAATACACCCCCACAAGCACCTTTACCCCACCTTCTAGCCACCACTGCCCCACCCCACTGCAGCATCGACCCTGACTTGGGTTAGGGAGCCCAACACAGTCCTCTCTATGTGGTGGGGCCTGTGGTAAAGTCCAGACTGAAATAGAGTGTGGGCAGGATAGTGGTAGTGGGTAGCTGTGTGTGTGAATGTGTGTGTGTCTGTGGTTGTGTGTGTATTTGTCTGTGCAGTCTTAAATGTATTTTTTCTTTTCTTTAAGAAGGAAGGATTGCACAAATAGAACAAGCCCAGGGAAAAGCAAAGGAAGGATGTCATAGCTTTAAGGTGAACCATCACTGACTGTGATCAGATGACCATTCATCCAGAAACAGCAGCAGAAATTGTTTTCATGCCCACATTGCAGCTCAAAGTTAAAAGTAGAGTTTAAAATCATTTGCACACAGTGAGCTTTTCAATGAACAGCAGAACACTCAGTAAAAAAAACGAGTCTAAACAATTTACATGCAGTGGCCTACATGCACATTGCTGCGCCTTTGATCACCTAGTCTTGTCCAACCAGCCCAGATGGCTTTTGTCACTGCTAGCAAGGGGACAGAAAGCTCATTTAAAAGCAGTGATGTCACAGCCATGCCTGCATTGTACGGTTTCCTCTTACACAACCCATTCCCATCATTCCATGATGAAAGGTGACCACCCGCCATTATTTGGTTTTCAGCAGATGCAGGCAATAATAAGACTGGCTGAGGCTTCAAAGGATGAAAGTGCTCTGAAGTCT
Organism: Pseudomugil gertrudae; assembly: GCA_037177535.1. Classification (NCBI taxonomy): domain Eukaryota; kingdom Metazoa; phylum Chordata; class Actinopteri; order Atheriniformes; family Pseudomugilidae; genus Pseudomugil; species Pseudomugil gertrudae. The sequence goes on along the minus strand of JBAMHV010000021.1, from coordinate 11,893,200 downwards.
GTAAAACATGGTGTTGCTGCACATAATCTAGCCCCAAAATAAGGCACATATAAACATGCGTGTTTTCTTCTGATTTCATATCCTGCCCATCTTGCCAAAGAGGGTGCAGCAGCTTCTGTAAATGTTTGTTGTCCTTTTGTCAACAGCCCGTAAGGAGCTTCGAACATGTATACCTTGGCAAAAAATAGCAAAAAAAAGTAGATGGGCTCTACATATACTCTCCCAAATGATCCAGTATGATAGGATAAATAAATAACAACTAAATAAATTATTTCTCTGCTATGTGTTCTCACCTGCTCTTCCCTGTTGCTATACAAGCTACTGGATGATACAACCAGTTAAGCAACACAACCAGAGACCTTCTACTGGTATATTTTAGTTTCCATGGATATTGTGAGTTCCTGCAGACAAAGAGCAGCTTAGGATGGTGGAAGGTGCTAGTTACAGGTACAACTGGAACAAATGTAGAGAGGCAGTGTTGTAGTGTTGCAGTGTTTGTGTTGTAGTGAATCTGAGCAATTGGATGATGTGTTTATTTGTATTTATTAGATCTGACTCCAAGATAAAACTACCCCTTTAAACAAATTAAACAATTTAAATGAGCCATATCTATATATAATTTAACTGGATTAACAATCAAGTGTAACATGATCCTGGTTAATGTCACTAATTTAGCACAAGCGTATTTCAGTTTCTGTGAAAATGTTTTTCATGCATCTCTAAAAATGTGGCATTTATTTATTTATTTTTCCTTTATGATAAAATGCTATGGATGTGTGCAGAAATACACAGTAATTATTTATTTGTTTTTTCACTGAAGCAAAGGCTCATGAGTGGACAGCCTTTAACCTTAGGATGTTGGAAAAGAGCTCAGCAGTACCATTTGGTGTATAAACACAGCAGGCTTCTCGAAAGCTTAAGTTTGTGTGTGTGTGTTTGTGTGTGTGTGTGTGTGTGTGTGTTTTATAGCTGCAGCCCTCAAGCATTCCCTTACATCCCCAGTAAGACCAGTCTCTATGGTTCTGACTTACTGTAAAATCCCCAACGCTTTGTTTATTTATTGATTTATGTTATTATCAGGGGAAAAATCTGTGTCATGTCAAATGGCTCTGGGGACCAGTGGTAAAGCACAGAGAGAAGAAAAATGCTGTCTCTCATTGTTGTCTCTGCAGCAGATATATCTGGCTGCTTTTCCTCCTGCAGATTTATTTTTATTTTAGGGTGTTTGTTTGACTGTTGCATTGTTCACAACACAACCAACCGTATCAATTTCATTTTGCTGTAACCGTCTCCTCTGTCTTATTAGGCTTGATCTGAAAAGTAATATATCCAGGATATGATTAAGTTTTACCCACCAGTCACTGGCTTGGTTATTTTACACTGACTCCAACCTCATGGATGAATGAGTCAGCATTTTCTCATCTTATTCAACTTAGAAAAAAGAATGCACCATTAAGTTTGTTTCTCATTTTCATTATAATTATTTATTTCATTCTTATTTCTATTACAATGACACCACTAACCTGGATGCATTAGTTCATTTATTAAGAATGGGTCATATACAGTATCTAAATGGACCTTCCTGTGCGGAGTTTGCATATTCTCGCTGCAGGTTCAACTCCCCCATCTTGCTTCTGTGCAAAAACCTGCACATTAAGCTAAGTAGTGATTTTAAACTGAGCATGAGTACCACGGTCAAGAATGTATCTGCCTTGAGCCATGGCAGCCATGTTAGGTTTCGGCTTTATATGAGACAGGCATAGAACATTTGGAAAGATTTAATAACAATAGATAAATAAGAAAAAAGCATCCTCTGGCTTGTTTTCATGATGTTGAACCCTGCCACATGCATCATTGTTTTCCTTTTGCGCTCTGAACACATGAACATGGACTCTGGCCCGTGGTTAGAAGTCTCCCTGGGTTCCTTGAGGCCTCGTGGATTACTACATGCTTGCTCCGGTAGTAAGCTTTGTTGGTAGACCACCCAGAGGAGAAATCTGATTGGGCACCTCTTTGGAAAGGGTTTGTAACCTTTTCCAGCTCAATAAGCATCAACAACTCTTTTATTTGAGTTTGAATAAAACAAGATTTTTCTCCAACACTGACTGTCATCCCATTATTTACAACAGATTACTGAATACCATTATGCTGGATTATTTCTTTATTAAATCCCAGGTTAAATATTTTTCTTTGTCAATGTTCAATGTCTTCTTTTTATCTATGTTTTCAAACTAAAATGAAGTTATTAGTCACATAGGAAATCCATACGTTTCTAAATGATGCAGGATCTCCTTATGTGTAAAATCTGTACAGTACATTGTAAATGTGCCTGTGAGTGTGGGGTAAATTGTATCCTACCATTGAACTTTAGCTCTCAAATCAAGACCCTGAGAGTAAACACTGCATGGCCAAAATAACTTGTTTATCAAATCTGCAGCAGCACTCATTGAGCAAAATGACCTACAATTACAGGCACAGCTAAAAATTAAGCCTTCAGTCAGACATCCAGAATAAGATCATAGGATACTCTCCAAAAAGTAAATTCATCAGTTATGCCCCCCTTGTTCTTTTACAGGTCTTTCCTAAAAATCTGTATCTATGAAAGTGAGTTGTATTTTGAAGATGTGGTTTCTTTGAAAGGGCTTGTTAAGTTTTACTGCACTCTGACACACAGTTATGTGTAATCTCATATTACAATTATATTTGTAGAATTTCCTCCCAGAACAACCACAACCGGCCCCTACCTCTAAGCTTTGTTGCTACCAACTGTGCCAAGATATTCCGACCCCTCCTTCAGTGTCGGCCATTCCAGCAAAAGCACATGCTGCTGCCCTCAAAGGAAAGTAGAGATGTTCCTTTCTTTATGCGTATACAATACCCTCCTTATTACGTTATGGTATGTTGGATGGAACTTAGAGGCTTCCACATTTTGAGTTCATGGCAAAAACATGCAACATATTGATTTCCACCATGAGATCAGACGCACAGCAGATCCCCCAAAATGTGGCTTTCAGCATTCCTAGATCTCTGTGTTGTGTGGTCACCTAATCGCCTGACCACCTACTGTTCCATGCCAAATCCCAAGCAGCAGGCCAGACACCCCTGAGATTAACATCTGACTGCACCATGAAATATTACGTCAGAAATGAGTCATCGGATAGACAGCCAAGCTTGGAGAAGCTTTACATGCTCACAAGCACTGGAGCTTAGAATTAAACTGGGGAGTTAAGCACATCCCTGTAAGCAAACCTGCTGTTTCCGGCTGTATTTATACTGTTACAGTACACTTTATGCACACTGGTAATACCTTTAAACATCTGTGCATATTTTTCTTTAATAGAAACCTTTCATTCAGTAATTTTCTATACCACATAGTTCAAAACCGGGTTGCAGGGAAGCTGAAGTTTATCCCAAGAAGCAGGGAGAGGCAGAGTACCAGGCACAAGTCGTCAGTCTATCACAGCCAGTGAAAACCTCTGTTCTGTTTATGTTTTAACAAAGGTATTTCTGACTATATTTGCTCCATAAGCTCACTGGAATAATTATAAATGTGTGTCAAATCATTTGTGAGGTAATCTGATCCTGATCATTAAAACTCTCAGTTCAATCATGAGTGAACTTCTCTAACAAGCTGCACTTTGATGAATGCCAACCCACTTGTTTGCACTCAGCTATTAGTGTGAACATTGCAAACAGAAATCAGTTTCACAAAAATCCAAGCTGGACCCTCTGAGTTAGAAAAGCAGATTGGTGTCGTCTAATAAATCAGTTTATGCCGCGTCTATTAGTGTTTTGACGTATCAGTCAAGCACATCATCAGTCATCAAGCTTTCTCCACAGTACGTGTATATTACTTACAAAAGCAGCTGACCTGTAGACAGCTAAACACAGTAAAACATACAATCATAACCATGGAATAAATCAGTAATAAGAACATGTCAGTCAAATAAGATAAAAGTAATGTAAATAAAGGGAAATATGATCATCAAAACAACCTACATCCTGGTACTTTACGTGAGAACTATCCAAACCAAGCATATTTATTAGGCATTGCATGTATATGTTCACATCCACAAAAGTAAGCAGTGAGTGGAAAGCAGCATAAACATCAACAGAAAGAACAAATTCTTATCAGCACACACACACACACACACACATTGCACACACCATACGTTCTTATTCAGTGAAACTGTCAAGATTTTACTGTTTGGGCCTGAGTGGAAAATCTCCACACAAGGTTTGGAGACAATATGTCCGATATTTGCATGTTTTATGTGTCCCCAAACATCTGTAGACCACCTCAGGACTACAGCTCACATGAAAGTGGATGAACACAATCCTATACAAAACAACAACACAGGAATATGTCACCATTTCACAAGTTCAACCCCTCAATGCAAGACTGATGAGTACTGCGGACAAATGTGCTCATTAGAAACACTCTCTTTTTTTTACTTTGAAAGACAGCCTGCTCGTGATTTTACATACAAGCTTACAAGATGTACTGATGTCATTTAAACCCATTTTCTAACCCATTTGAACTACTTTATAAAAGTACACAACATCTACAGTTTAAGTTAAGAGAAACAGATTCAGGTTGAGATAAAATGACTGAATTTAATATGTAACAAGTTTCTTTTTCCCTTCAACACGTTTCTCTCTTCTTGCCCATAGTTCGCCCACACAGGGATGTTAGCATATTCTAACTGCTTGGAATTCCTTCCTGCCGTCTTGGGAGCACACACTGCATTTTAAAACTTGTTGGGCCCTTTCAAGTTTTATTTGAAAGTATGTAATTACATTCTTGAAGGAATAACAGGTTCCTGGAGTGATTTACACGCTGTATTAAATGCCATGCTGTGAAAAGATGCTGTGAACATTTCTCTCGTACGAGGGCTTCTTGACAACCTTAAATATTTAGCAGCTAGAGACACAGTGGAAATTTAGCATGAAGGAGTGGTACATCACCTATGTAAGGTTTTCTTTGCTTCACAGAGTATGCTGGGACAACTCTAACTGGTCTGTGATGAGCTAATGATTTATGGGGTTGGGCTGTTTGCCATAGATTAGATTAAAATTTGCAGGATGAAGTGTATGAATGATTTTTGACATGCATCAGACTCTCTGTCAGGATCACTTAAAATGGCACGTGGCGTTTCTGAAAATGTAATTAGTAATTATTTTGGAAAACATCTACTTTACTTTTGTTGTGGCTGGAGAAAGTTGTCGAAGTAGGCTGTTGTTGAATAGAAACTTTGTACAGTAACTCCATAACTTCATTTAGAGACTATTACATAGTCGGACTGAAGAGAATTCCAGACATTACATTTTTTAGACTGGTCACAGGATCTCCCAGGGCACTGTATCAGTCTACTGCAATGCATGTTATTTAATTATGTTCTATTCTGGTCAATTTCCATCTATTCAAGTCTAATCTATTTTTCCCTTGAGCTCCGGAACATAGCACTTGTGAGGTTCACTATCACCAAGCAGCACCGCTGCTGGGGAATTTACTTGGCTACCTCTTAGCTTGGCCTCTTATGGACTCTGGTGTGGCCAAAGTCAATTCCTCCTCTCAGATTAAAGGAGTATCTTCAAGTGCCAATCCAAATGGTGATAAAAAAGCTTTTTAATCCATTGAGAAGGTTTCTCGGTGTAACCCCCAGAGCCCTAGCGTCAGGCGTTACTCCACTCAGCCTGCGTCTGGACAGTGTTGAAGCCCAAGTGTGTGTCTCTATGGCCTGACAGAAGGAGAGAAAGGCTTAACACCCCCGCCCCACGTATGCACACAAATCCAAACTACTGCTCACTTGACCAGCTGCTTTTGATAACATCTGGCAGGGGCAGTTTTGCACCAGTGACAGCAAAAGATGAACAAACATTAAAGTCCTTTCACTCTCAGCCCCGCATCAGTTTAACTGTCTCAATCTTCCAGACTGGAGTGTCACTGGGGGTCTTGCTTTGTAATGGATCTGATGATACCTTCCAGCAGGAGCGTTGGCATGATATCTTTTAATCCAGGATCTTATCAGTAGAATCAATGAGCCTGCTAATGACTTCACTGCTGCAGGAATATTGTTGCTTTGGACGCAACGTTGAGAACAACTTGCATCTCTCTGAAACAATCCTAAGCAGTCTTTGTAAAAGGAAACTTCGTGTTTACCTAAGGGTCGATGTCTGTTGAAGGAAATGGGCTGGAAAAAATGTCAACCTATGCGAGCAATTCAGCGGGGAAGAGATGTGAGTTTCCGCACCACCCAGGCCACTCCAACGTCCGTCCCTCTCCATTTTCTCTCTGTTTACTTCAAGACTCATGAGTTTACATGCCAATTCCATTACAGGGATTAAAATAGTTTGTCCAATCCATCCTCAAACTTAGCTTCCCCTGCCCTTCTCCCTCCCCTTAACCCCTCACACCACTTACAGACTTTCAGGTCCCAGAGCTGGTTTAGGGGATTACAGGACAAGCACTCTGCACCTCGAACATCCACAGAAACACAGGGCAGCTGTGTTGAAGTATGTTCCAATGAAAAATCCTTTGCATAAGTGAAACTGAGGGTTGATCAATGGCTGTGGCACGTGTCTGCACTGGTTAACACTCTGGGAGACAAGAAAGAGAATAAAGGTGTGTTGTGACATCTGGCTGGAGGTCTAGGTGGCTGGGTCACTTTTGAGCTGCTGCTGATTACTAGCTGGTGTTCACAGGTGAGTGGCTCCAAGCAGGATTTAGTGACACAGATACAGAGGTTAAGTCACCTCTCTCTCATTGCAAATGTTAAAACACTGCTGACCTCCCCCCAAAATGGCCCTAGGCAAGTCAGAAGACAAGTGAACTCCGTGACTGCTCAGTTCACTGAGAGTGGGAGGTCGGCTTTCAGAACAATGATATAACAGGAAAGAGAGAAAAACAGACATAGTGTTTTTAAAGTTTCATATCATCTAATAGGAATTGTTCCTATTCACACCAAGTCAGTGTCAGAGCAAATATTGATACCCAATAGAAATAAGTAAACCCATGTTTGCCTGTAGGTCTAAGCCACCCACAGTTGGGTAATTTCCTTTGGAGCTGAGGGGGCTCAAAGAGGCTAAGCCCAGTCAACAACTACAAAAGGGCGGCCACATCTTGCACATGTTAAAGATATTTGACAGGTGATTACTTTTATTTACACTTGAAAATTCTTACATGAATTCTTATCATTCTTACTATGAGTGAAGGACATGTGCCCATTACCCCACCCCATGTAGAGAGGGACATCCCTCTTCTGGTAGCATTTGATGCATCATTTCACATCACTGTATCACAAATTAGAACAGATTGCATTTGGTCTGGACTAAGAACATTTAGACTGAGATGTAAAGAAATACAGGATAAATGAAATGCAAAGGAAAGAACATAAACTTGTAATCATGATTTTAGATATCTTCATGCAGGCTCTGCTCTTACTCTGCATGCAGATATTTGAAACGTAACTTTGATTTGAGAAGTTATGTGCACTTTTTGGCTAATCGAATGTTAGATGTGCCATGGTGTTGAGGAAGATTTGTCAGGGTTTCATACCGGGATACAGCCACATTTATTTCAAAGTGACATACTTTCATTCATGCAGACATATCAGAGAATGAAGCTACTTTTATTTTTTTATCACTTGATCATGAACAGGGTAGATTGATCTTGGTTTTAGCTTTCCATAACAAATCACCCCATACCCAATGTTAAGCATGTGTAGTCTTTTCTTGTTGGTTAATGCATTTTACAGTTTACGTGACCCAAAGGTAACACTGCAAATTAAGAGAATATTACATGCTGTGCTAAAACATTACAAAAGTTTGCTCATGACATTGTTAAATAAAACTTCTCAGTCATTTCGAAAGACAGAAATGTTCTGTTAAAAACAGTTGATGTGATATTTACAGTATTATCACTAAATCTTGTTAAAAAGAAAGAGACAAATAACTGTTAATGTTGTTACATTATTATTTTAGTTATCATCAATCAATAAAACTTACAACCAGGGTATTTTTTTGTAATATAACAGTACTGACTGGTAGGATGAACTTGCAGTGAGTCTATAAAAGGTAATAATACATACAATTAAACACTTGTGTAATATCTGGTTGTATTTGTGATCAATGAAACATGAATCCCATGTGACTTTAAGCAGCAAGTCTGACCAGAAATAAAGTGCATAAGAAGTTTCGTGACAAAAAGACAAAACAAAACGCTTCCAGTGATCATGTTGAAATGAAACAAACACAGCTGGCAGTCCAGCATCAGGAGTCCCACAGAGGGTATGTGCTACAAGGTAAAGAATACAGAGCGGCCTGAGTCACAAAGCACATCCCCAAGAAGAAAGCAAACACATAAGAAAAAGGTAAACTGCAAATAAATTACTTAGGATCTTTTCATCTCCACATTTATGTGGATACTTCTTTAATCCTAATAAACATGGCCTTGCAATAGAAAGATGTCACACACTCAACAAGTATTAGAATGATCAGCAAGCTTGTGAAAGACTGAGAAACAATGTTAACTTCTTCCTACACGTATAACAAAAATAAAGTCAGTTGTTTAGTCCACAAATTCCCCCTGCAAAGCTGAGTCAGCTTTTACAGATTGTGTTAAAGACAAACATTAAACCTGTTAAACTACAGAGGCATCTAGGTGACGTTTCAGATAGCAGCAAACTGAACTGACTTTTTCCCTTTAAAAGGGATTTTCATAACAACTGATGGTGCTACAGGGCAACTTTCTGGGTGTCATACTCAAAATGAAAAGAAATAAACACATTTCTAAAAGATATGAAGAAAAGAAAAAACAAATGATGAAGAAAACATGTTAGGGTCAAATAAAACCAACCAGATGTCATACAGTTAATATAATTCCTGTTAGTATTAAGTGCGATAAAAAAGCATCTGAATCAAGCAGGACATGTTTTTTTAAAAGTAAAACATGTATTATTTCCAGAATTATTCTTTCTGTTTGTATCTATTTTAATGATAATTGTCTGATACAGACACAAGCTAAAAGCAGACATGATTAAATGTGCTAAAAAAAAGGTTTGTCAAAGAGTCACCCAAGATCATGTTGCAGGAAGGTCCATGTAAAAGCTCTCTTCATGTTATATGAGAACATAACCTGGTCGCATGGTCAAATGAATAAAATTATAATGCTCTGAAAAAAACACTCATTTAAATGCAGCTTATATAATCCTTTACAAGATGTGTCGATAATGGTCGTAGTACAATTCCAGATATTTTACCACAACAAAGTTCCCCCACACCTGGACTAGTAAACACATAATAATAATAATAATAATAATAATAATAATAATAATAATAATAATAATAATAATAATAATATGCTTAATTACTTTAAAAACTGTATTTTAATAAACAAGAATCAGCTCATTTTTAAATGTTTATTTTCTGCTTGAAAGAAAAAATAGTACAAAATCTATTTTTCTTGTAAATACATTGTTTTTTATTATTTGTTTCATTTGTCTATTTTATTATTGTCCCCCGTCTTTTACTTATCTGGTTTAATTTTTTTGTGGATCATAAACTTCGGAGTCTATTCAAATAATCCTCAAGGCTCAAGTTCTCTACGAGCCAAAAACATATATATAATTTTCATCTTAAATTACAGTATCTACTGTATACAGGAGATAGATAGATAGATAGATAGATAGATAGATAGATAGATAGATAGATAGATAGATAGATAGATAGATAGATAG
>JBAMHV010000021.1:11864206-11882855 GCA_037177535.1 Pseudomugil gertrudae | reverse complement strand
GATAGATAGATAGATAGATAGATAGATAGATAGATAGATAGATAGATAGATAGATAGATAGATAGATAGATAGAATATTCAGGGAATCAACCTTTATTGACTGTCGTATTACAATGTTTTACAAAATAAAAAGGAGGGGGGGTGGGGGGGGGCTGGCAGCGAGTTGTCTTTCTTTAAAGTGGAGAAGGAGGGAAGGGGGGTTATCCAAGGTGTTTGAGACGGTTGAGGGAGGTGGGGGTCGGGGCGGAGGAGGAGAAGGAGGCAGGGAGGGAAAATTGGGCGGACACATAAAAACTACAAGGGGCCACAGATGCTGGATCATTTGGTAAGCTTGTCCGTCCAGCGCAGCGCGCGACCTTACCGACTGTTCTGGAGACGCATATGAGACCCCGCTGCAGAGCCCGAGAGCCAGCCTTCACTCATCCCATCCGGAATGAAGGTGACCAAAGGATTAATGAGCCACACGGGGACAAAGCTTCTCTTTTAAGGCTCATTTCATCGTTGTGTCGGCGTTACGCCCGGACTGCTTTACATCTCCGTTTTTTATTTTAATTCCAGGATACCTGTACCGCCACTGATGGTAAGCACACACCAGCTGACACTTTTCACACTAACACCACATTCTGTTTTAAGGCTATAGGATTAGTCTGAGTCACACAGGAGATTTTAATAGATGTTTAATTACTCTTTAAGTTCTGGGTTCGTGTTGTTTCTGTGCGTTTGCACGAAAGACAAGCCTATGGACTAATAAATAAATAAAAACCTTACAGTCTGCCTTCTTGATTGATATAGATCAACTTAAATAAACGTCTTCTGAGTTGCGATTCACAAGCATGTAACAGGTTAAAGCTTTCGTGTGTGTGTGTGTGTTCGAGACTTGTGCAATGACAAACCAAGATAGTGAGGTCATTTCCAAACAGAATGTCCCATTTCCCTGCTTTCCTGTGGGACAACTAAATAATCATAAAGATTTGGAACCTTTAACCCCTGAAGTTTAACGCAGATGTGGCACCAAATAAACACCTGCGTCTTGACGTCCAGGTAGGCTCTGCTGGATGATGACATGTTTTTTTTGTTTTCCATAATAACATAATACATGTAAATAAATCCCACATTATTTAGCTCCTCTTAAATGATATTGCAGGTATGCATTTGGCAATATTCCCAGCTTAAGTGCGTCGGTCCGTTTGTTTGATGACTCCTAAACAGCGATTCAAATTATGTTTCTTTGGTTTCTAACTAGATAGGTGTTGTATGATCCACGGCTTAGAAATGTTCTAACATGTTTTTAAAAAGTGATTTCTAAAACTGCAGAGAAGAAAGAAAAAATAGGCGGCCTGCGCGCGCATGTCGTCCCTCGCGCACAATTCAACACCAGAACTCACATTTCAGTGCTGTGGTGCAGAGAAATAACCTTGTAGGAGTTTGCACCATAAATTGGGATATTTTCGACGTTTTTGTAAATAGAAGCTATTTCTCCATGACAAGTTATTTTATTATAATTATTAGACCCTTTAGAAAAATGCTCCCTTCAGGAAAACGCTGACCCAGGTGCTGACTGACTTTAGCTTTAAGTTTGCAATACATTTAAGTTTTCTATAAAAAAATCTCTCATAGAATTACCAAAACGTTTTGTTCTGTGCGTTATTAATTTAGTCAGATTCCAATGAGAAAAAAACTGGAATAATGTAAAAAAAAAAAGCTTATTATTTGTCACCAAAATTACTGTAAAAATCAACAAAACTGTTCATCTGCGTGGAGTGCTCTGATTGGCTGGAAATACTTTACATTTATTTGAGTAAAAACGTTTAAAAATAAAAAGACTCCCTTTCTCTGTTTGATTTTTGGATTGATTTAAACGTGAAACCTTAATTATTATTATTATTAAACCCATTTAGGCTTATAGGCCACTATCAAGTCATTACTAGAACATAAAAGAATTATGTTTATTGAAAAAATAACTTTTGGTATCTTTCTTGCTTACGTCATTGAGCTGCATAAACAGGCCGTTTCTTTAGCAGCCCATTAAAATAATAATACAGACAGTTGTAAATAGCATTGTATTATTACCTGCATGTATTTACATGACTGCAAGTGTTTTGTGAAGAACTAATATGGTAAAATCAGGCCATAGATCTGTTCCCGTGGTAACCTGCCCCCCTCCCCTCCTCATTCCCATCTTCCCTCCCACCATCCCTGTCAAATTCCTCAGGAAACACATCTGAAGAGCCATGTGCATAGTCTGATCACATTATCTCTGGTCAGGGAGAGACGGGCTGGGGGGGTGATGGGGGATCAAGCAAAGCCAAGGGCAGTTGACTGCTACGGCCTAATTGCACCCTTGTCTGTATTTGTCGTTGCGAGAACCGTTTTTGTCTGTTGTGAAGCTTCCTAAAACGTGTTACAATCTTGGAGTAAAGGCTTTGTTTTTATTGTGTGATCAAAAAGAAAGAGTCTGGTTAAAGTAGCTGAATATCAAACATGAAAATGTTCAAACTCCAGACCTTTTTTGTGCCTTTGTGAAACCAGGCCAGCGACATGAATGCCAGGACTTTTTCCACAGCTAAAAGTTACTCCCCGTCTGCTTTACATCTTCTTTCATCATCATCACACCACTTTGAGTGTCTGTCTGCTTTTGCCTGCAGCTTTGTCAGTGGCTGGTTACAGTTACAAGATGTTCTGTATGGTCAGTGTTTTTGAGTGCTATGAATCCCTGTAATCATGGGAGAGGCCCTCTCTGTACAATGAGCGTTTGTTGTCAGAGATGTGCACACACAGACTCACGCACTCACTCGCACACATACACGTTTATCCCCACACCCCATGGGTAATAGAGATGATCATGTTCTGAACCCTCCTCTCTCTCTCTTTGCCACAGTTCTCACGAATATGCAAGTGGTGGCACACGCTCGTGAGCGCGTAAAGGCGTGCACGGTGACCTGTCACACCGTTTAGCTCATGCACACCCACGATGCACCTCGGCTTTTTTCACACATCGGATCCAGTGTCATGACCAAGAAAGGAGGGTCAGACTGAGGTCAAAGTCTAATGCTGTTAGGAAAGAGATCCTCAATTGCATGTACAGTGAGCCATGCAGGGATTGTGATAATCACCCAGATACCAAGCCAGGCTTGTGCATTCACTGAAACACACAGCTTGTGCATGACACATACCTACACAGATCTCTGGTATTTCTATATTCTCTTTAATGTCTGGGTGCCCTGAGGTAAAACAAGCTCCAAATGGATGACCAGAACATTCTGGAGCTGGCACATCTGCTCCATGCTGCTGTTGTACTCAGAAACTTTTACATTTATTTAAGTGATTCAGCAGCATTTAATACTTTAAATGATGTGTAAAAACTGAATCACTAAAGCTGAATGATTGTGATTTTTAAAGCCTTAGTGTGTTTTTTTTGTTCCTATGTCTAAAGGGGTATTTTTGAGATTTTATTTAGAGAAGCTGCTCCTTGTTTATTTAAACAGACTTGTGGCGCACATTCCAATAAAATATCCTTGGTGCTGTGGTTTCATCAAATTAGGGAGCCAAGCATAGCCTATATATACACATTGGTGCAGCATGTAAGACTGTCCTACTGATGACAGGGAAGTGCAGAGGGCCTGTCATCAGTGTCACCATGGCTTATGTGAGGGCTCAAACAAACAGTGCTACAAAGAGATGAGACACTTTTCAGATGGTCTGAAATAAGTGATTTCAGTCACTTAAAGAGATAGAGGCTGCTTGGGTTCAGTAAGAAACGTGCTTTTTGCACAGACATCTTTGCTCTGTCTTTAATTTGTTACCTTTTTTTATTGTGCTGTTAAATTTTTAATGAGACAAAATACAAGAATAAGTTACAGATTTCTTTTTTTGACACAAATGAAATGATTGAATAAGATGTGTTTTGTGTTTGGTGATCTGCTGTCTGTGTTGTGGCACATACCTCCTTACATTCCAGTTACAGCAAATAGCTAGCTTACCCACGAGCCAAAATGATAAGCCTTAAAGAGACACTGGGTCTCTTTTCCCCACATATATACACATACAGGCTCACATGCTAAGGCAGATATACACACATTCTAATGTGCTGGTCTTCAAAAAAATACCATGGAACAACCTCAAGTGTTTGCAGTCGCACTCAGTTTATAGTTTCCACGTGTTTTTTAACTGTATCTTTCAGGAACAGGGTCACTCCAACGTTCTCCTGCAGCCTCCCACCGCCACCTAACATTTCCTGGAAGAACGTGTCCATTGCCTGCTCCCAACAAACATGGACTGTTTTCCCATGCTTTATTTTCTGTCGGTAAGTAAGTGGACCACAGCATTCCAATTTGTGGCATGTGACACGTTGTTGCATCTTACTTTTCTCCCCCTCTCCTCTGTCCACTGAATCAGTCATTCACGTGGCAATTGTCCAGACTTGAACCTAAGGTCTACAAGGGATGTTGGGCTGGGTATATGCACGAGGAGGAGCCTTTCTTAAACCTGTTTTCAAAAAGTTGCAGATTTGTGGCATAGGCTGTTAGCAGACTGTGACGGACAATGGCTCCTTAGCGAGTGAAGAATTCTCTCTGACCCAAGGACTGCCTCTTTTATTTGTCTAATCATAGTGGAGGGGGCATGGGGAAGGAGTGGAGTGAGTAGGAAAGACCCTCTGATCACATTCAAAAAGTTGTGTTGTGGGACTGATGTTGCAAAGATACACTGCTCTACTGTAAACAAGGCAGACTGCACTTTTAAGGATAATTAGTCTGTCCCTTGTGGGAATTGTTTTTAAAAAATAGGTTAAGATGGTGTTTGCTTAATAACGTAATTAGCAAATTTATAGAAAAAGGAAGACATAGTCTGTATTTTGTCTTATGTCCTCCGCTCAGATCTTTCCTAATCGTTTATCTCTCTATTCCATCTGTCTCTCCCACCAGAGACATCATGATTCCTGGTAATCGAATGCTGATGGTCATTTTAATATGCCAAGTCCTGCTGGGAGAGAGCAACCATGCTAGTCTGATACCTGAAGAAGGGAAAAAGAAAGTACCTGGCCTGCAGGGTCGTTCGGCCGCTCAGAGCCATGAACTGTTACGGGACTTTGAGGCCACGCTGCTGCACATGTTTGGCCTTAAAAGGCGGCCCCGGCCCAGTCGCGCAGCCACCGTGCCTCGTTACCTGCTGGACCTCTATCGACTGCAGTCAGGGGAGGCTGAGGAGGTTGGACATGACATTGCTTTCGAATACCCAGAGAGGTCAACGAGCCGGGCCAACACTGTAAGGGGCTTCCACCATGAAGGTAAGCCAAATGGAGAATTTTATATCATCATGTTTGAGCAGAAGTGAAAATGCACAAAAGGAAATGAAGGCGGTGTTATCAGGAAAATTAGGAAAGTGTAAGTTAAGTGCATTAGACATTACATCATTCTTGAGGTTCCTCTGTCCAGGCATTCGAGTAGCTTTGCTAGTATTGTCATACATTTCCAAGTTTTTAGAGTTGGAAAAAAAATCCTACTGTCTTGCAACATGATTGTAAGTGGGCTCCACCCATCTCACCATTACCAAAGAAGGATGTGGTCACCAAACATTGTCTACAGAGAGGCATAAAATTCTGCAAGGCAAGCTCTCAGGAGGCTAATTTGACAAAGCTTTGCGTGTTTGGTTAGTAGCTGAAGGAAAAGTATACCTTCATATTACTGACTTGCACTTCTCACCCCACCCAGCAGAACATGGCTTAAAAAAGCCAAATCTTGGCTTGGATATGTAATGTGCTCCTCTCTCATGTCTCCACTTTTATATGGAGGGCTCTTTAAGAAAGACCTTCCTCACTGTGCAATTATCTTTAATGCTACTCTGCAGCTTTCTAAATAAAGTCTCTACTCCCAGCAATGTGTGCGCTGAGAGAAGACGCTGCAGCTCTGTTGGAAAAACAGTCTCAGAATGTGATGTGATAGAAAAGCTGGAACATTACACGAGTTTCTAGTGTGCAAAAGCAGAGCTCTCAGGGTTTTAGAAAGTCCAGTTAGATGAAATTAAATCTATTTCTCTTTAACAGACAGACAAAATAGTGTGATAATGTGGTATGGTAAACTTAAAAAAATGATAAAATTACATGGCTGTAGAACTTTACTAATGTCAGCATTGATAAAGGAGGAAAACATAAGCTGTAGTGTAGTAGCACAGCATACAAAGATATTATTAAAAATATCCTCTGCACTGCCTGTGATGCAACGTGCGTGTGCACACATTTAAGCGTGTATCTATGTTTTCTGCTCTTCTCCCCGTTTCTGAGCTATGTTAATAATATGCTTTTAATCCTTTGGAGTGGGAGTGCGCGCTTTCATGGAAGCACCATTGTATGATGGTAGTGACTCAGTTGACGGATCTGTCCATAACACAGAGAGGTATTACAGTCTGCAGCAGATGGACGGTTAGTTGAGGAGACATGTTTACAGAAAAGGTGAGCCATTCATCTTGATTGCAGCCAGTAGGATCTCGCTTTTTATTATAAATTACAAAAAAAACTTTGTCAATTAGACTACAGAGCAGGCGAGATATGAGGAGTATGTATGGACACGTGAAATTTTGAATAAGCTTTGGGTCTGCATATACTGGCTTCCCACGCAATACCTCCTTTCTCATGGGCTTCAGATAAATGAGATTCTACTGTATTGTCTGACTCCTTAATGATTATTCATGATGAAAATGATAAATGTCTTAAGTGAACAGACTCCAGAGCTAATCAAAAACACAGCAGGTTTTAATAATGAGAACCACCTGGGTAAGATTAGGGCCTGGGTGTGAAATAACAGGGGTGGATTGAGCAGGAAAATAGTAGACACAACATTCCTTACCCCAACAATGGTGATCTTGCCAGAAATCTGCAGACTGTGCGTGGAACAGGGAGCCTCCACTGTGTTTATACTGTAGCTGTGGTACGTTAATCACCACCCTCCATGTAATGCATGTTTCAGCAAAGTGCTCAGAGAAAGGCATCGAGAGAAGGGCAGGATAATCCTTAAAGATAGATAAGGAAGCATAGGTGATACATATATTTATTTTCCTGACTGGCCTAGAGGCCTTAAAAAGTGTGCATGTACATTCTTTGGTGTCAATTATAGCTTGTTAGGGTGAGGAGGTTTAAAGGTAGCATAGATTCAGACTTTATGACTATATATATCTAATGATGTTCTTCTCAGAACATATAAGGTGTGTGTACATCTTAAGCAGCATAGAGAGGTACCCTTGAACAGATTTTGCACACAGTGATCTCTCTGGAATTGTGCAATTTAACAAACATCCCATACTTTTCCTCTTGTTCATTTTCAGAGCATATGGAGGCAATGCATGAGCTGGATGATGGAGAATCCATGCCTCTTCGCTTCCTGTTCAACCTCAGCGGCATTCCAGAGGATGAGCTCCTGTCTTCTGCAGAACTAAGGCTCTACCGTCATCAGATTGATGAGGCCATTACTAAGACCCTCCTTGATGACCAGGGGCTTCACCGGATAAACGTATACGAGGTGCTGAAACCACCGCGCCCTGGGCAGCTTATCACACAGCTTCTGGATACACGGCTCGTGCGCCATAACGCGTCGCGCTGGGAAAGCTTTGATGTCAGCCCTGCTGTGCTGCGCTGGACTCGAGAGCGCCTCCCTAACTATGGACTGGCTGTGGAGGTCCTTCACCTGAACCAGACTGCACGCCACCAGAGCCGACATGTCCGCATCAGTCGTTCACTACACCAAGAACCAGGGGAGGACTGGGAGCAGATACGCCCTCTCCTGGTCACTTTTGGCCACGATGGGAAGGGTCACCCACTGACCCGCCGGACGAAGCGCAGCCCCAAACCAAGGGGCCGTAAACGCAACCGCAACTGCCGCCGCCATGCGCTATACGTGGACTTCAGCGATGTAGGCTGGAATGACTGGATAGTGGCGCCTCCTGGTTACCAGGCGTTTTACTGCCACGGGGAATGTCCCTTCCCTCTGGCAGATCATCTGAACTCAACCAACCACGCCATTGTTCAGACACTGGTGAACTCTGTGAATAATAACATTCCCAAGGCCTGCTGTGTACCAACGGAGCTCAGCGCCATCTCCATGCTCTACCTAGATGAACAAGACAAGGTGGTCCTGAAAAACTACCAGGAAATGGTAGTGGAGGGCTGCGGCTGCCGCTAAGTCACCAATCCACAGAAACTTGGACTTTTATTAAGCAACATGGACGTTGAAAAAAAAAATAGAAAAGTTTTTTTAAAAAAAGGTCTTTACTCCCAAAAATGTTCACTTGGACCCTTATTTATAACTTTTATGAGGTGTATGTTTGTCTCACATTTTTGTTTCTTTGACAATATGATCATATATTTTGACAAAATATATATATTTATATCTACATATTAAAATAAATTGAGTCCTTATTTTAAACATAAAGAAGCTGTACAACGTTTCATAATGTACATTAGATTGTATAAGTTTTTTATTGAGAAAATAGTAAAAACAGTTTAAAAAAGTAAAGTTTATTTACTGGTAATATTTATTGCTTTCATATTATATACATAAAAAAATCACAATATTCATCCTTTCTGTGTGTGCAAAAATTGAACCACTGCATGAATCACACAACACCGTTTCTTCAAGAATAAACACGGACACAGGATTTTTTTTTTGTAAACCAGTTCACAAAAAGTTTTAAGGACCTTTAAACAAAATAACTTTTCCCTCATTGCAAAATATCTGTAATACTAATTTATTAAGAAATTGGGAAATATTTTTACAATAATACTTCCTCAACATGAATTTAGATGATAAAATACATTAAATTGCATTTTAATTGCATTTTAATTGTGTTCAAATCACTTTTTATAAAAAATGAAAGCGACAAGTTGACGCTGTGATGGACTGGTGACCTGTCCAGGTGTTCCCTGTCTAATTGCTGGAATAGACTCCAGCTGAATTGGATGAATCGATATAGAAAATGAATGAATGAAACAGGAGGAAAAGATCTCAACATGTTATGTTTTTTACCAACTCTGATTGGATTTGTTCTGTGTTGCCCTGCGATTCTGAATCTTCTCCGCAGTGCAGAATCATTTTTCAGAACAAAGGCTCCTGCAGAAGTGGTGTGCCATTTCAAAGCTTGCTGGCCTTTGGGTTTGAGGGCCCTATTGTTCTCAAATGTAACTTTTATGTCAATTAGGCTAACATGTGGTGGTTGGATACTCACTAATCCAATTGCAGTGGAGTTTGTTGTTCAGCCTGACTGTGTGAGGGTGATTCTATTGTTCCTGACATCCCTACATTGGGGGCATGATTGTGGCTGATGCGTCCTGCCCTCATACAAGGCGGCTGAGTCCTCAGAAGAATCAAAGGTTAGACGCTCTGTCTCCTGCCTTTGTCTTCAGCGGCTCATGCCGGCAGAGCAAAGACGCCTGTCTCCAACCTGTGCCCCATCACACAAAAGGCTTCTACATCACTTATTTACAAGCTGACGGCTGGCCCAAATTATATGATAATGTTTAGGGAGAGCGACTCCTTTGAACTGCTGGGGGACGTTGGCTGTTCATTGTCTTTTAGAGGGTGCAAGGTACATCATCATCTCTTAAACCACTCAACATTATTTGAGTATAAATGTAGTGATAGAGCATTTTTATGAACTAGTTTTGTAAAGCATGAATGCAACTTTTAAAATGTAACTTTCAGGCATGTTAAACAGAATAAAAGACAAACTTGTATACAAATAGAGCTTTGCAAAACATATGCAAGCTTCACCAAATAAATCAGGGATAACATTAATGGCATTTTACATAATGAAACGCATGTTTGTTAGTTTTTACTACTAGAGCATGCACAGGCCCTCGGGCTCTCTAATTGCCCCTGGACTTCTCTTTGATGTCTGCATATCAGCATCAGAAAAGGGTGGCTCTGGAACGAGGGGAAGACAGAAGAATTTCATTTTGAAGTGGCTGAAGGCAGAGAAAGAGGCTGCGAGATGCTGCAAAGTACATATATGTGTGTTTAGGGTAGAAGGGGGTTGTGTTATTTTTCCGGCAGTCTGACAGTGCAATTACAACATTTCAACTCCCCCTAAAGTTGAGATAGCATCAGCTAGTTATGGTAATTGTCTTGCCTCCTCATTATCCCACTACTCTACACAAAGAGAGGATGCGTGTTTATTAAAAGGCCCAGAGAGGAACATTTATACAAGCTCCATACACCCAGAAAGCCATTTAGTTGACTGTTTCCATTGTAGACCGTAACATTTGGTGGAAGAGAAGCTGCCTTCTGCTGCATCCCTTCTTTCTCAGAAGCGCCACATCAATATAAAGTTCTTACAAACTACAGGAAATCTATTAATTTGAGTGTGTGTGAGTGTAAATGGATGCAAATAGGGTGGGGGTAAATTACAGAAAGGGTCTTATAAACCAAGAGAGAGCTTTGTCATTCCTATGAGATGTGCCACTCGGTCTCCTGTAAGGACTCGTTCTCACGCAATTACAGGTGAGTCATTATGCAGCAGGTCTATTGACACTGCTTGCCTAAGTGACAGGGTGAAGTCTTCAAAAAAGCTTTTTGTTTAGACATTCCATCGTAAAGAAGAGCCAAGTGTTTACAGACAGAAAACCTCCTTAGAGGAACAAAAGAGGATGAGCTTTACTTGCATTACCTTGTTTTAGTGGGAGGACTCCATATGTCCATTGTGGAAATGTTATTTTTACTTCTAGGAGGTTTATGAGATGTTAGAAATGTGAAGGTGCTTGTATTTGTGTGCATCTGTCAATCAGGCTTTCTGGTAAGTTGTAACTTCCTCGCTATTTGCTTTAGCAAGAAAGCACTTATATGTTTCTGGGAAGCTACAGGCATGGTGTCTGGCAAAAAAAAAGGGGATCAGAAAGAGAAGTGCTTAAAGTTGTGTAATACAGCCAATCATTCCCCCTCAAGAGTTCATTAGTGGTATAATGTACTGTGAGACTGCAGGGCCTGGTGTGAAGTAATACACCAGCCTGTAATAAAACCAGTTTAACTTCCTGTGAGATCTGATGAATTAATGAAAATAAAGGAATATAGCTTTGAGTATAATAACATAGCTCAAAATAGTTTACAAATTAAAGCTTTGTGAGCTCATTTTTGCATGCTACGTCGCCAGCTGGCGGAGAAATCTTTAGTGAATAACACATCGTGTCAGAAAATACCAACAACGCCTTGATTTTTTTTTAATTCAGATGCCAAATGACTGCACAATCTCTAATTCCCACTCTTTTTTTTTGTCCACATCCAAACCTCACACATTCAGCTCAGAAATATGTCCAAATAAGAAGACAGCAATATGAAAGAAATTTAGTTCTCACCAAAATTGACTATTTTTGCTACATTTCTGCTACTTGTTTCTTCATTTGGGCTTTTATCTTTTGCAAGATTGTCATGCATTTGGTCTGCTACTTTAATCATGTCTTCTTCATGTTGGAAAACTTTTTAAAAAACTATGCAAAACCTACATAAAATGTATGTTTAATTTGAAGATATTTTAGAACCTCGTCCTCTAAATTACTTTCGTTGACTTTAGATAGCTAAAAGTAAAACACCTGTTGCCCGTGCAGCTAAACTAAAATCAAAATAAATTACCAGAGAGGCCTAGACAGAAGTTTAGCAGAATATCCTGAAAAATAGTATTATTGTAGCCATTCTTCACAGATCCAGATAACGGTGGTAATGCACAAGTTTGTTGATTGCCAGAGGTCTGAATTACTGCAGAGGATTTCCAAAGAAAACTATTCAGCTAGGTCCTTGGATCGTTCTCAGTAAATGGGCCATTGTTTCTGAAAACACATGTTGCTCTGGAATTTTTCAAATATAAGTTTTAAATGCCTCAAACACCACAAAAAAGAAACACCTCCATTTTTATTACAAAGGAGAAAAGACTTAAAAATCTATCAGCAATGCTCTATCATAGAAAAACAAGTGCTTGTGGTCTCCATGTTGATGATGTTCTGTAGCCCAAACTGGAAAGAATTAGTCCACTCGCTCTTGTTCTTTCCTCTTTAATCAGGAGGGGCTATCACGATGATAGCTCATGTCAGTGCTGCAAGAGGTCAGGGCCTCTTGTTTCACTCTCCCACTCATACTTCCACACAGTTGTATGGTAAGAGCGCACACACATTTTTTCTCTTATTCTCCTTTGCAGGGTATATTATTTTTAAACAAAGACACAGACACACACACATTCAGGTTTGAAACCTTAGACCCTTCGCGCTGTCCATCTGTAGGGGTTATCTGTGTGATACCTCCTCTCACCCCTGTCTGTGACGCATCTCCACTCATCAAACACACCTCTGCAATGGCACATGGCAGCTAGGATACTCAATGGAGCATTTAAGGGGATAAGGCTGTCATCGATGGAATACTCTGACCTCCGGGTCATCAGCACCGGTATAAGCTGAGTACAGTTTAAGCAGCATTAGCTAACACTATAAAGGAGAAAAATCTGAATAGTTCAGGTGCAGGTATCTCAAAATAAATAAATAAATATTTTTAGGATATTAAACCACCTCTATGGGCTTTGTATTCTGTAGTTGACATCTGACTGATTCTTGTCTCAAATCTAAAAAATACACATCTCAGCTCTGATGGAAAGTGTTAAACTACCTTGTACCTTGTTTGTGTGTGCACCCTCTCACACATTTTAAGTAAATACCCACGCAGTTGCCCCCTCGATTCATGCTGTTAACATCTTTGGTGTCTGTCAGTGGGCTTAGAAGAAAACAATGACACCCGCTCAAAGAAAGTTTAATAACGGTAATTGATGCCTGTACGATTAAAAAGAGTATCAGATATTTCCATCTTGACAACTGTTGCCAAACAAAGCACACAGGAACAGAAGAATCAGGGGGCATGAAGAGTGTGATCGCGTGTGATTAAAACCCTTCGAAAATCGTTTTTCTCTCACCCGCTCGCCTGGGAAGGGACCAGAGTGGAAATTTCCACTTGTCAAAGAAACAACTTGCAGGTCTAAAATTTGGTGTCAAGTGCCAGTGTCGCTGTGTGGACGGAATGCTTCTTTTGTGGGCGAGTCTCTGGTGTAATTTCGGGCAGGGCAGGGTGTCCCGGCAGTAGGCCTTTCTTCCTCAGGCCCTGTGCAGTTTCATTAGATACGGCTAATGAAAAGATGGCTGGCCCCACAGCCTGGCCCCCTGATGCTCCTCTGGCCTGTATTTAGAGCTCCCGCCTTGCATCTCCCACTGAACAGGTGTGCTGGCTGGCCCTCAATCACTATCCTAACTGTCTCAAAACACTAGTCATCCTCATCTGATGCATTGCTGCGTATGTACTTTAAAGTACTTCAAAGCTTTATTGAAGTTAATAGAACTGCCAATAAATCTGAGATATGTTACTTTTACTTGTTGTTGGATAGTTACCATATCATCTTGGTGAGATTAACACAAATAACCATTAACATTTTTCTTTGCTTAATTCATTTCACAACTTTAAAACCACTGGCAAACTTATGAAGTCTTCTGTAATTAAAGAAAGCTGTTTATATATATCTGTTCCATTTAGCTGTACCATTCCCTTCCTTATGAAACACTAATTGTCCTTTCAGCACAATAATAGTTGATATACAGTGTGGTGTCATTTGGTGACAGTTCATTGTTCAGTCACAGATCCCTCCTTGGGCTACTTGTAGTGTCTTCCTTTTAGCTGCCTGCATATCTGAAAAGAGAATTGGTATTTGGCTGGAGTAAAACTGGAGTTAGATCTCAGTGTTTATTTGCTAACAGACTCCCTCTGTGTTCATACGCCGACCCTTTGTGTGGCTCGCTGAGAGGCAGGTGGATTGTGCCTCTGGCTTGCGGGCTACAGTTTGAAAGCAACAACGTGTAACTGGAGATGTAACGTGACCCCGAGGCAATTAGGGCCACAATGCAGACTTTTTTTTTCACGTTCGCCTCTTTTGTGTTGCTAAATACTATTTAAAAGCAAATAAATTGTGGAAACTTTGGTGCCCTGGCAGTGAGATGGAGGAAAAAACATGAGCAGGTACCAAAACAGCAGCAGCCATGCTTTTGTTATCAGCTGCTTCTTGTGGTGTATAAGTTAAAAGAGTTGCTCTGAAGAAAGTTTTTCCTCTGAAGTTGATCACACTTGTTCATTTTTTTTAAGTTTGGAGGGAATATGGGTGATGTTGAGCTAAATGAAAACATTTTGCAGACCCTTTTGTGTGTTCCAGACTGTGGAAAGGTGCGAGGAGGGCCAGAAGCAGAAGACCCCTCACCTCCTTCCCTCCTCTTTAGCCCCCTCCTCCTTTCAGCTGCTATATATCCCTCTTTGAATGGAGTGTGTCTACCGGATCTGCCCAGGATGAAATGTCATATCTCAGACTGATCCTTATCTCTTAATCGCTTCCTTTGTCTCCCATGATTCCACAGACCTTGCCTAACTTCCCTCCTCGGACACTGGCCTTTGATGTGTCTGCCACAGTTAGAAACGCTGGGGGTGGGATACTTGTGATTTCTGCATGTATGTGTGTGTGTGTGTTTTGAAGTGGCAGTCTGGTTCTGTTCTGGGCTAACAAAAGCCCCCCAGAGGTTATCGAGATTCTGTGGTGAAGGAGACAGCTGGAAGGAGTTGGTATTTCACTATTTTGGGTTTGAAGTCTAATGTGGCGTTGCAAAGCTCCGTGCAAAAATATAGAATATTAGTTCTTCGTGTATTTTCCTAACGTACATATTTGCTGGAGGGCAGAAGAAGTAATGTGTAGTAGCATTTTCCTGTTTTTGTGACTGTACAGGGTAAAACCCTATGCTGATGACACATCAACCTCAGAAACTTTCTCTAAGGCCACAACCAGATGTTTGTATGGGACACAGACAGTCAAATGTGAAACAAATGTCAAAATATGCCCAGTAAAAGTGTACATCAATTAAAAAAAGAGCATAACATAAGCATAGAGCAGATTGTAAAAAAAATCCACTCGGTCTTATGCTTAAGCAGTTAAGTCTGGGACAGTTTCTAGCATGGATTATTTACATCTTGGATCTAAAATGAGCATGAGTGGTACATCTCTACCCAATCATTTTGGCCATTTTTAGACTTAGGATCACTCTGCTGGTCATCCTGCCTGCCTCACTGGTCCAGACTGAAATATCTTAACAACTGATTGCTGTGAAACTTTGTGCAGACAGTTACAGTCCACAAGGAATAAAGATAAAACTGCTATGATGGCACCAACTTTTCATGGTGTCATTTAGGCACATTTGTGAGATTTGTTGCTGACTAAACACCTGCTAAATTTCCATCCTATCATCGGAACAGTAGTAAGATGTATCAGACTAACAAGCAAATGCTAAATTACAGTGATGATTAATGATGATTAATATCATGTTTACATAAGGAGATATACTATTAGACTCTAGATATCACTTAGGCTTGTATTCAACAGCTGGGATTCCATGTGTAGCTTACAAAGTTTTGAATACTTACAGCATCTTTAGCAGGTGATGGGTCCAAAGCGGTCCCACATGGCTTGTTCAGGTTGTGTGCATTCTGACCCCAGCATGAAGACTTGACCACCAGGTGCTCCTAGGGTTGGTGTTTTGGACCACTTAGAGGAGAACTCAAGGCATACTGAGGGTTTACTGAAGAGATTTTGTCTTTCCACAGGCTTGTGAATTCCCAGGGATAGTGATACAACTGATAGTCTTTAATAAATTTTCGGAGAGATTCAGTCACATTAAACCCAAAAAAACCAGTATGCCAGAGAAGCGTACAGCATGACTGAGCTGCTGGTGTGTTGATATTAATCTAGGCAAAAATATATGTAGAGCTGAAGTTGATTGTTTCCAGTCAGACAGAGATGAAGCTGACTTTAGATGCAACTCAGACAGGATTCCAGTGTGATGTGACCATTGCTTCAGTTATAAAAATCTTCTTGTGATATATACATTTTCCCTCCTAAGTTAAACTTGAGCCAGTACCACTACTTGGATATAGACTAATCAGTCAATTGAATGACAGTAATGTGATGTTTTCCTGAGAAACACTGGGTTTTGGCATGTGATCCACCTAAACATGCCACCCATTACCAAGAGCAGTTCCCTCCAGGACAATGGGTATGGTTACATGAATTATAAATTATTAATTTCAAGTTAAACAATTCTGAATGAGAGTATTTTTCTCTGAATTTATATGAAAATATTATTTCCTAATTGAAATTGATAAAAAAAACATGTTTATTAGCCTTTTCTGAATTCCACTAATGGCGGACTTGATACATTTACGTAACTAACAACTTCCTGCTTCCTGTGTTTTTTTTTAGCTCCAACATTAAAACAGCATATTAAGGACCATTTTTGCTTCAATTTTGGTTAAAATTTGAAGTACTAGCTCAACACAAGCATATCACTACCGTTTTTTCAGCTGCTGAAGAACAAAAGAAAAAACGAATGTCAAAGATGGAAGATGCACATGTGCATCATCAATGTAATGAGCATATGCAAAATGACCAAGTGGAATGAACGCTTACATGATAGAGGAATTAATTAGTGGACTCAAAAACATACAGTTGTTTGTGATGAAGGTAGAGAAAAATAAATTAATATAGTTGACAAACATGCTGAAATCTATTGTATTTGCATGATTAGACACAGTTATCAGTGTGGGAACTGGCCTCTGTAAATATGGCTTGTTGTGACACATTCCAGGGATGCTCAATTGGATTGGGATCAGTGGAGTTTAGAGGTGGGATCAATGCCTTGGGCTCTTTGTTATGTTCTCTACGTCATTCCTGATCAGATTTAGCACTGATTTTATTTTAACATGAGTGACACCTTGTAGCATTTTGGTCAACTTTGTTGTTTTTAGAGCACTTTATAAATAAAGTTGCAGTTGTATTGTGTTGTGGACTTATTGGCTACGTTTACATGAAAGTTTTAATTCCTCTTTAATTCTGAATAAAAGTTAAGTCTGCTTTAAAGAGATTAAAAATGACCACGTTAACATCTAATCCAGAATTAAACTAAATTCCTAAGTAAGTGTATGGTTTATTCTCATTTTAAGCAGCTCTAAATAACTAAACAAAAGTGGAGTTAGATAATTGTGGTATAATCTGGTGACATACACTTTGCCATCTGTAATAAAAAATAGCAGAAATTTGAGTTTAATGTGGAAAAAATGATGACCAAATTAAAATAAGTTAATTATAATTTTCAGCTCAAAAGCTTTGTGATCTGAAAGTTACTGGTGTACAGGTGTACCCTGTAATTATTATCATTTAATTATAGTTCAATGTAAATGCCTGCAGCAGATGCAGGTTTTTAATGGGTCCAACTGGCATGGGAACCCAGCACCCAGGTGGAGATGCTGATCTTCATTAAGGATGCTGTGATCAGGGGCCTCATTTATATAACTCTGCGTTGCAAAGATGCCTACAGGTGACTTACCTACGGAAAAATGAAAATGCTGCGCACATTTAGGCCTACATTCAGATTTATAACAGTGCGCACGCACGTCCCACGCTTGTTTCTGTTTATAAATCAGGACCGACACTAAATTTGGCGCATAAGAAACGTTTTGGCTATAAAAGGTCAGGTGAACGCCCCTGATTAATATTAATTGATCCAATTTCCATGACGGCTACGTCGAAAAAAAAAAGCAGAAAATAAGGATTTTCTGGAATGTGAGGTAGAAATTCTGACAGACAACGTAAAATATAAAAATATTTTATTTGGTGGACACGAAATAGACATCACCAAAACCACCAGAAAGACAGCGAGGAGTGTCAGCAGGTAACAGGTGCTGTCAACGTGTCTCATTAGACGAGCGGACAGTTCCAGAAAGTTAAAAGTATTGGTCAGACATTGATGTGGAGTGAAAAGCACATCGCCGTGCACAGGAGGAGCGTGCACATGGAAGAAGCTCACAGCTTCACTGCTGCTCCCAAAAACTGGAACCAAATGCACCAGACGCACCGGACGATTAGGCAAGTGATTTATTCCCTTGTCTCAAATTATAAAACGAACATGGACACATAATTTGTGAATAAAAGATAAATGTACTAAAAATGTTGTTTTCCATGTTGTAGTTGAAAAAACGAGAAGCAGGAAATAAACCTGTTTAGTTTCGGTAGACATAAGTATGTCACTTCTGTCCTCTGTCCAATCAGAACCCAGAATATCTTCTTTTTTTTAGTGAACATTATTAGATTTTTTTAATTTCCCCCCTTAATTTTACTGCAGTGTGAAGAAGATACATTTTCTAAACACTTGTTTTGCTTTTCCTCCCACCCATCTGCAACCCTTTCCTTTTTATTGCTTGTGCATATTTATTTTTTTTTGCAGCTGGATAGCCCATTTGCAAGCTAACCAAGACCCCTGGATTTCAATAAGACCAGAGTTTGCTACTTTGGTCCACATCAGAGTGGGGTCCATTTAAAGCAGACCAAACAGCCACAGTGTGAATGTGCCTTTACTCAAACAAACAGACTTGAGCTTAACAGCAGTAGTTGTAGCCCTCAGAGCGTTTTATTTTAAAAATGATAGCATGTCAGTATACATCTTATTTTAAATTTACATAGTACTTTTACATAGTAGTGTCTTATTCTATTCTATTCTATTCTATTCTATTCTATTCTATTCTATTCTATTCTATTCTATTCTACAGGCATTTAGCAG
>JBAMHV010000021.1:11829789-11850413 GCA_037177535.1 Pseudomugil gertrudae | reverse complement strand
CCCTGTGATGGACTGGCGACCTGTCCAGGGTGTACCCCGCCTCTCACCCGTTGACAGCTGGGATCGGCTCCAGCCCCCGTTTTTAACATCTCCATTATAATTTTACTACATGAATCTAGTTACACTATGATGATGATGATGTGTGAGTGTGTGTATGCACACATATGTGCACATACACTTTTTAAAAATTCACTTCCAATAACAGAAAGAAAGTAGAACACTTTAAAACATATTTTCGTTACATTTCCAGCATGTCCACTGTCTTTCTCTGTCATGCTGGAGGGTTCACTCAGTGGACATGGACAAGGGACGTGGGAGGGAGGTGTCTCCTCTGCATCCTTACCAGATGTTGCCACTCCCCCCACAATAAAGTACATTATACCAGCTTTATAATCATAATATTATTTTGCCACATTAGGTTTATATGAAACTCTGATCCAGGCTCAAATGGGACATTTTCTTTCTTGTTCTATTGGCTGCTTGGTGTGCTTGGTATTTCAAATAAATTCACATATTTACCTTTTCCTATCATTTGACAGTTCAGCAGTACAATATGTTTGAAAAATTATTGATAGTTATCCATATTTGACAGTTCGAACAGTTGGAGGTTATTACACATAACTTATATAAGAGCTCAGGTCAAGAGATTTTTATTACTTGGTCCCGTGTCTTTACCCTCTTTTGTTGTCAAATTATAAGCCTTCAAATAAGCATTGAGGTCAAAGTTCAAAGTCATTTTGTTAGAGGAGTTATGTTGTGTTCATATGATACTGTTCAGATGAAAACCTTTTGTATGACTTTTTAGTTTTCCCATTTAATCGACAAAGACCTTCACAGGCATAGTTTCAGAGAGCACCTGTAAGACCGTGTAACAGATAACACAGGGGAATCAGGAATTCAGTCCCAATACAAGAGCTAGTCTATATATACATGGATTTATTAAACTGAAGTTTGAAAATGATGGTTGGCAAATGGAGGGAGAGAGCCTGATAATGGATGAATGAGGTGTAGACACCTAAAGAAACTCCATATTTAAAACATCAGTCTAAGCTCCAGGAACGTTGTCATTAAACAGGAAATGCAGAAACACAGAAGGCAGAGCTTAGGGTGCAAAGGATTAGATAAAAATCAGTGATTAAGAGTAGAGATGGCATGTACTGCAGTGAGTTCGGGCTCATATTCTTTCTGAGGAGTGATCGTTGATTACATAAGCATTGCTGCCCAGCTGTAGTCCACCACGTACATGACTCAGATCTTGCTGCAATCCTTCTGTGTGATCCAAAAAATGTTTTCAAAGGCTGGAGAAGCGTTCCTGTTCCCATAAAAGAAGAAAATGGATTAGATTCAAAAGTGTTGAAAAAAAAGTTTCTTCATAAATATGAATAAAATCTACCTTGAACTGCAGAGCCCGAACATATCACTGTGATGTTTTTAAACAAGCATTTTTATGGTAATCTGCCTTATTAAACCGATCCTGTTTTCCAGGAGTGGCACAGAGATGATTACTGTGTATGCGCTTTCTTCACAGGCACTACATGGAAATACAGATTTCACCAAATGATTGATTAGCAAACATAAAAAACGTGGTATATTACATATTGTGCATACTGTTGCACATAATCCTTGCAGTTCAGGTGATTGGAGCATTCGGTTACAAGATGTGAGGTGGTGTCTGCTGTCTACTTCATTAATCCATGGTGGTATTAAGACCAATTTCCTAACATTCCATAGCATCGTTGATCATCAATATCTTTATCAGAATATCTGTTCAACTTGTAAAGTCTAAAGCAACTTATCAGCAGTTATCTTTCCTCTCTGGACTCCACACGTAGGAAGCTTGTAGGAAGCTCTAAAAGTTTTGCTTGCCTGTGGGCTTAACTAATGAAGTTTAATTAGACCCCACCTCTCTCCCCGTTACCGCACCCAGTGTTCACATGCAGAGCAGATGTCTGGCATCACAGTGGCCTATAGCTGTGCTTCTCAAAGAGGCAATGCAGGTTCAATAAAGAAATTTTAGCATAGTTCATATGAAATTATTTTAATTCTCCACATTTTTAATGTGTAACAAAAGTGGAAGCGGGTCATGAGTCACTTGAGGGGTACACAATCATCAATATACTCTCACCAGAAACACTGAAATAAAGTCTAAGGTCTTTATTTCATTCTTTACTGACACAAAATGCTTGTTTTAGCAAATGGCTTGATATGCACTTAATATGAACACTGTATTTAAGGTCTGTCCAATAAAAATGGAAAACTGTGTATAAATGTATAAAACTGTGTTTTGTTATGAAAAAAGCAATTTGTATAATATATTCTGCACAGTAATTGTATTATGTTGACTGTTCTTGTTATTTGTCTATTTAGGTACCACTGCTGTATTGTACCAACTAATTTTAAAAATATATCATATACTGCTGTATGCCTTAAATTAGTGTATTGTTTGTTTAGACATCCCTGGCAATAAATGAAGATTTGAATACTAAATAATTCCTTATTGCTTTTGGAAAAATCCCACACAAAAGCATCCGTTTTTTTAAGGAATATGACCAAAGTTTTACCCTGTTAGCAGCAAAACCGTACCAACCATTTATCTATAGACCAGCGTCTCCCAGTCCTGGTCCTTAAATACCACTGCATGTCTGAAACATGTTTCAACTCCAACACGCCTGATTTACATACATAAACCTCATCAAGCTCTTTACAAACCAGTTAACAAGCTTAATTCAGGTGTGTTAAAGGAGGGTTACCTCTAAAACATGCAGGGCAATAGCACCTTGAGCAGGACTGGAAAACATTGCTCTAGACCAAAATGTTTTTTATTTCTTTATTTTGTTTTTAAAGTGGGACTCTATATGTGACTGGTAATAAGTTATACCTTAATGGATTTCTAGTTTATTGTTTTTATGTGAAATAACTATATATTATTATGTCAACGAAATGAATATGTTTAAAAAAATCACCTGCAGTTTATCTGCCACCAACATAAACACAAATATTCACACATCAATTTGGCCAAATCTGCGAAACACATCATACACTCCCTGTTGTCAAAGATTTGGTGGATTATCTTCTGCTTGCTCTGACGGGATAAAAAGATATAAACCTTTTGAAAAAGACATTTTTGCCAGCAGACTGTAAAGACTGTTACGTGACAACAGAGCATCTCCTGAAGATAGGAAGAAGAGGAGAGGACAGAAGCGAGAAGATTAAGATCAGACTCTCATCGGCTCCGCTCGCATCTCCTGTCAGTGTTGACATTTCATAGAGTCTTATATCAGGTTCAATGTGGTTTTGAAACTATTGCACTGGTGTCATGATTCTAAAGCTCAGCTGTGGAAAACACATTTGAATGTATCATGTTTTCAGCTGCTTGGAGTTTCCAAAGCAAACATGAATGGACCCTGATATTTTCAGTAAAAGAAAATCAAGCGCATATGCTCATGTTCCTGCACAAATACAGAAATTAATCAAAACCATCAAGATAAACACATGCAATGCCATCTTTCATCTGGTTTGTTTCACAAGTTTTCCATCTCGTGTTAAAGCCTCTGGCAAAACTATGCATCAGGTTTTGAAATCAGATTGCTTTAATCTTTTTGGGACATTGTCTCCCCTTCCATCAGTACGCAGGTGAGTTATCTCTGCAGTCCTGCATCCTGCCAAGCGTGGGGTTTCACAGCTCAGGGGGCACTATCTGAACTCGTGCTGAACAACCATCTTCACGTGGGGGCTGGTGGGTGGACATAGCAACAACTCACAACATGAGGCATAAAGCTAAGCTGATATGCTTCCCGTTAGGTGATGTTTCAAACCCCAGAAGATTACAGATGAGCAGATGTAAGATCTGCATATGACAGGGCAGGTGGGTGTTGCTCTGAGACAGGGAAAGGGTTCAGAATAATATAAATATGTTACGTTGTGAGTTGAGTAAAACTTAAGAGCTGTGTGACAAAATGAACCTCTTAAGATTTTAATGCATGTGATTTTATTTAAAATTCTACTGTATGAAAAACAAACACAAGTCGGGAAAATCAGTCTATGAATGCCACGTAAAGAAAAAAGCCGTCGCATCGGGCAACCTTATTTCATGAGAGGCTGCACAACTAGCATGCCATGCATTTATAAGTCTCTGTTGTCATATTTTATCATTGAAATAACCTGATAAACATCAGAAAAAGGGTAGAAGTATCGAGAGCAGGATGTCATTCTTGCACACAAAAAGTGTGAAATGTGATAAAATAACTGCAAAATTGTTTGCTGAAAGCACACAACAAGACTTGTGATGCATTAACCATGTTTTTTTTTTACGAGAAGAGGCTGTTATGTGCATTCACAATCTCACCATGCGTTTAAATATTGCATTACGTGCCACCATCTGCTATTAACTAAAATGAGAAACTCTGTTTGTGGCATTCACGTGCAAATAAATGCAATTCTTGGAATTATTTTCTGTTTCTTAGACAGTATTGCATTAACATGCTTGCTATAAACTGATGGTTTGCATTGTCATTATAAGTATAACCTATCATAAACCCAGCATGAAATCTAAAAAATGTTGCTTTCATACCCAGATAAGTACACTTGAAAAGTTTCTACATCAGTGTGAAGTGGGGTTTTTTTTCTCTTCCAGTCATTCAGAGTTCCTTGGAAGGTGCAGGAGTTAATTAAAATTGTGAGTCAGGTACTGCTTGTGACGATGGTAGGCAGTTTTCTTTGAGTCACTTATGAGGCATCCTCGTTCTTGTAACACAAAGCGACACTCTTGTGTTTTTCAGGTACCCAAAATAAGGACACAATATCACCCTTAATTGGCTGCTCTTTGATGCTTCCAGTTAAAGGCTTTTCCTGTGTAGTGTCACCCAGCAGGCAACATGCACTAATGACAACTATACCTAATATGGTGGGAGCATGGTGGTTTTCCTTAAAACAAGGCTGGAATTTTTTAAATAACACTAGAAGATCCACAAGCCACAAAATAACAACATTAGTTAGATGAGTACTCCATGGGTCATAAAGTCATAAGCCAAGTGAATAAGTAAACAGTCACTGATACCACATCCACACTAAGGTGGATACATCTGGGAAGCTCGTTTACGAGAGAAAATTACTTCCAACCAGATGTTTTTAAATGTTCCTTCATTCAAACTTAAGACAAAAGCCAAAGCTGTCAAGATGTGCCTATATATTTAGCAGAAAAAAGCACTTAGATTAAGGTGAGGATCCTATCACGGTGCTGATTAATAGAAAGAATAATCAATTATCTTTTGTCACTTGTTTTTTTGTATTAAATGTCTTTTTAGCTTTTAACATTAAGCAGCCTGCAAAGAACCTGCTATATGTTTGTGCACATGCAGAAAAAATCTTACCCTAAAAATATGTTTTTATTGTCTTTGCTGGGCCTCATACTAGTACATAGATTAAAAGATTAAGAAAACAAAAAACATAATGTTTTTTAAGCTATAAATCAGATATTTTAGTGATAATTTTACAAAGAAAAATGTAAGCAGGCTCATTTTTTAAGATGTTGCTTCTAATGTTGGATTTTAATCAGTGTAATAGCCTGCAACAGTGGGAAGACACCAGAGAATGCACAGTTTGTGTTTATATGCTCACATCTTTCAACATATGTACTATGTGATGGAAATTTAAGCCCTTAAAGCCTGACCTGAGAAGAACTGGGCAGAAATATCCATTTTTTTAAATCTGAAAACTTTATTCGACACTTTAAAATCATCTAAAAAATATAAACAATGTAGATTTTTGGTAAATATTACTATTATATAACTGAGGAAAAGCCTCAGTCATGTTTGTATCCTCACACAATTTCCCCCTTTGTGCACTTCCATCTCTGGGTGCTGAGAGCAGAGATTTTGGTCCATCATCACAGGCCGAGTAGCTGTAGACAGGAAGAACTGCCCCGTCTGTTGAAGTGGTTGTGCTATCGCCTGTTCTATGCTTTTAAGAGCTGCTTCACTTATTTTATCTTAGCAACATACAGTCTTTCAGTTTAGCACAGTTCAGTCCAAAGTTTGCTCATCATGGTAAGATTGATACAAAACTGATGACATACATGTACACAAATATGAGACAGAAATTGTAGGTACTTCATAATCTATACTCTATGGTAACTTTGTACAAGCTTGAAGGGGGCTTTATTTAATTGGCATTTAACTATAAGTTTAAACACAAAATACCTTGACTCTGATGCAACAAAAGTGTATTTCAGGGCAACCATGCCACATACCCAAACACCACAAAGGACCCACACACATACACACTCACCATGCACATGCATAGACTTCAAAAGATGCAGAAATTATAGCCTACATACTAACTGGGGCCTGGCATACTCTCCTTGGCTTTCTCCTTCGTCTGAAATAAATACACCCGCAAATACAAAACAGGCAAATACAAAACCAGTGAAACACATGTTTTCCTAGCAGTCCAAAGCCATTGTTTTTCCATTCAGGAACGTTGTGTGAAAGCGTTCACTTTAAGTGATAAATTCTTGCTCACATGCACTTATTTGAGCCTTTGATTTCATCTTGTTAAATGCTGGGATACCCACACGTTATGTGATATCTGACACCTTGTGTTTTTCCCCCTTCTTTTCCCTTTGAGATTAGCATCATGCACATTGCCTATCCAGCATGTTGGAGACCAGATAACGGTCTGAGAAGGTTCAAAATGTTGACAGCTGCACTCTAATTCTTTCTATCCTCATCAGTTTGCAGCAAACCATTACTATCTGGTTTCGCTTCTTAAAATTTGATAGAGTGATGGTTTTACTGTGGGGGCTCGTAGATGGGAGGGAAATATAGGCATCGTGTTTCCAAAGATCGTCATAATATATTATTTTCTTCCTGGAGGCAACATTTTACAAAACCATTCCAGGGATTCCTGGGCTCGCAGTATTATCAGTTCAGGCCACCATCCAGGAGAGTAAAAAAGCAGGCAACCTATAACCTTTTAAAGATGAACATCTAAGCATTTAGACTTGCACAAAATGTTTTTGACTTGTAAAGTGAAGACCTTAACAACTAAGAGGAGCTCTATGTTTTTTAGTGCCGTGGGTTTATGAAGTACATCTGCTTTCTTTGTTTAGAGAGAAGTGTTCTCTCTCATCTTTCTCTTCCGCTATAAATCAGAAACCACAATGGCACAGTGGATAAAAGTCAGAGACAGTCCAGCTCTGTTGTACATCTTATGAGCAAAAGCAAAGTCTCTGTTTATGCTCTCATACATTTGTTTGTGCTGTTTCCTTCTCTGTCAGCCACATCTATTCATCACTTAAAATGTCTTTTTCAACACTTTGCATGGCTGTTTAAGAAAGCAGTGGGGTGATGGGGCAAAGCGTGCTCTTGATAGTTCTAACGATTGTATTCATTCTCCGGGTTAAAGGAAATTATAGCGGATATCGTTAATTTACCCATCGTCATTCTGCCTTTCTGACTTTGAACAGCTTGCCCACTGGCTGATTGGTATTAAACCCGTGGAAAGATGCGGTAAACCATTATTTTGCTCTTTTCTCTCTTCTTCCTTCCTACTGAAAACGTGAGGCTGTTTACAGAATAATTTCTCTTACAACTGTAACCAAGTCTGCTTCAAAGACACACACACACACACACACTAAGCCAGCTGGAAGAGGCCCACCCTGCAGCCTGATCTTGTTAGTGGTTCAGCGAAAAGTGCGGCCACACCTCAAAAGAAATGAAAGAAAAGATGGGGCAAAAAGAGAGTGGTGCTCTGGGTTCGACCCCTTATGTTTCTCACATTATGCTCATGCATGGAAGAAAACTGTGGTTGCTTCCCTGCTTTATTGTACTGCTGTGAGAATCTCCTGTGATCAGTCATTCGCTCTAATATGTAGGCACAACGTGATGCATGCATGGAGTTATTTACTATGATTGCTGTGTGATCAAATGATGTCTTAATAGTAAACGTTATGGCAGTCTTTTTATATAGCAGGGTCATTGTAGCTCTCCAACAAAATCATAGATGGAAAAGTGCCACTCATTAAAATACAGTTTACATTTTTAATCATGGAAAAGAGTGTTGTTATAATGTTGGAGGGTATTACAAGACTTTAAAACTTTGATGTACAGCTATACAGTATGATCAGTAGTTCTAGCGTTTTTTTCTTCTAAGTTTATCCTAAGGCCAATCTCAGTGGAGTAACTGAAATGTAGCCTGATCTTTGACGATTGGTGAGGAGACCTCAGTGTGATTCTTTGATTTCATGGACTGGCATGCAGAAAAATAGTCATTCGCCCAAAAAATATTTAAATCTAAATACCATTATAAATACTTTATCTATTAAATAAAGCTCATTTTCTGTCTTTCTCACATTCTTCTTCCCCATTAATGGAAGTTGTTGATTCCTTGTCAATCTTCTTTTACGACTCTTCCACTGATAGACAAACACCCACATCTGTGCTGCAGAGAAACCCTGCTCAGGAATTACAAAGTGAAGGTTTATGGAACAAATTATGGGGTGGCATTTAGCTCGAGAGGATTGTAAACACTTGTCCAGCAACATAAAGAGATATTGGGAATCTTTTGCTGTCTTGGCAGTTATTACAAGCAGAGCTGTGGTGAGCAATGAAACCTGATATGAGCATCTTCACACATGCACAGCCGTAGATTGGATATGTATTCAATCTGGTGCAAATCAGATTTACTAAAACCAGAAAGGATATTTGGAAGGCTGCACAGTGTTGTGGTGAACAGCACCACTGCCCTACAGTAAATAAAAACAGTCCCTCGGTTGAATCCTCAGCTGGAGTCTTTCTGTGTGGAATCTGAATGTTTTTTTTCTCTGTGTATGTATGGCTTCCCTCTGGGTACCAGAGCTTCCCACCACATCCCAAACTTATGCACGTTAGGTTAATAAGTGATTCTGTATTGTTGTGAGTGGTTGTTTGAATCTGTGTTGGCCGTGCAATGGTCCAGTGACACACACAGCAAAGCATCTCTATACCCCTATCTATCTTCAATCATGTCATGGCACTCTGTGAGCTCTTTTCTCAGATGTTTGCATTCTTTTGTTAGGCATCAAAACCATAAATGATAGCTTTAGCATGAAAACAACAAGAAAATGGCCACAATGAATTTAGTATTTTTGTTCCATTTTGTTCTCCTTCGCGAGGACGCTTTTTGGGAAAACATCTTGATTTCAGTGTGTGAAAACTGAAACCTTTTCTTGAAAGGGCAGTCTCACAGCACATGTGTAAGTACAACTTACAGAAATCTGACTTAGATTAAGCTTCACTAATGCATGCAGGTTACAGTGAAGCACAGCAGAGCAACATATTGCCTGGGAGGGGGGAGGCTGAAAATACTGGAGGCAGTGTAGTGAAATGTGTATGTGTGTGTAGGGTCGGTTGGGGGGCGGGGGAAGGGGAGAGGGGGGTAGAGCTCACAGCTGGGAGAATGGTGTGCTAACCCTGCCAAAGCCTCAGCACATGACTCCCACCACTTGTCAAAATCACCATGTGTGCAATAATGTGATTACAGTCTGGTTACTATTATGATTTAAAACAACAGCTTGTGCAAAATGGAAGAAACGCATTGCCCCACAGAAAATGTGCATGTGTGGGTGTGTGTGTGTGCTGGAGGGTGAGACAGGGTCAGGAATTGGGAGGGCGTACTTTGTATTTGTGCCCTCCCTTGCTGTCTCCATGCCCTGCAAGGGGGACACTGGGTGGGAGTTTCAGGGCGACTGTCTGGGCCTTGTCATGAATTTACAAGTCAGGGGAGCACTTTATGTCATTTTCTCCCCCTCTGTAGCCCCTCGTATTGTCCGCGTTCCCCTCCTGCCTCTCATTTCAGGTTACACAATCACTGCACTGCACACAAGGGGTTGTCATCACAGGTGCAGCCAAGATTGGCCAGGATGCAGGAACACTTCCAGCACAAGATGTTTTCTCCTTTTTCCCCCCCTCTTCCTGCTCCTTCAATTTTCTTTCTTGTTTACCCTCTTTTTTTTCTTTTTGCTTTCCACAACTTTGCATTACTCAAATTTGGTGGGATTTTTACAAGTAAATAGTTTCCCTATTTATCTTGTTCACCAAAGAAACTGACAAAAATTCCTCTTACACCACTAAGTTGTTACCGTTACCACCCCATTCCTTTGGGAGCTCAGCCCAAAGTATATACTTCCTTATGGTGCCTGCCCAGTCCAAGGGAATAGCCAGGCAACAAGCACAACAAAGGTGTGAGATCAAATGCAAAATATCTATGGGGTTGTAATACTTGAAGGTCTTTCCATACATAGAAAGATGAGCCTCCTTTTGTTGGTACAACCTTGGCTGCAGAGCTAGATGGAAAAGGGAGAGGAAGTAAAAGATGAGTGGAAGGAGTGAGGGTGGATTGTAAACTGTAAGCAGGCAACCCAGTTCGTAAGAAGCTGGACCTCATCCACACGATGCCAGCCAGGCATGAAGGCAACTCTAACGATTCCCTCCTGGGCATCTGGAAGTGGGAGAGGGAGAATGAGCGCGGCCTAGAACCACAATGCCACCCATCTCGGAGCTCAGCTAAAGAAAACAAACGCAAGCGGTCACAGAGAGGGGATTTCCGGTTAAAGTCACCTAATACCTCACTGGAATCTCAGAGTTTTGGAATCCAGAGTTGTGGAAGAGCCCAGGCTGCAATAAGCCACAAAGCAGCAATGTAATCCTACTTTTAGATCTCACCTCTTTATATTAAACTCAGCTTGGTGTCCGGCTCTATCTGCAGGCTTAGCCAAGATATGGGAAATCAGAGAGGCTTTCATCTAAAGCAAGATAAAGTAAATGATTCAGTTTTGTAAATTAACAAAGGCTCTAACCATATTCCATCACCCTTCTCTCAATTTAGATCATACTTTGGCTATGATTGATCATGAACCCCAAGTCAGGGAGTAAACACAACCTTTTCCTACAGAGACTAGACTGTAGTGTAAAGAGGGTTAGGTGCAAGGACCCGATAGATGTGAGATGACCAGGTGGCTTAGCAGTCTTTCATAAGCAGAACTATTCAGTAACCCTGGTAGCCAGGCCTCTCGTCTGGGGCCTTGCCTTAATTCTTTCACCAAGTCAGTTTTCACAACAGATGTTGTTAGGCAGACAAAACCCAGACTCCTAATAGAAATAGTTTTCAAAAACTCCCCGTTGGCTTTTTAGGGAGAGAACTGACTGCGAGGCATGTGTAAGGTC
Organism: Pseudomugil gertrudae; assembly: GCA_037177535.1. Classification (NCBI taxonomy): domain Eukaryota; kingdom Metazoa; phylum Chordata; class Actinopteri; order Atheriniformes; family Pseudomugilidae; genus Pseudomugil; species Pseudomugil gertrudae. Next base: position 11,839,212 of record JBAMHV010000021.1, on the reverse strand, counting down.
GTGTGTGCAATGGGTTTTGGTCCAATAGGTTTTATGACCTCTTTTGTGTCCTGTAATGAAACATCTGTTCAGATTTGTGGACATACCGCAGCTGAGAGAACTGGGTGAATACATGTCTCGTGTGTACTAGGTTTGGCCAAAGCTGTTTAGACGTTGAATAGTCCGTGCTTTGTTGTCACCAGTGTGGTAAATGTCCCGTGAGCACCCCAGTCTCTTTAGTTTCTATAAGCAGTTCAGTCAGAGGTTTATAGGTTTCAGGGATTCTGCGATGAGACAGCTGTGCAAAGGAACCTGACTAAAAAGCCTGTGCACATAAAAAAGAAGGAATGTGTGAACAGGTCATCTCGGTGCTCGTTTTAGCTTGTGTGACCCATTGCTTTGACACTGCGTGACGGTGTGAATGAGCAGGGTCACCATACACTACAGCCTGATGGGAGCTGAGGTATCTGTCTGCCATAATAAATAGCAAGCACCTGCACAACTCACAAAAAAACAGCAAGATAGAGAGATGGAGAGGAAGTGAGGGAGGAGAGAGACCAAGTAGCCATCTCAGAAATGGGCAACAAGAGACCTCACCTGCCACAAGGCAGAGAAGAATAAAAAAACAACCTTCCTGCAACCCCTTCAGGCTTCAGGCTTCCTTTCCTAGCACTATCATACACACAGACCATTCCAAACACATGCACACAGATGCACACACTTGAGCAAACCAGCTTTATTTGAGATGTTTGTCTTACTAATGTGTGGTGCCTCAGGGAGAATCAGACTTAATGCAAGGAGACTACAAACTCTGTGGTCTGCAAACTGAAGAAGGACTAACACTCGCAGCGGTTGGCCAGAGCTGGACTGGAAATCCAAGGGGAGAGGACCAGAGAGAGCAACTAAAGAGAATGAGTGATGATGAGGAGAGAGTGCAGGATGGAGGGAAGTAGAGTTTGGGATGGCAAGAAAGAGAGGGAGGTGGGGGATTGTTTTACAAACAGAATTCCTTTAATTAATCACCTTGTTTGAACAGCTGGCCTTCCCAAGACAGGTCGTAACGGGATCCCTACATGGAAGTGCGGATTACAGACGGATTTGGCAGAAAAATATTAGCTGTCAAATGTTGCAGCCGAGAGGTGCAAGAAAAGGCCCCTGTTTCCTGGTGGTGAGAGAGCTACGGACAGGGGGGTTGCTTAACATGGTTCCCCAAGGACTGAAGCTGCTCAAGGCAATGCATGGGCCTGTGGAAAGAGGCCAGGGGGCAGCCACTAAGGCCAGAACTCATCCCACAGGACTGAGACCACTGCGGCGATCTGGGGAGGGGGTTCAGTCTTAGGGGTCAGGGTTAGGTAGGGACTGGAAACTTGAAGACCTCCATTTAAGCATTTATTTACAGGCTGCACATAAACAACTGAGAGCAGCTGTCAAGAGAGAATGCACTGCCTTTGTGGTACATGTTTATTATCAATGTGCCTGCAGAGGGCTTGACATCATGGTTAAGAATGTGGATGTGAAATAGTTGGCTACCAACTTTTTGATAAATAAATATGTTCCGTATGTAGGTCAGCTTGTGGACAGGTCACTGGCAGTTGGAGAGAAGGTTGGGAATTACATTTATTTCCAAATATTCAGCCATAACTGTTCTGCATTCGTTAAAGCTTTTTAAATGCTTTCTCATAGATAAAATTAAATTGGGCAAACATATGCGACACAAATTTTGGATAATATGCTGAATTTAAACTAAAAGGTAAACTCACTTATTTTCATGAGACACCCACTGCATGTGAACTCAGTTATTTCGGTCTGTTTCACCTTAGACCCTGTTTTACTCTATCGTGACCCCCGAAATACTGCCGTGTTTGGGTTTGTGTTTAGGCAACAAAATATGAAGAGTAATTCAGAAACTGTAGAAACTTTAGTAATAAGGTGCCTCGTTTATGTACATGGATGAAGACTACAGAGGCATGTAGTGTTGAAGAGAAACATTTCACCACAGTGGCATACGAGTTATTTTCATGTACACATATCAGCAAACATACCTGGGGAAAATACAGCTTATAACAATCTTTTACATTTAGCAATGGAGTCTGAGATCACAAGGGTCCAATATTTCTTCAAGATTAAAAAGGCAAAATTTTATTCTATGCTGGTCAAGATGAGCAGAGAGAGTGTTTAATAACTCATTCTCACTATAGTTTCAATTCCTTCATAAGCATAAGTCTCTGAGATTTTATTGCATGTTGTAAAATAATGTTAATGTGTGGCACTATGTATATTGGAAATATGTTAGAAGTATGCTAGTGTGGTAAATATGTGTCTTTTGGCTTTAATCAGTTTCAGAGCTAATGCTCATTGGTGTGTTTATATGAGCATTTTATGCACATGGTACTGCATTAAAGTAAACTTGATGGAAAATTACAAAATTATTTAAAAGACTCTAAAAGACTTTACATGATGTTGGGCAAAAACATTTTGAAAGTATGTTCTAGGGTGGCATATATGTTTGTTTCATTAAGAGTTTTATGATCATCAGTTCAATAGCTCAAGAATAAAAGTACTTTCTGACGTAGATGATTAATCAAATTATAACATTTAAACAAAATAACAAAAAACACAAATACAAGTCATTTCTAATTTTAAAAATCATGAGGACTCCATCTTTTTTTTCCATATTAAGCAACAACATTGATACAAAGTCCCATCAGCTAGTCTTAAAGCTGCTGGAAAACTGAAACAAAACAACAGAATGATGTGCAAACTTTACGCTCTACCTACACCTACAAATGTGATCCAGATGTTTTATGTGTTAATTTTATTTGCTGTTTTTCTTGCATATTGTGCACATCTTCATAAAAAAAAACACAAGATTGCTATAAAAGACAATATTTTTATCCCTTGTTTACACTGTGCTGTAACACCAGAAGCACTTCTGTTGTGATTTTGTGTTGTTAGAAAATCTGATACCTGTAAGTGTCAGTGAGATATTACTAATATTTATGTCCATCCATTATCTGAACCATTTTTTCCTAATTAGGGTCACAGAAACCTATCCCTGCAATCATTGGGCGAGATGCAGAATACATCTTTGACAGGTTGCCAGTCCATCACAGAGAGACAAACAACCAGTCACACACACATTCACATTGAATGACCAATAAACCTAACATGTATATCTTTGGAGATTGGGAGGAACCCGGAGTACCTAGAGCGAACCTATGCTAACATGGGGAGAGCATACAAACTCCACACACAAAGGCCATTAGCCGGGCCGAGACTTGTACGAGCAACCTTCTTGCTGTTGGGCTGCAGTGCTAACCTCCACACTGCCATGCAGCCCTGCACTTATGCCATCCATCCTATTGTCATTTGGGGGTGAATTATAAAGCAAAACTGTTTAAGACTTCATTTTTCAGTCAGGTCTGAATAAAAAACAGAAAATTGAACAAAAACAATCTTTGAATGCCCTACACAATACACTAGACACCCTTTTAATAAGGATGCTGTAGCTCAAGAAGTAAAGCAGTCGTCTGCAAACATGAAAGTCAGTGGTTTAATTCCACTTCCCCTGACTACATGCAGAAGTGTCTTTGGGCAAGACACTGAACCTCATGTTCCCTCTAGATGTGTCTGTCAGAGTATGGATGTGTGTGAAAGACAGAGCAAAAGCACTTAGTAAATAAAATGTATATGAAAGTGTGTTTTAATGGGTGACACGTAGTGGTAAAGTGCTTTGAGTGGTTACGATGACTGGAAAAGCACTGTAAATGTGCAGTCCATTTACTCACCTATGACTCCAAAAAGCTGACATCCAATCTAAAAGCTGTTTCACTGTAAACAAGTTAAGGCAAGTGAGACTCTCCTTAGTTAATAACGCAGTTTCTTTGTGAAAAGAATTCCAGATAAATACCATGGAAATAAGCAAGATCACCAGTGTAAATGTGGGTATCACTGAGGAACTGTGAGCAGTACTGTGTGTTATCCAGGTATGACCTGATAGACCCACCAGCAGAGACTGGAGATTATTGCTTCCCTTTATTCATTTATCTAATTTTCAACAGAGGGAAACTGACCTATTAATAAAATAGTTTGTTTGGATTAACATTAAATCCAACTCTGTTCCAGTTCTGAACAATGTGATAGTTATTTTGTAGACAGATTTTTTTCATACTATTTTCACACACTGCTGCCTCCACTTCCTCTGTTTCGGGTTTACATTCTTCCCTACAATTTCTCTTTCTTGAACTCTGTCTCAGGCTCAATATCTCATTCTATAAAGCTGGCAAAGGAAGAAAAAAGGGAGTAATGTTGCCTCAGGTGCTTGATTGTGAGAGCACTCACTTACACTGTATTTACAAGTAGAGTGAGGAGGAAACAAATGTTCACCGACCACACACACACACGAGACAGCATACGCACACAACCAAGATGTATTATTCTAATTGTGTAAACAGTAATATACTCAGACATTCCACCCACATCCACTCCCCTCCGCTTATAAGTAATTACCAAGGTACTTAATTAGTCTTTGGGTGACTTGGCTCACAAACAGCTCACAAATCAGATTTACCACTTTATGAGATATCCCCTTTAATTTAATATATATTAGTGAGGAAAAAAACGTTTTTAGACAATAAAACTACTTGAAGGGAATTCATTTTATGTAAATACCAGAGAAAGTTGATGCCTGCCTTGACAATCAAGAATTAAAAAAAGAAGAAAAACACATCTGCTGGTCATGCATATGGGTTAGGGTTAAGATATAAGAACCCATAAAAGTTCACCACAGAGTTTTGTGGCAACTTTCCGCTTTTCTTCTATGTATCCCAATAGGGAGGCAGCGGCTTATTCACTGAACCGTGTTCAGTTCAAAGCACAGAGAGGAGACCGAAGAGTGTTGGGGATGATGATGTATGGATGGCAAACTGGACCACCAGGTGTATAGCTTTGGTGCTTTCACCCTGTGTGTGTGTGTCATGTATGTATATCCAATCATGTGAAAAGGAAAGTATGCGTCCCATGAGGTTTATGCGTCAGGACATTTATCACTGGATACTTTCCAGGTCTTCCAATAAGGTAAATATAATTCAGATGAGTAAAAAACCTTTGGTTAATTACGTGGCATTATTATTTCATCAACTCTGACTAAACCGTAAAGCACAAGTTGTTTATTGATCACTAAATACTCCACCTTATTATTCAATAGCTTTGTAAAACTACAGGATTATTAAATTTACAACTATTCGTAATTGAACGATGTTCTCTGAAGTCATTGGAAAAGAATTTTGGTCCACTCTTTTCTTTTAATCATCTTTCAGTTTCGATCATGTCGAAGTCTGGACTTTGACTGGACCGTTGCAACACCTGGATTCCTGCCTGTATTTGGTCCTTTTTTGTGTAACTTTCTGGTGCTGTGATTATTGTCCTGCTGCGTGATTTTATTTCAGCAAAGCTTTAGCTGCTGAACAAATGCACTCTCATCAGATTCTAAAATACTTTTGGTACAAAAGTGTGTTACTGACAGGACCTAAACTTTCCAAGTTCTGTGATTGCAAAACAAGTTAAAATCATCCATCAAATCCACTACAGCTGCTATGAGATGCCTGTGCTGATATAGTGTTTAGTTTTCATCAAATGTAATGTGCATTACGGTCATACATCTCCATTTTGGTTTTATCTGTCCAAAGGAGGACTGATCTATTTCTAATTATACTGTATCGAACACTCAACATGCTTACTGAAACCTGTTTCAGAAGTAGCTGTTTTTTAGTTTTTCTTTATTTTGTTATGAAATTTTAATTTTCTTAAATAAGCACAACCTGATGTTGGGGTGATGCAACATCTCTGCTTTCAAGTCCTCACATTAACAGATAACAAATACATGAAATGCATTTGATTAGCAGCACACAATCGCTACTTTTCCTCATAAAATTCATGGAAGCACTGAGAAGGAAACCCAGTGCTTCTGCATTTTGGTTCATTTTTAGTAAAAAGATAAACACCATAATGCAATATATCATGTGGTTTCACATGAATGTGCCCTACCACATACTTGCACACTAATTACATAAGAGTATATACTAATGTTTATTAGAAGGATTGGCTTTCATAACAAACAGGTTTTGCAGAGCTCAATGCAGTCATTACTCTTTAATGCTTGTGAAAGTAGTCATATCTGTTTGTAACCTTGCAAAGATAAATGGCAACAAATGACTACAGATTTAATGACATCCAGGATTACATCATACTGGCCACGTAAACACTGAACAGGACCAGGCGTCCTATTTTTTTAAAAGCATTTTATTATTTATACTCATTTATACTAGCTACAGTATATCAGAGAGGTGATGAGTAAGAAGATGTAATGTAGGAAGTAAACTACATCATCTTCCAAGTTGCTTGGAAAGGAAGAAAAGCTTAGAGAGGTTGGTAACAGCATATGCATCCATCTTAAACATCATCCTTTATTTCATGCAAAGAAGCCCATATCGACAAAGATAATAATAATACCGCATTTCATAATATCGACAGGAAAGTAGTTAAATAGCAATCCCTCCAGTGATTTAAAACCCTGAGGAACATTTTGTTTATTATAATGTTCAATACGTTTTGCTGTATTATTTAATTTTTATTCATACTTTCATTTTCTTATATAAAGATTATCGTTTATTATCTTGTCCCCACTGAAAACCTGCTTAGGATTCAGAAAACATCATTAAATACAACCCAAAAACATTTTCAACTCTATTTCCAAATCTTTGAGTGCCTGTATGTGCTCATCTTGGAGGCCTTTGGAAATTACTGTATGTTTATGCACTCTCGCTGTGTTACATCAGCTGGGTCAGCACAGTTGATTGGGTGTGTTTTCCTGTTTAGAGGTGATGTCTATGTTTAATGATTTTTTTTAACTGTCTCTCCTTTAATCCTTATTTTTTGTGGGTCTGTTCTAAGTGGTTACAGCATAAACGTTCTTTTTCATAAAACATTTACATTTAAGCACACGCTGCATTTGATGGGTGCAACACAGAGTGGAAATGTACAAGATGCAATTAAATAGAAGACAAAATGTTAAAGGTGTCAAAAGAAATGTAGGTAGATGGCGATAACTTGAGTGGCTCATTTGGGAGACTTGAGGCGCTCCCACGTCCTTCTCCTTTCTCCCTCAGACGACCCTGCTCCCCTCTGTCGGCAATGGGAGAAAGGAAACAGACGAAGGATTTACTGTTGGGTCCTGACTTGTACACATTCCTGGTGTTGTTTTTCTCCCCTCGGCCCCTCGGCCATACCAAAGGCCTCTAAAACAACAGGCTGTCAGGTTGTGACAGCTGGCTTCAAACAGCTCCTACAGCAGCCCTGCACCCAGGTTCCCAGCCTCACTGTGAGGCTTTGTGTGCATGGAAGTGTGTGCCCATGGTTAGATTTGTTTGATCCGTACATGTGGATGTATAGCTGCTTGTGTTGATGTCTGTATATCTATCACTTTGCGATGAGTGGGACTCAGTTGCTGGAACTTAGTATTTAAACCTCTGTGAGTGTGTGTGTGTGGGTTTGTGTGAGGGTGTGACACACCTCCCCTTATTCCCAGCAATGAGCCCAGGTGGCAGAGTGGCTTTGAAGCGCAGTGAGCCCTCTTATGATTTGCCTGGCCATCCAGGTGTGTGTGGGCTGGCCCGCCTGTCTCAGGCAATGAAGTTGCTTTTTGTCTGAGCTTTGTCAGCCTGGAGAACGCCACCGATCCCCATAACCCCCTCCCCTTCAGACTACTACCACACCCCCTAACCTTCAGATGTGGAAGCTGGGAGAAACTAGGTAAGCAGGAGCAGTGCTTAAGACTAAAACAGTAATTGTTGGCACTCTGCAGGTGCTCACCATCCAAATGAGGTCACAGCTGAAGTGTCGCTCTCAAATATTGGAGAGGCCTTTGTATGTTTTAGCTGAAAGTTGGCGAATGGGATCAGACCAAAAACAGGCTCTAAATAAATGAACAGACAAAGATAGGAAACTGTGACGCAGACTTTGTGATGCCAAGCTTGGAAATGCATGAGAGCTTGAGAGCTAAGACTAAAGAAAGGAGGTCCTTCCGGAACAGCTGGGTGAATGCATTATATGTCAGCAAACTGAGGGCCCTGGTCTCCTAAGCTGATATGAAAATGCTTATTCCATGTCTTTTATCTCATCCCGTATTGATTACTGCGATCATCACCTAACAAACTGTTCCATTTGGCACTGCTAGGCTACGCACTGGAACAGATATTTACCTGTCACCTTTCTGCTCCACCCCCTACACTGGCTTCCTGTGACTTATAGCATCCAATTCCAAATACTCATTACACACAGAGAACTTCATGGACAGTCACCAACTTATCTCCCTGATGTCATTCTGCTTACCGCTTCATATTCACGTAGGTCTGATAAACTGCTCTTTTACCTTCACTGGCCTTAAATGCCAGAAGGCTTTCTCACGTGGTGAGATCTACTGAGATCTACTGAGAAGTTTGGGTGTTTTTTTTACAACAGAGCACAAGGCACACGTGTTTTCCTATGACTGCACAGGTTATAGTGAGACAAATGTCTATTTTATTAATATTTCGTCATCTCACTATTTATTTGCTTGCGTTTTTAACATTTCTGTCTATTTTTATTGTAAAGCACGTTCTCATTTTTATCTGTGGTGTAAAAAGTGCTATGTAAATAAACATCACATACCGGTACTTACTTTTGCAGGGAGATTGGTGTGTCTGAGAATTTGGTAGGGTGGAATCTGGCCTGATCTTTATGTTCCAGATGTGCTTCTGTTTATTGAGTGTCAGCGGTGAGATGCCACTGCTATTGCTGTGAATGCTCCCATATTCTGTGGTTGCTGCAGCCTCTAAAACCTCAACCTCCAAAGTAGCAGTAGCTGCAATTCACAATTATCTCACAATGTGTCTCACAATTTTTTTTAGTCTTTGACAAGACAAAATAACTATGAGTTGTATACTTGTTGACACTAACACTCAAAAACATGCTCGGGGCAGAACATTAATCATTAACTGATTAATTCAACACATTCAGCTCTGGCATCAAATAATCCATCAGAAATATGGTTCAAGAGCCGCATTTCCTTCCTTGAACATCACACAGTAAATGCCAGCCAAATATGAGAATTTAAAAAATGGGGGGGGCATGAAAGTTGGTTACATAGGATACAAGATCAATGCTGAATTACGCTTTGTTAGGAGGAGTGAAAGTTGGCTGTGTGACAGCTATAAATGTTAAGACCCAGGTTTTTTTCTAAGTTGGGTGGGATGATTGGTGTTACTTTTGCAATACTCACCAACCATTTAAATACTCTCATCTAACCCATCCATCTATTTTCTACTGCTTATTCCCTGAACGGGGTCGCGGGGGGGCTGGAGCCAATCCCAGCTCACAACGGGCGAGAGGCGGGGTACACCCTGGACA
>JBAMHV010000021.1:11815718-11828986 GCA_037177535.1 Pseudomugil gertrudae | reverse complement strand
GGGGCTGGAGCCAATCCCAGCTCACAACGGGCGAGAGGCGGGGTACACCCTGGACAGGTCACCAGTCCATCACAGGTCTCATCTAATTTGTAGTTCAATGCAATTGTAGCCTGGCGTTTCTAAGTGCAGTTTGCATGCATGGCACGCTCATCATTTTGTCATATTGGCCATTAAACTGAGAGAGATTTCATTGCTTTACAGCAGAAAATCATATATTAACTGGTTTTGCTGTCCACAGGGAGGTCAAAGTCCCAGATCAGCCACAGATTTGCGAGCCTGTAGCTTGCTACCATTTTGTATCTCGCTCAATGACATTTCAAACGGGGCATCTAAAGTTCAGAACAAAAAAAAAAAGAAAGCATGTGTCTGAGTGTCTGCAGTAACTGTACATCAAAATGTGTTTACATCACAGGAGTGCACTTTAGAAACTATAACATGGAATTTAAAACCAATCCTCCTGGACCATCTTTCATCTCAACAGTACTTTCGGCTCGATGCCACTGAAGTCACAATGGGAGACATCACAAAGTCACGGCCTGTAAATGTTAGCTTTAGTTTATTTTACATCAACAGTTTACCCATCTCTAATTGGAACATATACCCCCCACACCCACCGCCCATGTTCTAGCTAAACACATAGGCACACACACATGCATCCGCACAAATTCAGACGTACCCTTTTTCCTGCATGCACACATTCAGTGGGATTATGTGAACATCTGGAGGAGCTCATCCACTGCACAGACAAACGTTTCCTGGAGAGCACCAAAAGAGCGATCAGAGAGACTTCAAACAGCCCGCAAAGGCAAACCCAAACACGGACACACAAAGACACACACCTCTTGAATGCTGATGTAAAAGGCCAGATCAGATCAGCCAAGAGAACAAAGAGCATCTCTTTGCACTCTACAGTATTGCAGCACTTAAGGTTAACTTTCCAAAGACAAGGGCTGGCTTTCTTTCTCAACAGTGTGTCATGTTCACATCCTCATATATATGCTGCTCTGTCAAGGTCTCAACACAGAGAAAGCCAAAAACGATTTGACTATCTCAGGGTCAGGATATCTGACCTCTGATAAGACTCTAACATGCAGAGTGCAATGAATGATAATTAAAAGAAAACTGCTAAAATAAATAGGTTGAAGTGTGTTATCTGCCATGTTTTATCAAAGGTTTCCATCCATTCAACAAGATCTTTGTCTCTTTATTTAATTCTCAAAATAAAAATAAAAAACAGACTTAGAGATACCAGTACGCTGTACTAGATTTAACTGTTCATCACTATGACAACAGGTTACTAAATTAGATTTTATAACCATCCTCTACTCAGATCAGGGATGTCTGAACACATTGCTTGAAAAATACCACAAAATGATAGTCGCTTTCAACATCTTTATCCCCTTTTTCCTGTTTTCTCCATTTTTCTGTCAGAGGTGGCACGAAAACACAGTTTATCTTTATCACCCCCTCTCACCTGAGACCTCACCTCTTCCCTCCCTTCTTGCTCTACTTCCTGACACCCCTTGGTCCACTCATTCGCCCCTTTCACCCTTTCTCTCCCCTGCCACTAGCCGTCTCTTCACACGTTCTCTCCCCCCCCTCCCTCCCCCTCCTCACCTCCCTACCACCTAGTGAGCACATTTCCTTACTGCCTCCCTGCCAACAAAGGAGAAAAAAAGCTTTTACTCATTAGCAGATGACCCTTGCCCTTAGGCCACATTTTAAGAGGCTCTACTTGACTCCTGACATGGCCGTCAGCAATCAAAACATGTGCGTTCAGTGCATATGGACCTGGAAGGCGGGGTGTATTGATGCTTGCCTCGATGTGTGTGTGACAGCAGTCTGACAGCAGACAGACAGGTTCACTAACTACTGCCCAAGCTTTGTGGTGGCTGCCCTGTCCAAAGCTGGACCCTGGCGATAGTTAGATGGATCAGTCTTTCTTCTCTTCTCGAGTGGCCCTTTTAGCTTTATTACATGTGTGTGTGTCATTACTCATTGGGAGAGGTGAGGGGATTAGGTATAGCGTGTCGGAGTTAGTGTGTAATGGCACTGATTCTTCTCTAATTGCTCACAGAAGTTGGATGTGGTAAGCTTGTTTAAGAAATTATGTGTTTGTGTTTCTAATTTCGCAGAGAGAATGCTAACACACATATGCTGTTTATTTCACTGCTGGCAGCACTTCATCTACCACATTCACACACACACTCTGGTCAACCTAAAAAAAGTCAAATATAGATTTTCTTTTGTCCCAGGAGATTAGAGATTTTGGTTATGGTAAATAACAGCATACCTGCATCAAAACAAACCTGCTAAATTGAGCTAACCCGGGGCTGTCTCCTGCTCAGGTCAGTTATTTAATGAGGAAGCTGACAGCGTATTCCCGAGGGCAAGGTGCTGCTACTGTAGTAATAGCCCTTCATTGCTGACAGATTCATGCACTTTCCTCGTTTGATGTGGCTCTCTTCCTGCCTAAACCTGAGCTTATCCGCTTTAGTAGAGTTTTCTTTAAGCAAAATTTCAAAGAACAGCAACGGAGCAATTAAGGTCCTCTCTTCCCTGTTTTACTGTGTGGTAATATGACATAGCTTTGGGTGTCTCTGACACTAATACAGTCTTGTCTGCTCTTAATGTGGCAGCATTCGGCTGTTACTGTTCAACAGTCTGATTAATTGTGCTGAAGTATTTTTTTTATCCATTGTAAAGGTCGACATGTTTCAGTTTGGAGGCTGTAGGTCCAGTGTTGAGTGTCAGAGTGTATGCTTGACCCCATGGTGGACTGAAGCAGGATGGCTCATGAGTAGGATGTTATCGGAAATCCCATCTGGGACCTGTCTTTAACAGCCCACCGCCCTGTATTTGGACAAGGTTTATTTTCAGCCTCTGCATCGATGTTTAACACAAAAGCTTACAATATCCAAGTACCGAGCAGAAACGGCAACATGTGGCCACCAGACTCCTTCACTCCTCCTTCCCCCTCCCCACCCACCACTGCCCCTGCTGTTCTCCTGAAAATACCATGTCCCGTGGCATGAGCAAACATGTTACAAGATCTCTCCTACAAACCTGCAGGGTAGCTGGACCCCCAACCCCCCCTTCTCAAAACCCATTAGATATCTCAGAGTAACTCAGAACCAGTGTGGCAACAAGTTTGTTTTTGTGACCTTACAGAGTTATCTTAATGACTTTCTACCACTATTCAGATTTTTGACAGGAAGTAAGGTCATTTTATCGGTGTAGGTGGAAAAAAAGCTAATCCAGAGAAAATAGGCTACCCTCTAGTGTTTGAAGTGATTATGACTTGTTCTGGTGGTTTGAAAGTCCTCTCATACACTTATGAGGATTAATGGCTGCTCATTTAGCTCCGCAAAGCAAACACTACAACACAGCTGCATCTTGGAAATGAATGTCACAACATTAAAACCTCCTGCTGCCTGAAGGAAATTGCAAACTGTTGAGTCTAACTTTTATGCTGATTTCTCTTAGTTTGACAGATGCAGGGAACAGAATGTTTCAAGGTTTAAGACTTGTCATTTTTACCCTGTTTTAAGTTACTTTTGTCTAAGCCTTGCCTCAAATCAAACCAGCGCTCATCGTATGTTGTAACACTGCATTACATTTCTCTCACAGCAAGCAGGAAGTTTAAGGCAGTGAGCAGGTATGGGAGAAAACCCCATCAAACATGGATTTACACATGAAAACCAGTTACATTTTTATTTTAGGAGTGGACAAAAGAGATGAATGTGGTCCACGTGTATTTAAAAATGGAGGCCATGGTGGAAAGTCTTCATATGTGCTTTGTGTTTGTTGTGGTCACTCTCCCGTGGATTCTGGACAGTTGTGTCACATCATCCGGCCTCAACTCTCAAACCATGTGATGATGCATTATTGAAATTTGGCTCCTAAAGGGTGTTAAAAGATTATGTAGCCCTTGACTTTGGAGGACGGAGCAGCAACTCTTTTCACCTGCTCTGCTCATTGCAGCTTTTGGAAGCAGCAGGCTCCCATGGATGTGTGAGGTCTTCATTTGTCTCCCTCAGCACTGATAGTTCAACACAGTAAATATTTGAGAGACTTATTGCTGGGATTGTATTAATTTGTAGGCACTCTTGAGGTTTTGCAATGCATTTTTTGTTCCAAGAGAAGTCACCCAACATTAATAAGCTGTCAAGCTGTGAGCTGACAAGGTTTGTCTCAGCAAGTTGATGTTGTTTTACCGAACGTTCTCTGTGTGTGTTTTCCTGTACCTCAGTGGAAGGGCTCTGTTTGCAACATTTAACACTACGCATTTCTATTCATGTTCATATCATTCATTTTCATATCCAAGAAAGTCGGGTCTGTGTAAAAGAGAAGAAAGGAGGTGGGGTCTCGGCAGGGGTGGGGGTAATGGAGCTTGACTATAAACCTAGTGCTTGTACATAAATTGACATGTGCAATTAGGGAGATGTACACAGTCCCCCTGGTCTGTTTAAGATCTGGAATAGTTTCCTAACAGTTTCAAGATGCCCTGTTTTGGCTTTGGTTTCAAATCTAAATCGGGTTTGACCTTGCTGAATAATGGTGCTGGTTAAGTTCCTTCTGTTCTCTTTGGCTGAAGGCCAACTCCACATACATGACAGAAAATATGGAACATGGTTTGGCCTCATTGGAATTTGATGAGTGGTGAAAGTAATTCTGACCTAAAATCAAACTTCTCACTGGATTTTTTGCAAGGTGGCCATAAACAGTTTTGGTTTCCTGTTTACATGTCATATAGAGGCAAAAGAGGCACTAAAACAGTTTGAGCTGTGGGTTTAGCTTGAACTCTCAGTCTCTTAAAATAAAATTCTTACAATCATGCAGGTTTCTTTTCTCTCTTTCATGTCCAACATGACCTCGCCTTTCAGTGAGTATATGCTGCTTGCACACTTATACAAAATTCTGGAAACTTTTTAACTTCCATCCATTTTCCACCGCTTCTCCCTGAACGGGGTCATGGGACTTTCTAACTTTTATTAGAAAATGGAGCAAACAGAGGAGCATCTCAAGGATTAAAGACAGCTGCCAACATCTGTAGCTGTGGTAAGACTTTTAACTGGGAGGCCCAGCAAGTGAGCAAGCAGAATGGTGGAGAAGGGGCTGGCAGGCCACATATTTCAGTGTTCACAGAGCAGTTTTCTGGCCAACCATGTGGACTCAATGATGGTATCCAGGGGTGTTCTGTGCTCCTATGAAATATTAAATCTGCTCGGCCTGAAAGCGCAGACAGACCACCTGCAAGAAAGCATGGCGTGCAGTGAGCACAGTGATCAGATATCCCTCGGCAACGCATGTGCACATGTATGCAGGACACATTTATAATTATTACAATACTCACTGCAGGCTAAAGCTGTCAGCTTGATAATATGTGCACTAATGGATAGAAACACTTACAACATAAAACAATGTGAACATGGAAAGAATCAAATTGATGTATGGAGGAAAAAATAAAGCTGCAGGTTTTTAATTGGAGCTGCCGCATACTTTTAAAAAATAGATTTATTTTAGGGCTCATTTATTTTTTTTATAACACAACAATACTTCTCCATAGATCTCTGATTAAAGCCACGCTAAACGGAAGTCACAGCAATGAAACCTGATCATGAAAAGAAGGATGAAAACAAACATCATGACAGATACATTGTAAGATTGCAGTCCAAGAAGAACCTAAAACCTGCTTTGAAAAGTAGCCAGGAGGACAACGGGTGCTCGCCGACCGCTGTCCCCTGCAGGGCCTCGTTCATTTACACATTCTGCAGTTGGTCCTCAGTCTCCCCTCTGCTTCGCTTAGACATCCCACCCTTTCCAGATGTGCAGCAGTCTGTGTAAAGCAGGGATTTAAAAAAGAAAGGGGGGAGCATTTTTTACTTGCATGTTTGTAAAATGAACAGATGGGGTCACCATTTTCAACCGAACTGATCAGGAACAAAGGTTTACCAAAAGCAGAATAATCAATATGACTTAAATTAATAAAATATTAGGTATAATATTTAAAAAAAAAGCTCAAACGTAACTTTAGTAATGGAAAATGAAAATTACAATCTTGTTTTGGGGATTTTTGTGGTTTTATTTGTTTTTCTAAAAGAACCAAAAGTAGAATTAACAGATAATGACTTGTTCTTAATGGTGATGCTAAATAAACACTCAATAAACATAGTTTAAAAACACAATAAAACATTATGTTTTACAGGAAAATTAAAGGATTTTTGTTTTGAAACCAGTTTAAGTCCACCAGAGATTTAAGAGTCATACAAATAAAATTAATTCATTCATTAAAACTAAAATAATTAAAATGATTATAAATAAATATGGCTGAAGTGCATTTACAGTGCACAACATTATTGTATTACAAAACATAATGTACATTGGATACTTATTTACTTTAGAAGCAGAAGTGTTTATTTATTTTAAATCACATGGAAAAAGTAAATAAATATTGCATTTAAGGGACTCAATTAAAAATCTTCAACTCAAACATTTAAACAGAAAAATGTTCAGATGAGATTAAAATCTATAAAGTGTTCCTATATGTAAGACATGCTAAATGCATTTGAGCTTTGGTTGCAGTTTAATCAAAAGTTGTTTTAATTAAACCTACACTGCGACCAGTCCATGGTATACCCTGTTTCTACTGGGATAAGCTCCAGTTATGCAGGACCCTGAATTGGATAGAGCTGTATAGAAAATAGCTGGATGAATGGATTAAACCAGTAACTTGTAATACACTGTTGACATCATGTGGTCACTCTGTGTTAATGCAGCTTTTAAATCCTATGTTGGTTGTTTCTTCTTCTCCTGTTTGGAGGTGCCAAACCCCAGCGATAGAGCAGCCTTATGGGACAGATTTTACCCGAGTAGCAGCTGCTGGAACAGGATGAAATGATGTCTGAATCACACTCAATCTTCCTCTTAATAATCTGCAATGACACCAAATATAAATAATGTGACAACATCAACTGTAAATAAATACAAAACACCAGGGTTATTGTCAAGAACAGTAAATTAAGACAATATGTATTTTTTATGATAAGTAAAGAATAGCTGTTGTATATCACCTAATATAAAAATGCAAAATAACAAGAAACAGAAGCCAAACTTATAAATGAGGATCTGCTCGGATCTGCTGCTATTTCCTCTGCATTTGGAAACTTAATGCACAGTTTACAAAATGAATATTGTTACAAATTTATATTCCCAGTATTCATCTCTAAATTACTATTAGAAGAACTAATGTAAGACATAAACATGCAACTCGGGTCAAAATAAAAATAGTAATCAACCACATCAACAAAAACAATAAAAATAAGTATCATTACTTGGTTGCACCTCCTTTGACCTTTTTGACCGCTTGACTTCTTTGAGCTATGGACTTCTGAGTTGGAATAAAACGTTTCTTAAATTGCAGTTGACAGATCAGGTTTGCACCATTTTTTTACCCAAACTTCCACCATAAATAATCAAACTGATCGAGCTTCTGGCTGCTATTCATGCTAGTAATCTATCTGTTCATGCTGGAGAAAAGCTCCGAAGCTCTTTGTTGTGCAATAAGATTGTCATCTCACTAAATGACAACACTTAATCTTATTTTTAAATAGGAAATTCTGATCTAAAACTTTACATTTACCTGTACATGGATGCAAAACATTTAGAGCTAATGACACCGTGTCCTGCGGTACTTTGCCTGACATGGAGCTCAGTATCACTGACTGGAGAAATGTGCTTTTCTTCAGGCAGGCATGTTTTCTGCAACCTGCACCACTCAGCAGTTCTGGTGACGTCCACTTATCCCGATCCAGATTTGGGAATAGGCACTGAGAATTATGTTTGTTTCCTAAATTCAAGGAATTTTGCTTTTATATGTTTTTTCTTAATAGTTTAACAGCTGATTTCACCAACCTATATGCTTCCTCTGTCCATCAGTTTTATTAAAATCTGTTTGCACCATCTCACAGACATGTATTATACCAGAAACACACATGGGCAGATTTCCCATTTATGTTCTTCATGATTGACTGATTCCATTTTCCCCTCCAATTTCTCTGAAAAATAAACTAAGAAGAGTGAATACACCTACTAAGAAAAGTAGAATTGTTAGTTTTTGGGTCTTTGAATAAACTTGTGATCATAATTAGGATATAGTGCCTTATCCTGCTGGATCAGAGGATGGATACCCCATCAATACGATTGTTTTTAAACCATGCTCAGATGGTCCTAAGCGCAAAAGGTGTGCAAAGAAAACATTCCTCAATGATGCCAACTTGATACAAAGCTGAATGGATCCATGCTTTCATGTGGTTTACACCAGATTCTGACCCTATGATCTGAATGTTGCAGCTCAAATGTTTTTTCCAGTCTTCTATCTTCCAGATTTATTGAGCCTGTCTGTTCTTAGCTGACAGAACTGAACATGGTGTGGTGCTCTGCTGCTGAGCTCATCCGTTTCAAGGTTTAACATGTTTGTGTGTGTTCAGAGAGGTCATCTCACATACGTTGGTTGTAATGAAGGTTAGAGTTTTATTGCCCATCACCTCAAATCGCTTAGCAGCCTAGTCTCCTCCATACTCATGCTCCATGACATCAACAACTCCTTTTCATCCAGACAACAGCCACTCACTGGATATTTTCTCTTTTTCATACCATTCTCTGGAAATCCAGCAGATGGTTGTGAGTGAAAATCCCAAAAGATCAGCAGTGTCTGAAATACTCAGAAAAGCCTCTCTGACACCAACAACCATGCTACGTTTAAACATTTCAATTCAGTATATTCCCAATTCTTTCAGTTTTAATTTTAGCAGCTCCTAATGACCATATCTGAGTGCAATGAGATGTTGTCATGCAATTAAATTATTTTCTCAGCGGGGGGGCAATCTGTTCCTTGTCAGGTTGCACAAAGTGTTGGGAGCAACAAACCTGACTCAAATAAAAGGGGAATTAACAGACCTGTGCAGAGTCTGATGTCAAGCTCTGCACAGGTCTGCTAATTAGGTTGGATATGTGTCAGGTTTGTTGCAGCAGGACAACTCCCAACACTTGAAGGATTTCAGCTCTTGAGGGCCAGAGATGGTCACACAGGTGGGCCTAATGATGTGGCCGGTGAGTTTATTTCAACAAGGAAAACTGAACACAAAGTGAGTTTTCTTGGTCACAAGGTGGCAGTGGAGGACTTCCTGCATTATACAACCTGCCCCTGCTACTACAGGCTGTCCTGTGCACCTGCTTTCCCAAATGTATAGCACACTGTGTGCAGGGGGAAAAGACAAATGGACATTTTATACGATGTGAAGGTCAACTATACACAAGTTACCAGCCGTGTTGAGTCCTGGAAAGTTACATCAAAATGATTACAATTTAATATATGAATCATTTTGCAAAGGCAGACTGTAATGGATCCCGTTAACCTTTTTTATTTGCTTTTCACAGCATACTTTTAAAGGCCAAACACGTCTCGTGAAAATTAATTGCCCTTGCAATATATACTTTGACTTGTCCTTGAAATATATTTGTCAATGAGACCAGACAGAGAAACACTTCCCGGGACTCTTTCTCGTTTGGATAAACGTGACGGATTACCTAACGGGTATATCAGTATGTTTTTGTCAATCGGGAATGAGGTAGGATTGTCATTTTGTTGCCTTGGAGACTATAAATCAATTGCATCTCGCAGTATCTTGCTGCCCATTCCAATGAGGCGCTTCTGTCGCTGCTGTCGTCATCAGGGACAATGGGGGGGAGGGGGGGGGGGCTGAGTCACCTGCGCTCTGATTGGTTCCTGCTGTTAAGGAGCTGCCATTGAGGATTTTTGGCTCGTGCACATGGGAGGTGTGTCTCCGGTTGCACGAGCGCACGCCTCTTGAATAAAAACTCCGCACAGCTGTGCGTCTGGTCAGAAGCGCTTAATTTGAGGGGAGTCGCGCGCGCTGTGTCAGACTCGTGCATAAAGCCTTTGGGTTTGAGACAGCGTCCTGTTCTGCGCTTTGAAGAAAAGGTTGAAGAGAAGTCAGCAGTGTGATCTCCCATCAGAACCAACCAGAGGCGTGAATTCATGTCTGTTTTCTCACCGCAGATATACTGGTGAGTTTGTTCGACCTGTTCACGATGCTGTTGGGAACTTTTTCTCTTTTTAGGGTTGATGTTTTAAACTTTTTTGCTTGGTGGTAACTGTTGAAGTAACCCAGCTGTCAGGCATTTCACGCGTTAGACACTGTAGAGGAAAGAACAATGAAAGATGCTGCTGTGGTTTGTTTGCTTGGTGATTTCCCTCTGAATCAGAGGGAAATGATGCACCCACTCTTGTTTCCTTTGAGATTTTCTGTGGGGTGTTGCCACTGAAACTGGAAAAATTTGGGGCACACCATAGGAAAGAGGAGGTTTTGGTATCCCCCCCCCCCCCCCTCTCCACCCCTCTCCACCCCTCTCAATCCAAAACCTACACTGTTCACAGGTGTTTAGCTCATATTTGCCACCTTGATAAAACTCTGCAGCTGCATGTGCCAATATGGAAAAAAGCCACATTGCTTCTATTGTGTCTTCATTTTCATACTGAGAGGGGGATTGGATTTGATATTTGTCACATGTTTTGATTGCCTGTCTTATTGGTTGCAGGTGTGCTCTAGTGATGTTTTCCAGTAAATGATTATCTCTGATTTTTCCTTATTGTTGCTGAAATGGAGAGTGGATCTCTGAGCATGTCGGGTCGGAATGTTTTTGTTCTCTGTAGGGAGGATATGCAAGTCGCTTTGAAATTGTTTTGCAAGCGCTATTAAAACCTCAGTAGGCTTCTGCGTATCTGTACCAGGAAGCTCTCAAACAACCTCTTTACTATAACCACACTTGGGGTTTTTCTTGCATCTGCTTATTTGCAGCTGGGGGGATTTTGTGTGTATATTTAATGTTCTGAGTCTTTTTTTCTAAAGCTTGTTTCAGCTTTTATTTGTCATGTCTGTGCACGATTCAGCTGAGAACATGTCTAAGATGCATTAAGATACTTGAACATCTTTCTCTTTATAAATGCACTTTGGGGAGGTGGAACAGTTTCAAGTGGATGATTTTTAATGTGACCACTGTTTTCACACCTGAATGTAATGCATTCATACCTGGTCAACCCAGGAAGTCTTACTCATCCCTCCCGTACTGCTGCCACTTGCGTACCTGGAGAGCTACAGATCCGTCTGGTGGAAAGCAGTCTGGAATGTCAGCAGCTTTGACTTGCTGCCATACAGGCTGAGATTTGATGGTGGTAGTGCAAACTGGGATGAGGGTGACATTGATGATGCAAGATGCAAATTCCCTTGTACAAAGATTACTGCAGAGACCACTTGATTCACCTGTCAACAACACGACGGTACAGACCAGAAAGGGGCAATTGTGTAACCTTCTTAGTCCTAAGATGAGAGGATAAACCTTTTTTTTTTTTATTTATTTTTTTCCTTCAATATTCAGTCTAGATTTATTTTCAAAGGGTTTTTTTTTTTTTAAACACAAGTAAAGCTAATGTGACAGTTTTGGAGATCTTAAATTAAGCAGTGAGCCATCTTTGCAGCTGCAGAACTTTCTTGGGACACTTTGTGATGTACATGGCTGTCTTGTGATGGCACCTATGTGTCCTGGCTGGTTGTGGCATTAGGTGTTTAGCAGAACTAGATATGCATTTCATTGAGATCAAGAGGTGAAGAGACTGCTGCCATCTGTCCAATCAGCTTTACTCTTCAAGAAGCCTGGTAATTCATCTTGCTGACAGATTGGGGCAGTTTTGTTTTTCAGTGTTTGTATTTTGAGAAGCCTGTGTGCTATAGGTTAAAGTAATTGCCTTTTTTTTTGTTGTTAAAGGTCTGTTGGAACTCTAACTTTTGGGTCCCCTAAGTATTCTAGTATCCCATTAGGGGACATGATGATCCATCTTTGACACTTGAGGCCATAATTTCTGTGATTGCAGTCAGTGCATGTTTGTTTCTCCCCCAGGTTGACTCGTCACTTATGCACTCCCACTTCCTCCTCATTGTGCCCCTTAATGTTTTATTAGCCGATGTTCTGTTATTCTTAGCTGAGCAGGATGTTTATACAATCCTTGAACAGAAATATGACTGGCAAGGCCTAAGTGTTTATCTTTCTCTCTGCTCCCTCCTTCTCTTCCCCTCCTCTGCTCAGGTCTTTGCTGTCACTGTTCATCCCTCTGTTTTCCTCCTGTTGCGCTTCGCATGCCTGTCTCTACCTCCTCTGCTCCACACTCAAGAAAGAAATAAGTTCACATTTTTCCATCGTAAAGCCTCTCATATCCTTCAAGCCTCCATTTTTATCTTTGAATATCCGGCTATTGTTTAGGGCATGTTGCTAGTGCAGGAAAGGTTACTTGCAGGGATTTTTTGCCAAAAGTTTCAACGTTTTAAGTCTCTACATTCTGGTATGTGAAAATTTCCATTGGTGTGAATTCAAAGATGGAAAGACATCCGTCCATTGTTTTTGATGTTTCAGAACAAACATTTGAACACGGTGATGTGGAGCTCAAAGACTTGAGATGAGTTATGGCAAAACTGTGAATGATTGAGAAATTTCACTGCATTTGTGGTATTCATGAAGAGAAGTGAAGGCAGAGCAGGCTTCAACATTTATCTCCAAAGAGTATTAGTAAAATGATCAATTATTAGCTTTTCAGTAGATTTGCATTGCAAGGATGTTTGTTGGGCTGATTTGATTTTTAGTTGGAGGCATGTTTTACAGTAATGCCTTATTTTAAGGTCTTGCTTTAATCACTACTTAAAAATAAAAAAAATCCTTCTGCACCCAAAACTGATCAAAAATTCAAAGTGGGTCAAGTGAAGCCCAGACATGTCCCAGAAAACGGAGTCCACTGAATCAGCTAATGTGAGGATGCGAGTAGACATGTTTGAGTTCTAGTTTCTCTGTTCCAAATGGCCAGTGACCACACGCCTGTGGCCACTGACCAGGTTTTAAATAGGTTGCGTGAGAACACCACTTGGTATTGTGTCTCAAGACTGTTTCAGTAGTGGGCATTGAGGTGTGTGTGTGTGTGGGTGGGGGGGGGTTATATTATTTTAGCTTTGTTCCGATTCTGAAAAGTAAATTCACTGAGCATGTATAGACTTTTTTTTTTAAATCTAAAATGGAAAGTTTGTCCACGTGTTTGGAGGGGGGGGGAAAAGGGGAGGGGGGGGGAAGGGGGAAAGGGGGGAGAGGAAGGGGAGGAGGGGGGGGGGGGGGGGGGGGGGGGGGGGGGGGGGGAGGGGGGGGGGGGG
>JBAMHV010000021.1:11799871-11814213 GCA_037177535.1 Pseudomugil gertrudae | reverse complement strand
GGTGGGGGGGGGTTTGTTTTGTCTTTTTTTTGGGTCTGGAAGAGAAAGGTGCGTGGTGTGGGGGGGGTTTTTTTTTGGAGCTCAGGGGGGGGGGGTGTGTCCGGTTGTTGGGGCCCCCCCCCCCCCCCCCCCCCGACTCGAATACCACAGTAAACAACCAGCACACTTTCACAATGACTTCTCCATGGTTGCAAGAGCACATCATCTCTGTTTAGAAATGGCCACCTTATGCAAGCCACATTATGAGCTGTGCAGCTTGCAGTGCTCGGTGTGTTGTGGTCAAGATGTGCACGACGTGTGTGTATAAACGAAACCAAGTGTACAGGGAAATGAATGATCAAAGTTCAGTCTTGAACTGCATCTAGTCAATAGTTTTGGTCTTTAGGTTTTCTTCACATGCATTGTCTCATATTAAAGTAGTGCAGTTATGTTTATGTAATTCTATATATTTTCTCACATGGTAGGATGACAATTGGAGAGATTTTTGCTTCAAAATGTATTTTGTCCTCCATAAAAATGTGCTGTCATCACGGTATCTAATCACAGCCTCTTCTTGTCTTTCAACTGTACAGCTCAGTGTTCGTGCCCAGCCGAGATATGACTGAGGTGATGATCAACAGCACCCCCATGGAGGACATGAGGCTCAGCCCCAGCAAGGACAGACTGTCCTTCCAGGTAAGATACTGAGGCAATAGAAACACATTTTCCTCCAAATTCCCCGTCTTAACAATTTTATGCTGTTTGGGTAATTTTCTGTCTATTTAAAAATTGCATTTATTACGAGTTGGAATTACTGATGTCAAGAGGAAGGTGAAGCCACCAAATGCAGTTTTTCAACTGCATATTCAGTAGTTTAATTTCATGCAGCTATTCAGCAACCATGTGACAGCAATCACTTTCTAAAGAAGTAACTGAGTACCAATCTAAAGATTTCTTTTCTGTGTGTACAGGGATTGGTGGTAAGAATTTTAACAACCTAGTTGAAATGCATGTGCTGGAGACCCTGCAGATTTTAGAAATGAGAAGCAGCATATGTTTTACTGTCTCGTCACAGGGACAATTATAAACTCTAAACTATTTGGAGGCATAGCGATGTGCCTTGTTTTAGTTTCACATTTGAACTTTGGTCCAAAGCAAATGAATATTGATGCTCCTTTCCTCCTCATTGGTCACTAAATTTTTTTTAAATCCAAAAGCAGCAGCTTGTGTCTGCTGAATGCAGTAAATGGACTGAGGATGTAGACTGACCCAGAGGAAAGAATTTGCTTCCCCTCTATTTCACACCCCAGCTGTGAGTCTGAGAGAAATGGAAGGAGAAGCAGCCCAAAGAAAATGGTTCCAGTGTGCCACTTCTCCTTTTTCCATTTCCCACTGTGTTTCCTCAACTCAGCCATTTGCCCAAGGTTTCAGGCTTCCCTTTAGAGAAGTATTGTATGAAGTGTTGATGCTTCACCAGTCACTTCCTCCATCAGGAACTTGAGTTAAATTGGATGACCATGAAACTCCAGATGGTCTTATAAAAGGTATTAAAGTAACATTTGAGCCATAGTCCTACCAGAGGAAATATAGATGGATGAGTCTGAGTTATCCTTTCAAAAGGCAATGTCATGATTCAGCTGCCTTCCCCTCCTCCACTGGAAGTGAAGCAGCCTATTATGTATAAGCTTGTTTGTCTCAAGGCAAAGTCACTTGCTGCCCAACTCTCCATGGTGCTGACGCACAGTGAGAATTGGTGATGAAAGCCAAAAATGTAGATACACCCTGGCATTACATATAAATACAGATGCACGCTGTTACACAATTACCCAACTTGGCCTCTTGATAAGCAGCTGGGTTTGGAGGAATAAAAGCTACTGATGACACATGCCTGAATCACCTGAGGAAAGCATCCTTTAAACCTCCCACATCATGAAATTCCTGGTGACTTTGATTGCATCTCCTCCTTGTCCCTCTCCTGCCTGAGTGCCTGCTTTTTTTTTTCAGCTCTTTGCCCAGACATCAACCCTTCCATGCGCACAAACGCACTACCCCCCCTCTTTCTTCCAGTGTCTTGAAAATGAAATATGCAGGTCTAAAAATATTCATCCACTTTATCCAAACAGCAGAAAATGCTGTTTTTGGACCAGGAGTGGAAGATTTTCCTTTTTTTTTTTTTTCCCTTGCTCCGCACCAATCTCACTCTAGGGATATTTTAGCCTTTCCTGAGAAACGAAAGGTTTTTTTGTGCTTTAAAAGTGTAGAGCCAGAAATGTGTCACTCAGATTACAAGCAGATACACTGGTATGGATTTGGGGGGAAAAAATGCATAAACTATCATTCACAAGCTGCTGGATGGATAAATGTTCACTCGCTGTATCTCAAATTATTTTTTCTTATACAGATTGTTTCTCTTACTCGAGTAATGACTAAATGTGTAGCTTTGATGATAAAGATTACTGTACTAGGAATGTTTTATGCACACCACATATCTGCAATGATGCAACACGAATTTGACTTAATCTCTTAACTATCTTTTCAGATATTCCCCGACCCGTCGGATTTTGACCGTTGCTGTAAGCTTAAGGATAGACTACCATCAATTGTTGTTGAACCGACGGAAGGAGAAGTTGAGAGCGGGGAGCTTCGCTGGCCTCCAGAGGAGTTTCTGGTCAGTGAAGAGGAGGATGAAGAGGAGCAGAATGATGGCAGCATCCAAAATGGACAGCCAGCACAGAATTCTCAGCACTAGATGCCGTTTCAGCACCATTGCTCATATTCTTTAGGACTCTACCTTCCACACACTGGTCACACTTCACCAGAGCACTCCAGACTTGACTGGCACATTTAGTGTCCCGTGATGCCAACTTTTTGTCCATGTCACAAAAAAAAACAAAGGGAAAAAAATGGGAAAGAAAATGCTCTTACAAGTGAATAAATATACATGCACATAATTTATGTTAAGTTATTATTTTCATGCTGAAATCCCATCAAACCAGACCTGAAAATACCAGCCCATGCACACCTCTGGCCCTCACCTAGCTCTTACTGCAGTGACTTGGTGCTCTATGGACAGCTCTTACTCTGCAGGGGACCACAGCTGCTCTGCTTATAATGGCTGGCATCATGACCCCAGAGGCTTCATACTTTTTGTGCAGATCTCTTGTGGTACCTGTGGGAATTATTGTACAGTTCACCTGTCTTGTTTTCGTGATTGCTATAATTATTGCCACTGCTGTCTATAAATCTGTCTCGGAACTGAATGTTGTACATGTTTTTGTAGAAGTTTGTTTTTGTGTTTTAGGTTTCTTTGTGCAAAAGTTTTTTTCTCAACACAGGATTTGTCTAAATTGATATTTTCTTGAGCTTATGCATTTATAGTTCAAGGCAACCTGTAGCAGAAAATGAGGTGATGGGGATGGCATATGCTGTAGAACTCCAGCAATTCACTTCGATGGCTGATGCACTGAAACCAGATTTGTGCTGTTCTCTAATCCATCTGACCTCTTTGAAATGGTTCTTGAACAATGAGGCAAACTATGAGGAAGAGGGTTAAGTTGTATTAAGTGAATGAAAAGTTGTAATATTGTATAGACTGGATTGAAAGATGGGTAGATGTTCCAACTAATAATCCCCGAGGCCTTGCAATGTGCTGAACTGAGCTGAAAGCCTTTTTCTAGTCTTCCTGTTTTCTTTTCTTTAAAAACAGCCATACTCTTTGAAAGCATACAGCTCTGGTTGAGAAAGTTCAAACTGTGGGATGGAGCACATGAGAGCGTAGGCAATACCTGAAGCAAGTTTCCAAAAGCTGTTAATGGGAAATGGGTTTTATGCATTTTTTTTTTTTTTTACTTATTTGCCTGTACCCCGCCCATTTTAAAAAAAAAAAAAAAAAAAGTGAAACTTGTTTAAGAATTTCTCTTGTGATGTTACGGTTGTAAAAGCATGACTGAGTATCTGACTGAATTCTCATTGAGTGGCATTAGGGCTGTGTACAGAACATCTTTCTCCTGTCGCCTGCAGGTCCCACATTCTTTGTAAAGCTCAGGGAGATTAGCTGCCATCTTTTTTTTTTTCTTTTTTTTTTTTTAAGACTACTTTTTCCTCACTGATTTATGCTGTAAATAAACATTTGACTTTGCTATAAATCTGTGTGAGTCTTCAGTTATTCTCACTAAAATTAATAGGAATTTGAAGCAACCTGTTAAGTGTGTGTTTTGTTGTTTTTTTTCCCTTCCCCTCCTCACAGGGGTAATCCTTAAGACTTAAAGTTGTTACCCCCCCTTTTAATAAAACACTTACTTTGCCTGCAGTGGTTAGAGAAGAGCAATGTTTCTTCCTGCTCGGCATCTTTCACATTCAGAACATCTTTCCCTCGATGAAAACCAATGCATCAAATGCGTGTGTGTGTATATATAGAAGCGAGAGCAGGCCACATGCTACTTCCTGTCTACAGCTTGCAAACTATCTCTACTTGCAGCAAAAATTAATTCCTGAACTTGTTGCAAAGTTTTCTGAAAATCTTTCTATACGTTTCAGAACTGAAATATAAGAGCGTAAGAAGAGTGTCTGTTTCTACCAGATTCCCTGAAAAGCTCTTTGTAATGACAAAGATTAGGCTGGAATTGACTATACACATGCAGAACCAAAAGCTGGAGCTTGACCTGTAAACGCACAAAATGATTACAATAAATTGGCTGAGTGGAAAAGTTTAAGAGGTAGTCTTATCTAAAGGCAGGCTCAATGTTAGAACAGACTCCTTTCTGGTGATATGCTACTTTATGCCTCATAGCGTTAAAATTTGCTGGGGTAGACCATTTAAGGTCAAAGGACCTGACATATAGGCCAATATGCAGCCCTACATGATAACTTCCTGGAAGTGAAACAATGAACTGCAGTTCTGTCATACTTCCTCCTTCCTGGAAAAAGGGCAGAATAAAGGTTATTAATATCTCAGGACTAAAAGTGGTGGCCAACTTCTGGCCCAAGGAGCCGGTGTCTAGTTCTGAATAAAGTAAATGTCTTTAGCGTAGCTCCTAATGATTGCTCCTTGATCTCAGTGGAAAAAGAATGAGATCATGGAAAAAAACAAATCACAAGAACTTTGAGCTACAGTCCTTAGGGACACAGATTGAACTTGCACCCAGCTACGCAATCACATGACGTCAGCCAGAGACCTCTGAACTTCAAAACGTCTCTCTAATATTGCAGAGGAGAGCAATATACTAGAGCTTTAATAAAGAAAGGTCCTGAGCTGCAGAGGTTAGCAAGATATGAAGTGGCCCTGAAGCATCTTTCTGCAGCATTTTGAGGAGATCTTTCATTCTGCTTTGCTTTGTTTTTGTTTCTTTTTTCTGCCTCATCTCAACTTAGAAATCAAAGCATTTTTTGCAGTGTTTGCTTTGCCTTCAAGTGTGTAAGCAAACCTTAGATCTATGAAAGTGACCAAAATGTTCAATCCACATATTTTTCTTACATTTATGGCAAGTTTTCCTCCCTTTGCAGCATTTCCTATTTGGTTTCACTCCAGAGATTTTTAGCTTTAACGCTTCCTCATTTCAGTTTAAGGGCCCCCTAAAACATGTAGTTTCAGTCCTCTTTTATTTTATGAATCACAGTGTTTCATTTCTAAAAAAAAATAAACCGAAAAGCATTATAATAAGGTCAACAGCAGGATGAAATCTTGTTGGTTGTTTGCTTACATTCCTAGGCCACAGTCGCTTGATCGGACACGACTTTGTGAGCTTTGGACGTGCTGATAGGTGGATTTTCTTGTACTCTGACAAACACAATACACCTTGTTTGTTTAATCTACTAGCCAACTAGCTTATATAAACACATGCGGAAAGTATCGGTAACCTCTTGATAACCGAACAAACACATTTTACAAAAATGTCATAATGTTTTGTTGAGCTTTGAAGCATCTTATGGGTGTGGTTTTAAATGACACTTGTTTTGTTATACTGAAAAGCTACTTTTTAAAGCCTCCTCTGTCTTTGGAGTCGCAGGAATGTTTTTATTAACCACTGCTGGTGGTCAGAGGTGTCAGCAGTCATTTTATAAATGGTACGATGAGGCCTTAATGAGAGTGGCGGAGAATGCAGTGACACAGGGGAACGCGGAGTGTCCCACACACCATTGTTGACACGGGACACAGTATCTTTAAAAGTGTGAGAGTGTGTGTGCGTGTGGCTGGCTATGTATTATAAATGTTGTCCTCTGAGTGAAGTCACTGATAGCTCTTCTA
Source organism: Pseudomugil gertrudae (assembly GCA_037177535.1). NCBI lineage: Eukaryota > Metazoa > Chordata > Actinopteri > Atheriniformes > Pseudomugilidae > Pseudomugil > Pseudomugil gertrudae. Next base: position 11,807,990 of record JBAMHV010000021.1, on the reverse strand, counting down.
GCTCATTCTTGGAATTCTTTCCAATGGAAACAATCCCAGTGCTGATCCCAGTGTGTCAGCAGAGTCTGACCTGCCAACCCCTGAATCCTCCCCGACTCCCAACTGTAGTCCACATTAACACTGTTTCACTTTGGTTCTCTTACACATAAACTCACACCAACCCCTTCATTTCATACCCATCATTGTGTCATTGGAATAAAAATCATGTTTATCTTTTTCCCTGTCTAGTTCCTCTTCAGGGCTAATTTTTTTCTCCACTTTGGTTGTTTTCTTGCCATTTCTATTTTTTGCTGTACCAGACTTCTGTCCTGTTTTGTTGTTTCAGCAAGATTCCCATACTCATGCAGCAGTAAAAATGCACCCTGCATTCCCACAGTGCAGGTTGTTTCACTGTAAACACTGCCCCTGTTCTTATAACTCGTCTATTTCAGCGCTGCAACCTTACAGCAAGAGCTACAAGTGTGTTCATGCATGATTGCCTCTGTGGGTTTGTGCTAAGACTGCACACTTACTTATGTTCACGGAGGTTTTATGTATAACAGTGTCTGTTATTATGAGTTCTATGTGCGTAAGGGAAAGATTCTGTTCCCATGGTTCGTCAAGTGTGAGAAGAAAGTAGAGCTCTCAGGACATGAACTAAAAACTCTTGATTGCTATTTTTAACCTGTATCAAGCCACTCCTCAGAGTATAGACACATATTTGGCACAACAAGAGAAGAACTACAATAAGATATGTTGAGCAGTTTACAAGAAGGGTGGATCAAAAGAGGAAAAAGTCAGGAGAGTAAACTGGAAACATGTCGTATAGGCAGAATATTGGTAACACTACACGATATCATATCAAATCAGAGGTAAAAACCAGGGTGACTCTCCAAGTGCGTAGTTTAGATAAGACTTTGTGTGCTTAGGGAAAATGCAATTAAAGCAAGAATTTCACTTGTGAACTTTTTTAGTGTTGCAATGGTCTAATAAAATTTAAACAGTGGACTTTTTAAGTGACACGGCAAACACATGACTCCTGTAAAGTGACTGAAAAAACCCTTTAGGCATCCTCCCTGAATTCTGAGTGTATTTCACATTAGAAAACCCCTCAGTGGCACCTGACACATTCATTTTAATTTAGCTTTATTTGTTTAGCCTCACTTTACAACAGTGTCATATCAGGATTGAATTAATTCCATCCAATCTCCTATACTGAGCATGCATGAGATGACAGTAAAAATGAAAACTCCCTTTTAAGAGGAAATAAAAACCTCCGGCAGAACCGGGAACGGGCAAGGCAGCCATCTGCCTCAACTGGTTGGGGTGGAGAGGACAAGAAAAACCATCCACCAGTAAACTGCAACTTGTATTCAGGTCGGACTGCAGAAAAAGGAGAAATATGTGAATGATGTTAATACTGTCAAATACATGGAGGATAAGGAGCAGTGATTGAGTATGAACAGCCATAAAACAGTGATCTGAATAAAGATATTCAACACAAAACCTTCACAGCTTCGAACAGAATAAAGATGTTGTAAGTGCTGTATCCACCTGCACACCAAACACGCCATAACACACCTCCTGGATCTGCAACATCAGCATGTTAACAGACAAGTCTGAGCACCTTGGGACTTATTCTCTGCCCACCAAGGTGCATCTCTGACTCATTCTCAAGCTATTAAAGTTTTCATCAGAGCAAGAATAGAAAAAAAAAGCCTAAATGTTCTATGAAATACAAAGCCACAGGCTGCTGCTCTTACGTATGCTGATGTTGATATAAATAGACAGCTTGTGACCCCACCATTTCAATCCATATTGTCCCAAGGCAAGGGTGGAAAAAGTGAGAAAACAGGAAAGAGTTGAAACCTGGGACGCAGACTCGGATTAACACACAGATGTCCACGTCCAAAACTGAAGTCACATTAACTTGTGTTGTTACAGGTGCAAAGCTGAGACATAAAGTGAAATGGAGAGGACTCAGGTTTAACCAGCCATAACCCTTCTTTGAACTACCCCAAAAAAGAGCACAGCATGTTATTAGAAAGAAGAATGTTAAGTACAAAATAAACTAAATGCTTTTCTTTCCAGAAAAACCTCATTAAATTCCTATGAATAGACTCCATTTAAAATAAACCAATACGCTGTAAGAGATGAGAGACATTCCCCTTTCTCCCTTCACATGGACTTATGTAAGTGGAATGGTATGTTTAACATCAATTAATGTTATTGCTGGTGTCAGCTTTTATCAGTCAGTCTAATCTCAACATTTGCTGTAAAAGAATTGCTCTCAAGTTGGCCTGCCTCCCAAGTCGCCTTTTATCTGTATGGGATTTTTCCTGGCTGTACATCATATCTCAGCCAGCTGACTTTAACTTGTAATTCTATGAAGATGATATGTTTAAGAGCAGCTGACCAATTTGCTCTTCTTGACCAATCGTGGACAATGCACATTAATTTTGTGGACGTGCTGCTCTTATATGGGTAAGTTGGCAGCAAACTAAAGAAGATGTACAAAGCAAGGTTTGACCCTTGTGGGGTTGAAACTGATAAAGCCTGATAGTTCACTTAGTTTTAGATAAAGCACATGCCATGGAGAGCTGGTCATGGAAAAGTCTTGACTTTAACTAAGTGCACTCTCTTATACCCTGTCTGTCAGTCTGTCTCAGCTCAGCAAGTGCACACACAAACACAGAAGAGAGAAAGTCCATGTTCATGCTCAGATACACTCAGACACATTGACCAGTCTGTGCATGCACATCACTGAATGCTGAGGTAATATGTAACAGTAGAGCAACTCATAACTGTAGGTAAAAGAAACAAAGGACACATGCTAAGATTTATACTGCTTAAAAAGGCTATGCTGAAGCACTGAAAGCTGGGATGCCATCAACATATATATGTATGTATATATATACATATATATATGTGTATATATGTATGTATATATATATATATATATATATATATATAATGTACTCCAGATCTTCAGTGACAACTTTAGCTCAACAAGCTCTTCATTAAAAAGTTAATTTGGTCCAAGACCTCTTTTTTTCATAAAGTCCCACCAGACAGCAGCTGCAGCTTCTTTCTTGTTAAACATTGGCTACAGTTTTACTTTCTGAAGCTGCTCTCCTGCCTTAATTTAGTGGCGCAGCAGTGAAAAACATCCCACTTAAACAGTTTCCCACTGCACAGCGTTTCCAGCATTGTTATTAAACTGGTGTTTTCTGTACAAGACACATTTATGGACATATTCATAATGAAAATAACCAGTTTTTAGGACAAACTGGTTTAGACCTTGAGCAACTGGATACCCTTTTAAGCTGTTGGCGATAACAATAAGCAATGTGCACTGCTTGTGTTACACTCTGACCCGAACAAAACCTGCTCAACAGTCAGATGTTGTAGCCTGCCAGTGCCTCCAACCTGTAGCAAACTGTCCCTCCCACTCTGCCCAGTCTATGAGCTGGTCTAACATGGAGTGCTCTCACTCCACACGTGAGCATTGTTCCCTGAATGAGGAGGCGACTGGTTTCAGTGAAACCTCCATGAGGCAAAACTAATAAAAATCAGGTATTGCAGGTCTGGATCACTGAGGCATCCCAAACACTGGATTACTAATCCAGATGCTGCAAACACTTAATTACCTTTAATTCAGATAATTAGGAGTTTAGCTGAACATAAAGGGGAATAAACATTGCAGCTCAGCATTATGATTACTGTCAACACAACCTTAATGTACATTTTGTCCCTAATACACCTTTTTCAGTTGATCTTTTTGTAAACCTTTATGGCGATTGGCATTAAAATCATTTCCCTCGGGGATAAAAAGAGTATATTTCCTTTTCATTCATTCATTTTGATGATATTGTTCTTTCATCCATGCTTGAGTGCTTCCTTTTCACTTCCAACAATGTGAATTATGCTTCATTGATTGAGCTTTGCTGAAAAAGCACCTGACAAAGAACATCTATTGTCTTTTTTTTTGCTGCACACAAAAGCTTTTCAGTTTCTCCCACCTGTTCACCATTTTCTCCCGAATCATTGTGCAAATCTAAGCGTTGATTAAGAAACAGATGTGGGCTTTATCCGCAAAGCGCTGGTCAGTTTGGCATATCCAGGATAGATACTTTTTATTTACTCTAAATGTTAAATAATCCGGTGGTTAAACATGAAAAATCCAGGTAATGTTTTGCCTTATTTTGCTACAAAGGATCTAAAATACGTGCAGTCTAAACGCTGTAATGGATCAAGTGTTTTTATGCTTCATCACATCCATATGAGTTTTATGCTCGTATATGAAACAACTACCAGGAAACCTTCAGTGTTAAATTGAGTCTTAAAACCACTTTTGAAGAGTTTTCGCTGTAATCATGCACGCTGGGTTGACTCATGTTTGAATTGGCTGAGTAAGCAAAATCACTTCGCCTTGCTTGAGTCATCGGCCTATGCCAGGGATCTCATACTCCAGTGCTCTTCTGTTCATAAAGCGGTTTGAGCTGGAGTGGAGTTGAGTGGGTGCAGAGATTAAAAAAACCAAAACATAAATACTCAATTCAAAGATCAGGATTTAAATGTTAACGTAAAACACGAAGAAATGAGATTTTAAAAAACACGATGGTAAATAAAAGGGGGACTTTAATCCATCCATCCATCCATTTTCTACCGCTTGATCCCAGAGTGGGGTCGCGGGGAGGCTGGAGCCAATCCCAGCTGTCCACGGGCGAGAGGCGGGGTACACCCTGGACAGGTCGCCAGTCCATCCAGGGGGACTTTAATCCATTAATTACAATTAATAAATTACCAAAAACGATTGTATTGAATCCTGTTTGGATTCCAAACAACGTGGAACGTTTGTCAGTGATTTCCTGCTAACGATTATACTGACGCACACACCAGCATTCGGCTAATAGCTGTGTCCCAATGTGCACCCTATGTCCTACATAGTGCCCTATATAGTGGACATGCCATATTGTATTTGTGAACGAATGTACTTTGTGAAAAAGCTAGTGCCCTCAAAATTACCCACAATGCATTTAGAAAAGTAGTGAGCACCGATGGTCACTAGACAGTTTAATATAGACCACAATGCATTGCGGGCTGGAGCTTACAATTCGTTGTAGAAACTTTAGAAATATTGCTTTTATTTTGCCAAAAACTGCAATGGAAACGTAGCCAGACAGTAATGCCTATTAATCAAGAACGTGGAGGAAAATGTGTAAAAGTTGTGTAACATGTTAGTCCCTTAATCTGAACTAAGCTGGAGTGTTTCACGTTAGGTCACTTTGACCAATTTTCTATTTCTCCTCTGTTTTTTTTTTTTTTTATTAAAATGCAATAAAACACATTATACAGACTCTACTAGAGCCTGAGTTTACAAGCGTTGATTTAATCATCCATTAAAGTACATTTAAATTAAAAATGTTGCTTTTTTGGGCCAAATATTAATCGAGATGAATTAATTATAAAGCCTGTAATTATTCTAATCCCACCCCTAATAAAATCCAAACGTTCATACAGGATTTCCCTTTGTGGGGACAATAACTTGCTAACTATCCTGGATTCTACATGATTTATATTTGGTACTTAATAGCGCTCTCTTTTGAACTATGAAAGGAAATAATCTACTTTGAAGGACTTTGCAGTTAAATTTTGGTGAAATATCACTAGTTGCTGTCATTGCGTGTTTTGTGTTGCCTGTTGGTTTATTGCTATACACTTACTGTCAGAAATGTAGATCAATTAATAATAAGCTGGCACAGATTAAACGGTCTAAAAGGCCTTTTCTAATATGGCCTCCATTTACGGTGCTGTTAAGCAACCCTGGAAATGCAAAGAAAACCCTGTAGACACAGAAAACTGAAGAAGGGTTACTCTGAGTGCATGGTCTGCACCTTACTGAAAGATAACAGGGTCTCTTTCTGGCTCTGTTGTTGTCCTCGGGTGCACTCAGGTGCAGCAGGCCGACTTTGATTTGCATTGTTGGATTTTTCTTGAGATAACATGAAATTAAGTTAATTTATCTAAAAAAAATCTATACAAACAAACTGCATTTTGAGTAACGCACTGAAGCTGGGGTCCTGTAAATAAGTCCTTTCCTTTCTCTGTAATTTGCACTTTTGCTGACAGAATGGGGCTCCTGCAAACCACCCCTGCCTCATTTATCGGAGCAGGAGGAATGTCTAATGAAGCCGAGACGTCCGGGGTTGCATCCATTCAGCGGGCCGTGGGCTTGTTCCAGCATTTCCTTCGGTTTTTGCAAATGCTCTCAAAGGGGACTGACAGGAGAGATGCCTCATTTGGACAGAGGATTTGTCTCGGCTGAACCTACCAGCAGTTTGGGCTCAGCTTTTCAGGAGATTTATGTCAAAGGTGCCCTGATAAATCACTTTTTTATTAGTCTGTCACTGTGAGTCAGCATGCTGTGATGGAGGCCACGTGCAGTCCCGTCCTCCCAGCTACTCCCAGTATTGCCAACACTTTTTATCCAGACACATTTATTCCATGACTCTCAACCTCAGTCTTAAACTGGCATTTTGAAGGACAGAGATTTAAATTGTAGACTCTGCTTTGTGGATGCACTGATTTAAAACACAGGAATAAATGTGTGTATTTTAATAAACAGTGTGAGCACTCTTTTCTGCAGGTTGTCAGTCCAGCTCTTTTACCTGTCCACTTTCACAGGAATGTTTTTTCCCAGTTTGACAGACAGAAAATGCAGCAATAAGATGATTCCTTATCGCTGCTATTGCCTTATTCAGCTCTGCTCTCCAGTCTGAGAGCCTTGATGCTTTCAGGCTGCTGGTTTAACCAGAGCCGCAGACTTTACTGTGACAAATAGTTCAGGCTTCATTATCACCTACAGTGATAATTAACAACTGTCTTTATTCAGACGACTGAGTGGATTTTATTAGACGTTATGATGTTGATAAGTCGGAGTGATGATCAGGTGGCTTCTGCAGGTCTAACTGCTGCAAGGGAAGATGGAAAATGGACATATCTAGCTCCTCATGTGCCTTCAGTTGGCTTTATAAGTCAAATGTCTGATATTTTTACTAGTAAAAAATTTAACCGATACGATAACCAATATTTTTCTGATTGTCATGATCAATAACCGATAAGTTACCGATATTTTTATGTTTACTATAATCTGCTGCTTGTGCTGGATGCAGTGATAGAAAACTGATATTTAAGTAGCTCTGGCGTATCTGTAACACCAAACAAACGGTTTTGGCTCTTCAAATGATTATTTAAATTTATCAGGAAAATATCACATACATCTCTCTAAACAAGCTAATGATGCATGGTCATTTTCACAGATGTTCATGTACCTCTTTAATAAAAATGCATAATATATTTTAAATATGTTTTTAGCAGCAGGTCAGCTACAGGTCCCTGTGTAGTTAGATAAATACAATAAATCATCTCTCATCAGCTGAGAAAATCCTCTCAGTTGATATTCCATCAAACAGTGTAGAGTCTTAACACGACCGTATCAATAAAAGTACTGAAACGCATCGTTTTTCATTCGTACACACTCTGAATGACCGCAGCCTAGCTATGCACTTCTTCATACGTGGAAATAAAACCCAGGAATGGGGGGAGGAAGACACAGGACAGCAGTTTACAGTAAACAGTGTCCTGCAGTGGCTGACAAACATAATTTGTCAGCACATTGTGCTTTGTCACACCTCACACAGCCAGTAGATTTATATCAGGTCAAGGCACCGTCATGCCAGTTGAGGTGTATAAATAGTTGAGGTTTAATTGGTTGCTTTCAGGTTCTGGCTAATAGAAATGTGGAAACTGACCTTATGTTGTGTTGATGGATCAGTCCTTTGTAATTGAAGGCCTTTTGCTTCCTTTTACTTATGCCACTGTCTTTCTGAAGCTCATCTTTTTTCACAGACTGCTCTGTATCCTCATCACTCTGAGCTAATGAGGATTTTAAACAGTGCAGGTCAACGGAGGAGGATATGTAGTGAGAGGAGATATATGATGCTTTTAAATCCTTCCTTTTAAAATGTAAATAATTAATTTATTGTCTGTATAAAGTAGAGCCACAATGCTTTGGTCTGAATTCCTGCTTATTCTCGCTCCACACACACCTTATAACCCTGTTCTGAGGTGTGTCTCG
>JBAMHV010000021.1:11781608-11799771 GCA_037177535.1 Pseudomugil gertrudae | reverse complement strand
TAAGTGTCCTCATAAACTCCTTCTCCACACCTGTAATCTGCCTGCTTGTTATCAGTGTTGCATAGAAAAGGTTCAGTGAGTTTCTGGACTCCTGACAGACCCTTGCACTGATGTCTCTGAATTCTCAGGCATGGGGAAAGCATAAGTATTGTCAAAAGATCTCTGAGAAAAGGTAACTGAACTGTATAAATGAAATTAAATGAATGAAATGAGGGAAAGGGAAATTTAAATTGTAGTAGTTTTGTAAATATAAAAAATGAAGGGTCTTCACTGTTCTTGTTGGAAAAGCAGGAAAGAGATTTAAGAAAATATCCAAGGAACTGAGAATGCCAACCAGCAGTGTTCAAACCCAAATTAAGAAGTAGTAAAGGAGAGATTCTGCTGAAACCAAATCACGATCAGATCGAACAAAGATGTCTGCCACAAAGTCCAGGTTAAAAGTTAATGCAGTGAAAACCACGCAGACGACTTCAGCTGAAATACAGGATTCTCTGAAAAAAAAGTGGTGTGGATGTTTCAAGGTGCACGATAAGAAAGCACTACAGGCTTCAAAAGCCATTACAACATGGATCTCATGAAAAATCACTGTGTGTAAACTGTTGATTAGAGTCATTTGTACAGTTTCTGTTATTATGATTAAAACAGTGTAAACACTGTTGTTTGATAATAAATGGCTTCACCCAATCACTAACCACGAGTAAAAGAGTTATAGTGTTATCATTCATATTGCCTGAAAAATGGCCAAATAAAATCTGCAAGGATACGTAAAGTAATGAGTACTGACACAAGTTATGAGTTATGAGTGTGTGTATGTGTATTATGTTTGAAAATATGATGTGTTGTGCTCAGTAATACAAAAGTAATTCAACGGTGACCATTATCAATTATAAACTGTTTGCAACCAAATAGTAAGCTTAACTATCATTTATGGGGCCTATTCTGCAAAACTACTCCTACTTTTTATATATTAGCAAATTGATACTTTGGCATTTTACTTTGGCATCTGTTTTATAGCCTGGGTTTGTAATGGTAATTAGACTAATGTGTAAAAGCCAACAAAAAGCTCCTACTAGTGAGGTCAACAAAGTTTGAGCGTGGGGATGCAACTTTTGCTCTACATGCCACAATTATATTTTACAGACTAATAATGTAAGTAGCCTGTCAAAACACCATCCTTCAGACATGTGAGTGAAACAACAGGCAGTGTTAGAGACTTGTCACTATATAGCAGGTTTTCAGGTCCTTTTTCGCGAATTTATTTCCAAATCTAGCGACACTTTCTGATATTGGAAACTTTTGGAGACTAACGTGAAAGCACGTGTCCTTTATTTAATTGCAATGGGCAGCACTGCTCCATCCATCCCTCCCAGCAGCAGTTCCACCTCCCAGTTGCAGTCAGGAGATGATCAGACTGGACTGAAAATGACAAATGTAAAGCTGCTACTGGCTGATCCTGTCCGTATTGTAATGTTATGAAGATTGTTAGAAGTAGTCTACTGTAACATGTTGTAAACTCCTAATTTAAAAAACACATTATCCTTAATAATAACAACAAATTAAAAAAATATCAACATAAGTTTTAGTGTGTTCTAAACATATTTAGAGTCAAATATTGTCAATTGTGCCTCTTCTTCGCCATTATTCAGCTCCATCCATTACAACTGTGTACCAGTCTGATTATGCAAATTAGGGCATGACGTCCATTAGCGACTTCCTGACTGCCAGTGGCTACTTTTCTTACTGGGAGTTATACTGCTGAGCACAGGTGAGAGGTCACAAGTTGAGAGGTCGTCTCTACGGCTGCGTTTTTGCTGCATCGGTAGCATTAAAAATCACTGAATTGGCTGGTAACTTAACGATAGATAAACAAATAAATCATATGCGAACTGGTCTCCGCACGCGGAAACTCTGAAGGTAGTTTATGCTGCTGTCCATGAGCTTAGCATAACAGCCGTCTATGGTTAGCACACAGTAAGGTAGCTTGCTAATATGTGGCTGCCAAGGATTTGGAATTTCTGGAGCTAACGTCGCTAGCATATACGAACAAAACTGATACCGGAGAGGAAAATATCAGGAAGGTGCGTACTTTTAATTGATATTGTGTTATAATAGTCAATGCTGTGTTAATGTATGCTAACTTGTTTTATTCTGTCATTTACGTTGCATTTGGTTTACTAAGTTAGCAGTTAGCTTTCACTTTGCTGTTAATATTAGCTTAGCCTTGCTATCACTTGCACTGCAAAGCCAAGATTTTATTTACGTTAGTGATATTTCCGCGAATTACTTGATAGTCTTTTCTAAGTTGTCATGAGGTAACTTTACAATTAGCCAGTTTTTTGTCTCGGAAGTATTTTAGCTTTGAATAGCAAATCTTTACATAGTTCCCTTAAAGCGTTATACTATGAAGGCATGGCATCTTGTAGTTTAAGGTCAGTTTATCTTGAAGTGTGCAATCTTTATAGTTTTTGATGTCCCATGTTCTGCCTATCTATTGATTGTGGATAATTAAACCTGTAATAACTAAACTTATCTGTAGTCAGAAACTACACCAAAACGAATCAGACCAGTCAGGTTAGTGTGTTTTTAAACACCTTATTATATATTTATCTATTTATATTCATCATTTACAATCATTAAGTTATCCACCAGTTCAAAATAATCTTATTTTTCCATATTATTTTCCATCCTATGTATTAAGTATCTGTTAGCTATTTATTTTTTAAAAATTCATAGGTGCTGTTTGTAGTCAAGTGATGACAAATGACACCTGCTTAAGTAATTATGTACTCTGGAGGTAATCTAAACCTGTGGAACTGATATCTGGTGACAAATTACAAGAGCACATGCAGTTATTTATTTAACATTATCTTATTTCATTGCTTATTTCATAATCATATTTACTGAACATTTAAATAAAATAGAAAGCTTCAGTTTTAAGATTTCAGGGCAGTTCTGTAATCTAAACATCAACAGAACTTAAACTAGAAGACTGATATAAATCGCTTCCCCAAATCCAGTTATAATATTGCACATCTCCACCAGCTCCACATCTTCTCTACGCACTGGATTGTACCTGCCTGCAGCATTAAAGGACATGAAGTAACATCTCCGCATGTCATCATAACCACTTCACCTCTGCTTTTGTGTTGTGAATAATTCTCAGATGTTTGAAGAGGTCTGGTTTTCACACACGCCAAACTGCATCTTTGCTGAATGGAGCTGAAATATCTCCATCGTCAGAGTCTCAGACTGTACAGAGAGCAGTTAGTGAACTGTGCTGCTCTGGTGGATGAAGTAGTAGTTACTACCCATCCTGAAAGTTCAGTTATAAATAAAATGTTTGTATAGGAGGAATAAATATTTCAGTAGGCCAGCTGATCCACAATCACTGCTAGTCTTCTCTGAGACTTTTAGTTTAGCCCCATTCTTACTTGTGCTACCAATCTTTTTTGTAACGTACCCAAGACTTATGCAGCCCTGCAGGAATTCTCCTGAACGTTTCGATTAGCCACTGATTGCCTCCGTCCCACTGTCCAGTCAGCTCTCTGTAGTAGTGAGGGTCTGGTTATGAGATGAACATGGTGCCAGTGGCAGATGAGAAACAACGTAATGGGGCGACTGGGAGAGCAGGCAGTAATGTTTAAACAGCATTTATATACAGTGACTTATATTGTTTTGGGCTACTGGGGCTTCACTCATAAATATCTGGGGCTAAAGCCCTAGGAAACCATCTGCATAGGGCATTATTATCTAATATTAACTTGCGTGTTTAAAGACATTTATATGGAGGAAATTCTTGCATGATACAATGCATTGTTTATACTGGGATGATATTAATATATCCTAATGATAGTTGAATTTACGAGGACTGTCACCTTTGTATGGTTTTGAGAAGTCGTACCGACGTCAACCTTTTAAAAAGATTATAATTGACCTTTATAGAGCTTATCCACCATGGCAAAATTTATGTCAGCTGATAAATTCTCAACATTTAATTTGGTCAATAGCAAAAATAGTTGCTGAGCCCCCAAATTTACAAGCAAGTCTAAGCAGATTTACAAGGGTCTTGTAAATCCTCACTAGTGGCTCTTTTTTAGCCTGTAGAGTGTAAAGGTCAGGTTGCTCCTTGTACCATTGAGTAGTGTATCAGTTGAATAACTGGCTGCATGGTGATGTGGTTGCTGCTGCCTCACACCAAGGAGTAAACCATAGCTGTTTGTTTTTTCCATTTGTTAAAAGGACATTCAGAGTATTCAGAGGCCTAGGACTCCAGTATTTATATATTTAGGTTCCTAAATCAGTATCCATCACAGAGATTCAGTATACGGATAGTTTTGCTTATTCCATTACATTGTTCAGTTCTACAAACCCCAGAGCTGTTCTCCATTTTCCCAACATTTCCTTTTTTTCTTTTAACTTACACACACACACACACACACCACTTAAGCTCATTGTTTAGCCTAGACATGCTTGACCTCTTCAGTCTACTTTGCTCTGCTGGGATGTCTGGTCTTAGTTTAAAGTAAGGAATGTAAGATGTCTGCCAGAGAATTCAGACTTGGACTGCAAAGAGTATGCTGTGAGTTGTGTGTTGTTATATTCAGGGGAGTGCTTTCAAGATTATTTCTATGGTGAATAAATACATTTTAAATCAACAACATGGATTGAATATAAAAACTCGCAAATGGTTCCAGCTCTGGGGTATGAAAACAAATGTTTTTGGGAGGTTTTCATATATAACAGCGTTTAGTCCTTTAGCAGAGCTGCACATTTTATTGTTTGAGCATCATCGTTGCAATGTACATGTGTGTAGTAGTCACATTGCAAGTCCTGTAATGTAGGAGAAAAATTAACTTAATATGTTGATTTATCCAGCTGTCCATCCACGGATTGCAGATGTGGATGGGAAGCCCATCTACTTTCTTTTCCAATTGCTCGAACACTGCCAAATTTCTGTACTTTTTCATATTTAAATATACATCGCACGGTTATAGAAAAATGCAGTGTCCGTTTTTCCCAAGCTCCATTTCTTAGTGTTCGTGTCCAGCAGAAGAGAAACATTTTTATGTTTAAATCCATCCATAGCTTCAGTTGTTCCAGGCTCTAGGTGTGTTATGGGTAGTGCATTTATAATAAAAGGCTTAAGTCATTTTCAGAAGGCACTCGAGCTGTTTTTCTTTGTGATTGCAGCGACACGGCCCTATTTGTGGCAGTTGTGGTAAGCATGTCTGTTATCCTGACATTTTACATCACAGTTTCTATTGCTCAAACCAGTAACCTGTAAACCCTTACTACCAGCATAATCATGCACACAAACACTCTTGCAATGCTTAAATTCACCTTGAGCTTGAACAAGGGCTAGACGATAATGACATCTGAACTGAAGGCTTAATACAGTCATCAAACCTGTTGTTGGAAAGAAACAGTTCAGGGTCCCTGAGTCAGTATATTACATTCTTGTTATTTACTTTAAATTATGTAAGGACTTGCTTTAGATAAACATGTTTTAATATAAAAGAATAAAGTTCATGATGACCTGACGGGTCACAATAGTTCAGATTTTTTTTGCTGTTTTGACTGCAAAACTGTTCTGATTTATGGGAAATGTTTGGAGCCAGTACCAGAGCTTAAGTATAATATATGAGGCTTAATCAAACCCATCTACAGAAACTGTTTTACTTTTTATAAGTAGGAATCTGATGTGAGTCTGGTGTGACAAGGTGTGAATGTGTCATATCCAGTAACTGGCAAACACTTGTTTTTGGAAGGTAAAGTTTGCTCACTTGCTATAAATAAATAAGTTCATGCGCACCACTATATATCTTGCTTAACTTTTGTCATGAACACATGAAGCAGTCAGTTGACTAATATGTTTGAATTTGTCATATTTTAATTGTGAATTTGACATGTGTTTTGGTTTGTATGCACTTATTTCAAACCAGTGAATTCATCAGCATTTTTACCCAGCTGTGCTTCTAGCGATGAAAACATAGCTGTGGAACAGACTTGTAAAAAATGATAAGGACAGTCATTGAAGGTTGTTCTTAAACAATGTGGAGGCTTGGTTCAACAGAACTTTGCTTAGTTTGCATATTTTTCTATATTTTTAGTGCTATTTTCCATTGCCAAGCTCATGGTCTCAAAGGTGAGTCCTGCAGCATCAGGGTTTTGCTACATCATGGAGATATATCTTGGTAATTTGAAACCTGGTTTCCATTGTGCATGTTACAGTGACTGTTTTCCTGCTGAAGCCAAGATTTTCAGTTTGAACACCTCTTTGCTGGTTGGATTAGAAATGGAAAAATAACTACATAGTATAGCTCAAATGATTTCTCTTGCTACATTATTGCCTTCACTAACCCAATACACTCTTAAATATTGAATGGGTGGTAACTATGGTATAACATAATCTTCAACAAAAAAGGGATATTTGTCATATTTATTCTAATGTTCCTATAATAGTGGTTTGGCTTGTGTTAATTTTTAGACAACCTTTAGAATTGACAAGATATTAGAGCTTTATCATATACAATGCTGATATGTTACTACATCTGTATTAATGTCATTAAAGGTAACAAAAAAATGTTGTTCTGTATATTTAACAACTAATTCCAAAACAACGCCCACACTTAAATTACTGACCACACACCCGGTTTATCGCCCAGAGTAAAACAAAAGTTCCCCTATTTACAGTACATGCTTGGAATAACTATGGATTTTCCACTGTTTGTGGGAAAACATGTCAGTGGAATAATAGAACAGGCTTTGTTACTGATAAGAATGTCAGTAATCACATTTGTTTCATGTTCCAAGCTCCTTCACACCTCCTTCATTTAGTGCAGATTCATCAAGGCAGGAACAAATGACAAATGCAGTACCTCACAAAAGTATTCACCCATTTTACTCCTTTTGCTTTTGTAAATCAATCATGTGCTGCAAAATTAGGTTTTTGTTACCAAAAAATATGTTAAAGTGAAATGAAAGCTCAATGCTAAGTAATGACAAATTAAATATTTAAATAAATAAAAAAATGTACAGTATGAAATTAGTGATTGCATAAATATTTACCCCTTTTTAAAGTGATGATTGATTTGTGTTTAAGCTAACCTTGTCTTGTGTTTCTCTCATAGATGGCTGTCTCAGTGCGAGGACTTTATTTTATTGTGACCCTTTTTTTTGGTAGTTTTTTTGGAAGTATCTTCATGCTGGGTCCATTTTTACCACTCATGTTGTTGTCTCCCGCTTGGTATCGCTGGATCACTGATCGAATTGTTGCTATTTGGCTCACCCTGCCTGTGGTGCGTGCATCAGTTTAGCTTTACTCCCTATTATTGTATACGATATATAAATAGCATCTTTTTTATTTAAACCTTATCATTTGTTTTCCACTAATGAATCTTCATTAATTTATTAACTATTCAAATACATATCTTATTTGTGACTTCAGCAACTGATTGCTTCATTTATTTTTGTCTCGCTCTCAAAATCTTTCAACTAATCTTTCTGTCTTTTCCTCCTCTTGGTCTTGGTCTCCCTGCTTGCCCTCCTCTCCATTTCTGTCACCCTCATAATGTTTCCCACTCTTCCCTCTCTCTTGTTGCCTCCTGTTGTCCTTCTTGCTAGTCATTGCTGGAGCTTGTTTTTGGGGTTAAGGTGGTGATTACAGGTGATGGCTTTATTCCGGGGGAACGAAGCGTGATCATCATGAACCATCGCACTTGTTTGGACTGGATGTTCCTTTGGTGTTGTCTACTCAGGTACAGCTACCTTCGTCTGGAAAAGATCTGCCTCAAGGCTGCACTCAAGACTCTGCCTGGTTTCGGTGTGTATCCAGTGGGTGCCCTGTGGTTTAAATCACACATATATGCATTCACAGATGCATTTCTTCATAAAAAGAATACCATACAGACTCATTTTGAACAGACTGACATAAAAATAAATAAAACATCCAAAGACATGCATGTTAGGTTAATTGATCACTTCTCATATGTGAGTCGTTTTGGATTAGGGATGTTTGATATTTGCTTTTTAACAATTATTCATTACAACAATTTTTTAATTTGCAATATCAACCAATACCGATATATTTTACCGAACAGTCTGTAGCCTCGAAGCTTCCTCTCAGAGCATCTTCATCATCGCTAGGTTTTAATAGTCTTTCTAATGACACGTTGTTGCTGAATGATGGGCTTGTAGGACGACGTGAAAAGAACCAGATTAAGGTCAGATCTTCCTAAAGGTGGCAGGGCAGAGGAGCTGTATGCATTTTTAATATTTGCAAAAAATAAGTTTTATTTAACATTTTATTTTCAATAGAGCACGCTTTAAAAACAGTTTCATCCCCTCAGCCGCACTGAACCACACATGAACACACAGTATTAGGACCTGCTGCTTTTTGACGTTGTTGTTTTGAAACATGTCTGTAAATTGTTAAAAGCGTAGCATAACTGTACAGTTTTTCTGTGAAAGCCAGTTTTCCATAAGGGACAGTAAACTAAACTAACTAACTAAACAAGTCTCGTTGCCATGGAGACTCACCATAATGATTGTTGAAAGAGCAAAAAAAAAAAAAGTATGCAAATAAATTCTGTGTAGCACAACTTCTGACCAACATTAAAAGTCTTTTTGGACAAACCCAAATTAACAGCTAATGTCTTTTTACAAAGATGCCTATTTACAAGAATCACGAGAGTTAACTAAGAGCTACCATAATTTGCAACCACGGCGCATTCTGGAGTGGTCCATGTCTGGTTTGAAGATTCACAGAGCCAGTTAAAGATAACAAGTCATTAGATGTACTTGTAATGACTTTATATGCTCTCCACAGGTTGGGCAATGCAGGTGGCCTGCTTTGTCTTTATTCAGCGTCGCTGGGAATCAGACAAGAAGCATCTGGAAAACATGCTAAACTACTTTTGTGACATCAGGGAACCACTACAGCTGCTACTCTTCCCTGAGGGCACAGACTTAACTGGTGAGGAGTATAAAATGCAGCCCCCCCCCATTCACTCATGAGACACTATTCCTTTATTCGATTCTCAGAATGTATTAGCCAGATCCCGGGAGCTCATTGTAGCCATACACCTGTCTCATACCTTTGCACTGACACTGTCATGCAAACACAAATGTAAAGGCAAATGTAAATCCCTTGTCAAGAACACTACATATTCATTTCTGCGAGAATGTTCTGATCTTTGAGTTCAAGCAGCAGTGACACTAGTGCCTAAAGCTTGATCACAGTTAGTCAAAGTCAAGGATAGCTCTCCTCAGCGAAGCTTAACTTCTCTTAACACATAACGTCATAAAGGTCCAGTTTAGTTTTATCACAACTGGCCTCTTCATTTACAGTATTGAATATGTTCTCTTGTTTTTTCCTCCCTTGTGTCTCCCATAATTTTGTTTAAGCCTCTTAAAGGCTTAATTTAACATATGAAATGGTCATGTATACATTATGTTCTAATACCTTATATGTACGTTGTTGTGTTTATTACTGTACAAATACTTTATTCCATAGGCTTACATGTTGACCTCCATCTAGCAATCAGGTTACACAGCAGTACAAAAATCTATAACCAATGTAGGGCATAAGTGTGACGAGTCACATCGAGAGCAGACACACTCTCCTCCACTATGCCCACGTTTTGTTCTTTCTTTCAGAAGTCTGTCCAAATTAGCTGTTTGTTACATAATATAACTAATGAGTCAAAAGATAAGAGTTTACATGTTCTTTCAACAAGTTTCTGAGCAATGTTTAGCTATTAAACAGTTATCTTTCCTGTGCAGTCATATCCATTAACAAAAGTTATTATCAGAACTGCTTCATTTAAAAATGTGAAACACATTTTTATTGTGTAACTTTTCTTTGTGTTGGACTTGCTAGCAAGAGTTTTTGTCTTGTTAACAATCCTTTGATATACACTAGGCTTTAATTTGTGTTATTTACCAATGCTACTTTTAATCCGCCGCAGTGTTAACACTATGGCCTCACAATAAGAAATTCATTGGATTAAGGCTCTTCCAGGGATGGATTGTTTGTCTCTTTATATTGGCCCTGTGATGGCCGCTTGCCTGCTAATTGCTGAGATAGGCTGTCGCTTCCCCGTGCCCTTGAATTGGTTTAAGTAAAAATATAGAAATTAAATACATTTTTTTACATTTAAAAATATTGTAACAAAAGCAAATGTTAAGGTTTTTCTCAGCTAAAGCTTAAAACCTTTATGATCATGTAGAACGTAGCTGCACAGCATGTGTTATGATATTGCAAGCCTAAGCAGAAGTGCACTTGCTGAGCTTTTCATGTTGCATCTCCTGCAGAAAATACAAAAGCAAAAAGCAATGCATTTGCAGAACAAAACAACCTGCCAAAGTTGGAATATGTGCTCCATCCTCGCACCACCGGGTTCACCTTCATAGTGGAGAAACTTCGGAAAGGTCAGTTCAAATCTACATGTCCATCTTCTGAAATATGTATTATCTTTAACGTAACGGTTCACTCAAAGTTAGGACTGCAGAAACATACATTTATGAGGATTCATTGTGTTTGTTAAAATCATTATAAACATAACATAAAGCCTGTTACCATAGTGGAAACATTGCATCAGCAAAACCACAGGAAAATAGCATGTTACTATAATTACTACAGTAATTCCACTGACGTTTGTAAAAGAGGGATGATACCTGTTATTTATTTTAAGTCCCAGACTTGTGCTTCATCCTACCTCTAGCCGTCACAGCTCCACCGAGACTCTCATGTTTCTATATGATCTAATCCTGGCAATCCTCCAGAGTTCTTAAATGCCACCTCTGGCCTTGCTGTCTCACCCTCCTTCACCATGGATGCTGAGCATAGCAATTTACTTTCCAAGCAGGTGTTGTGAATCAGGGTGATATCATCAGGCTAATTCTCATGCCCTCTCTCTGCATAGACAACTGACATAATGTCCATGTTCTCTTTGTCCACGTCCACTTTGCCTTTGCCAAGTCTATTTTTTACCTTGGCAGAGCAGGCACTTGCAGATGTCATTCTACACTTTTGATATTTTATTTAGCTCACTACGTATTAGATCTAATGAACTACCATTGTATTCAGTGCCTAACATATTTGAAATACCGAGTAGATATTTTCAATGGCAATAGAATGACTTTATACTTGAAATGGGTAAATTTACAGTAAATGTTGCCATTGTCTTCTTCTTTGTGAAAACAAACCCACTGTCTTACAATATTTTTATAGCTGTATCAACCAGTATGCTTTGATTTAAATTAAATTCAGAATCTTTTCTTAGGAGACAACCTGGATGCTGTCCATGATGTCACAGTGGCATACCCCATAAATATCGCTCAGACAGAACGTCACCTCATATTGGGCCAATTCCCTCGTGAGGTCCACTTTCACGTCCGCCGCTATCCAGTGTCTTCACTTCCCACCTCTTCCTCAGAGCTCGAATCTTGGTGTCGAGAGCGTTGGGCAGACAAAGAAGTTCGCCTGCGAAACTTTTACTCAGGCCAGCACCAAGGCTTTGATGTGGATGGTGTTGCACATGTGCCGCCTTGTAAGTCAGAGCTGCGAGTGTCTCTGATAAAAGCTGCCTCGTTCCTGTACTGGAGCAGCTTCATTGCTCTGTGTTTCACCGGTCTGTGGCTCTCAACTTCTATCAGGATCTATGTCCTGGTTATGATTGGGGTCTATATGGGCCAGCAAAAGTTGTTTGGAGGTCTGGAACTGCTAGAGCTGGCTTGCCATCAATACTGGAAGGCCAGGTTTGCCGATGTGGGTGAGAAGAAAAAAGCGCGAGAAGAAAAAATACAGTAAGGAATTTTGTAAGGAAAATGTTTCCACCTACAGCCAGTAAGGACACTGAGGTAGATCAGTTGTATTGATCCATTTAGTGCAGAAAGCTAAGGGGAAACCAAGGTTCCATGCCTTAGAAAGATGGAATGGATGGATGGTATGGTAGATGGTATGCATGGCTTTCAATGGAGAGCTTACCTTTTTTTGTCAAATAAGTAAAAAAAAAATGAATGTACAGTATTTATTCTTGCTGGGTTCAAGGAGTTCATCCCATGTGATGTTACCCTATGTATGTCTATCCTTGCACAATTGCAGTCATTTCGCTTGCGGTCATTACATTTTATCAATTTTATGCTGTTTGTGTTGATTGTTTAGAACCTCAATGTGGACGTGTCTTAAAATATTGTTGTTAGTGTTTGTTATACAGTTTCCATGTCTTAAATGGTCTTTTTATTGTTGCCCTTTGTTTTATGTTATAAATGGAGCAGAGCCATAGTACAGAACCCCTGTACGTATGATAACTTGACTCTTGCCAATACTAAAATAAGCATTGTTTGCTGAATTACACTTAAAGCTGTTTGAATCACAGTTGAATCTGTTATCAAGGGCAGGGAAAAGGTAGATGTAATACCAAGAGAATTAGGCATACACAAGTAGAAATGGTAATGTGTGTCAGACTGTTTTTATACTAACTGGAAAAGTAGTTTTTTCCAGTTGATCTTTAGAAATATCCTGTAGTGTACATTACTGTGCACATATTTAAGTTTACTTTGCACTTAAAAGCCAAAGTAATGAACAGTTAAGATGTTTGGAAAATAACTAAAAACCAAACAAGTTAAGTTATAATCAGGAAAGGATTGTTTCCTACACTACTAGTAAAGCGGCCTGTAGATTTACTGAAGCAGATCTTGCAGTAATATAAAAAATCTTAAGTTAGATTTTGGATCCAATTAGCTCTGAAAGCGGATACACTTCTGTGCCCTTTCTGGGAATGAAGGGAGGCCTTGTAGAGGCAGGATTTGGGTGGTGCTGGGTGGAAGAATGTCCTGTTGGGACAACATTACCTCTCAATTTGCAGGGGGCACAGAGAACCAGACTTGGAGTGGAAAACTGGCCCAGAAGTCCACCTAATCCAAGAACGCCCTGTAATGCCCACCTCTGCCTGTGTCCCTTTCTAAAGGACTGGCACAGACACTTGCCAAGCTTCAGCAGCACCTTTAAGCACTCATCATTGCTCTCAGTACCATTACAAGCCACATTTATCTTGTAGTAAAGGAACATCTGTCTTAGTTAAAATGAGCTGTTTTTATAACACTGTGCAGTGTGTGATGTTGCTGACCACTTCAGCCTGATTTAGTGAGACAAATCTGTCACAGACCACTGTACAACAATAGTGTCTTTTATTATGTTTATGCAAATCTGGAGCTCCTGTAGTTTTTAACTGTAAAGGAGCTGATTCCAGTCACTGTGATGCAATTTAATTTTATCATCAGCATGTAGTAGTTTACCAGACATGGTACTCTTTCTTGAATCAATTTGAAGCTCCTAAACCAGCCAGAATCTTCATGTTTGTCTCTGTTTTGTATGTTTTTGAGTTGCGTGATTTATTTTTTAATTGACTCGCTGATGCTGGACCTCTTTAAAGTCATTGTCCTCAGGTAAACATGCAAGTTTCTTAAAGGAAGATGTACATCTGAATAAATCTGTAACACCTAATAAAAACCTCCAGTTGTTTTGTGTGTGTTTACTTGATTGTGTGCTGCAACATACAAAATCTCATTTAAAATGTCTGTAATACAGAAATATAGTCTACATAACTATTGGATTTTGCAGTAATTATTTTGTTTGCTTTCTTGTCACCATTTCCAATATAACACTGACAATTTTATCACCTGCAGAGTACCTGATGTATTGTTTCAGTAGCCCCTTTTAGCCAAAATATACTGTAGTCGATACATTGCACTGGATGAGTCAACAAGACCTTGGATGCTCATGTTACACAACACTAAGGCCAGTTTGTTTTGTGCACACACACACATCAACCATCGACAGCCAAAAAGGTCAGGAGCTTTGAAGGTGAAGTGCAGTCGCCATAGTAACTCATGTTGACTCCCCTGTCTCCCAGCAACGGGATGTAGAATGATGTCAATGGAAAGCATGCTATTTTCTCCTGGTGACAGAATGATGTCACTCTTTTGTGTATGTGAAGAGAGAGGTGGAAAGAGAAGTTTACTTCTATATTCTGCCTCTGTGTGAGGGGAGGTGGTGTTGCTGACATCCCGTCAAAAAAAAAAACAAAAACTAAGGGTAAACTAAAATAGCTGTCCGGGGAGGGTGAATCATGAGCCAATTAAGGCTGCAATTATGTTCGTGCTTTCCTTTCAACTCCTTCACAGTTCTGACACTGCATCTTAATATAACTTTAAATTTGCTCTGATAGATTTGACAGTGGGTGGAAGAAAAACTGATGATGCACGTAGACCGGATGAACCAATCCGTGCAGCTATTGTCCCATTGGTAGATTTTTTTAAGCATGCTCCTGAGTTTAAATTAAGAGAATTTCAGTCTGATTTCCGATCCAAGAGTACAAAGTGTGAAATCTAGTTTTGGGAGCATACAATCTCCTAGCTCAGGTTTGAGCCATTGCTATCCAGATGAATGCAGACTAATAGGATCAACAAGGCAGGGTAATTACACTTATCTAGCCAGATGGCTTTTTTCAATAGACAGACAATCCTGAGGTTACATAGGGACAAACGTAAAGAGCTGAATTATAAAGTAGCACATTGGGTTCTTGGATGAACAAGCCCTTTGTTTTGCCTCTGAGTGCAGCATTTAAATGTCTTCAGGCAGGACCATGATTATATCAATCTCAGTCTATAAATTCCCTCAGTGAAACACAACTGAAGTATACAAACTATACCTTAAATGATATTAGTTTGGGGTCAATATCTTTAATACCCACTTGAGGTATGTTTAGAAGCTGGGTGCTCGGAGTAAAGCATCTCCGGGAGTGACTGCAGAAGAGCAGACCAGTTGATTCTTCCTTGGTGACACAGACCCTCTCAGACACACCAACAAAGATGCCTTCCAGCAGCATTGAGCTATAAATAACTCCACAGCAGCACTGCAATATTAGTGGGTGGATTAGGATTGAGTCGTCACTTCCTATTTATAAAATGGATTCAAACCACTTCATCGTGGATGATTCACACTTTCTGCTGCATAGTTCGTGTTTAAATGTGACTTCATTGTAATCTGGTTCACTTTGGCTTTCACAGTTAAATTACATCTTCTGTTTGCAGTTGCACATTGGTCTATATTGGGCATTTGCATATATGTTGACAAGTCATGAGATCAGGGAATCTGCTCCAGGGAATTGGATTTATAAATTGTGTTTTCCAGATTGCAGTTCACCCTTCAGATACCACCCGGTAGGTTAACATCAGAGGCAGACAAACGATTCTGCATCACCAGCATTTCCAAGGGGAAATATCTTCCACCTGATTCACAGTGTTATGCTGCCACCTAGAGGTCCTGGCTTTGGTTTTTATAACGATGATCATTTCCTCCTTATCACACATGCAAGTAAAAATACCACATTTACTAGTTTATGTATGAAGAGGTGAGGGGGAGGAGCACATTTACATCAGGGTTCACTGGAGCTTGATTGAACACTTGTAGAACTGAATTCAGCAAGACTACATCTTTATTTAGAAAGCACAGCAGAGAAAATCTTGCCATTGCCAAAGAAAACCAATACTTTTCTACTTTCAAGTCAAGAAATATTCAAGATAAACATGTCAAAATAACACTCATATAAAGCAAATAAAACAAATGGCATATGGAAATAATTATTAAAAAATTGAACAACAAAACAATGGAAACTATACAGTGCACTCACTTTGGGAGGTAAATTATGTGGGTATGCTGTTTGAATTTATCTTTTTCTTTGTAGAAATGACAAATTACACTGCTTTAAATGACCTTGTAAAGATAGTGAAGGCTGGACTATTTTGGTAATGCCTAAAGCATAACTCTAACCCTATGTTGTATCAGTGGCAAGCTCAAAAAATTGACTCAAATTGTCATAAAAATATCTTTTATCTAAATGATTTGATCAGATATAAAAATGGAGGTTCAGGTCGTTTGAGGACTTTAAAGAAAAACAGCTAAAAGCTCAGCTGGACTGTGTTTGAAGGGTCAAACCAGCAGGATTTGAACACATTTTTTACTTAAACAGCATTTATAGAATGGCCAATGCATAATGTGTTTTAGTAATTCCTTTGGAAATATGCCTACTTTCAAAGATGAAACACCCTCTCATTATCTGACAAATGCAACCAAAAAAAGCTACCATCAGGTTTCACACACACTCAGCCTCCGTCGCACGTGGCTGAAAGATGCATGTTTCTGACAAGTCACTGAAAGGACATGCTCGTCACTGCACACACAGCTACAGAATCTATGGCAACAGGTGTAAATAGAAACTGTTTGGGACATCACTTCCACAAAATGTACACCAACATTGAGACAATAAAGCCACTTTGCATAAATCTTAACAACTGCATGTTAAATATATACACATTTCTGAGCAAGATGGAAAAATGTAATCATTGTAAAGCATAATAAATACAAAAATGACATCAATCTGTGCTGTCCACGTGTATCGTTTTGATCAGAACAAAGAATTTAAATTGTAATATTTCCATTAAACTACAAGCTGACAAAATGTAACTAACACAATATTAACTGTGCTGGTGTCCTAACTGCATTCGTGGCTAAATGGTGACACACCAAGACAAATTTCACAACACAGAAGCACAAATACCACAAAGCAATATGACAAATAACGTCTCAATTTGCTCATTTATCAGTGGTTTGTAGAGATAACAACCAGACTCAGCTGACTAGGTAAATAAAACAAGGTGAGCATTTTAAATGTGAGTGACCTGTTTATTTTCATGCACTGTGAAAAGTGTGTTTTGTGGCTTGTGAGAGGATAATTCTTTATGATCGTGCTCACACTTTAGTGAAGGTACAACTCCCTAACAATGCTGCCAGCTGTGTTGGTGGGACTACCCAGTGACTTATAAATTAAGGAGCATTTTAAAGAAGCGAGAACAGATCCAGCACACCATTCTTCTAACCAGCAAAGGTCATATGCCAGAGACAGGAAAGGAGTGTGGGGGATGAAGTCAAGACTTCAATGGCCACTAAGTCTGCAGATGGCAATTTGCAGCACAGAGGCAAAGGGTTAGAGAAAAGGAATAGATGGGAATAGCAACATCCAGAACTCATGAGTTGTCTGAAGGGACATGCTCCTCAAAGCCCTCACTCTCCCTAACCAGTGCTCTTTCCAATATGACACGTCCCTCTTTATACCGTTGACTATCCTCAGTAGCAAACTCATAGATCCAACCCAGCTTGCTGTTGCAGTTCTTGCAGCTGACATCCCTCACCATGTGCCTGCCGGTAAGCATCACTCTGTCTTGGACTTCACTGTACTGGAGGTTCACCACCTGTGGGGTTGATGAATAATTGTGACAAATAAAACTAGATACAGTATTTTAAGAGTGCTTGTCAAAGCTGGCATCTGTGCAACTAATTCCACTGTACCTTATTGAAGAGGAAAGCTCTGCCTGTGGCGCCTGTGAATCGTGTGGAGATGAGCTCAGACCGATTAGTCAGGATAGTGTCACAGTTGGCACAGGAGAAGAGGCGAGTCCCGCCAATATGATCCAGGAAGATACGTCCCATTGTCTAATCCCTGTGAGTTATGAAACTATCACCACCTACTGAAAGAAAAAAGGGCAAATGATTTATTACTCTCGTATTAAATAAAATCAGGCCTTAACACTAACAGTATAAAAGGTAATAGCACCTTATGCAATGCTACTAAAATGACCAAAGTAATAATAAGCTATGCGGTTTCATATCAATTCAATCAGCGACAAAGTCCATCGAAACTAACGTCGTTGTTAGCCGTTCCGCTAACAACGACAACAGGCTAAGAGAGAAAGAGATCAACAAAAGGTATATTCAGAAATAACTCCAAATGAATCCATCCTACCTTTTAAAAACTCCTTTAAATAGTTCAAAATCCACTGTCCAGCGATGGTGTCAAGAATATTTAATATGTAATTTAGGCGAATGTGTGATGTTTTTGTCGTCGTGGCTTTGTTATTCTTTTTCAGCTGTTCCTGTCTGCGGTGCGCTCAGAGCTAGTATCAACATCCGGTTATGACGTAGCAGACCCTGCCGCAGCAGCTCGTGGTTGCTTCACGTTCTTTTTTTTTTTTTTTTTTTTTTTTTTTAAGCTTTATTTATAACAACGACAAAAACAAACAGTATAGTTTCAGTATATAAACA
>JBAMHV010000021.1:11735552-11781508 GCA_037177535.1 Pseudomugil gertrudae | reverse complement strand
GTATTTACCGTGTTTATACTTTATATACGCGCAGCTCGGCAGCAAGCGTCTACTTACTCGGCCATCTTGGAACGCCCTGCTTCACGTTCTCCGCTAGGTGTCAGCAGAGCGGCGCCATGTTTACAAACACTATATGCGCGCGCATCTATGTGCGTTTACACAATGACAAAGTCCAATGTGTTCAATGTCACTTTATTATATGTTTAGCTATCATTTTTAACTAAGCAGCTACAGTTATGTCCCGTTCATATTCATATATTAAAACAAGACTTTGTTGTCATAGATTCATCTGAATATGATTATATCTACCTGGAATAAAAGGCTGCACGGTTGCGCAGTCTGGCTCCAGCACCCCCCAAACCAACCGTGACCCCGTTCAGGAATAAGCGGTAGAAAATGGATGAAATCAAATTGCATAGTCTTGCATTTTTTTTTACTGCGCCTCCTTTCAGTTATCCTGGCTGATGACACAGAACCATATAACCTGTTCTGGGTTTTTTTGTTTTTCAAATGGATGCTTGTCTCCAGGTATCGAATAGAAACTAACATGTGGATTGTCTTTGCTCCGATTTGACAGCACAACAAGATGGCGTTTTAAGTTTAAAAAACTTCCTCAAAGTCACAAGTGGTAATGTATACCATATCCTGTGTCAAGTTTGGTCGAGCTGTAAAACCAAGCTGTTTTGCACTGAGAATTTGCACTCATTAGTCAAATACGTCATTTGCAAGGGGTCTTTGCAGGCAAGTTAATGAAAGAGTCAGGGGACCCTGGGGAGAAACAAGACAACCCAAATGGGACATAAAGGCACATAAAGAGTCAATTAAAAATAACCTAAATTAAGTGTAATGGACTGACCCTAAAGGAAAATCAAACGAAAGAAAGGGAAATAAAGCAAACAGAGAAAGAGGTAAAATGGGATAAAGTGGAACAAAATATAACTTCATGAGACAAAATTATGCAGAGATTATATCAGAGACACTATCACAAATAATAGTTTCATTTGCTTTGTGTTCTTCTGAGTGTTGTGGAACATGTGATTTTGATTGAGATCAAAATGCATCAAAACAAAATACTTTGATTTTGGTTGAAAAAAGACACAATAAACACTTTCTTATAGAGATAGTAACACAATCATAATGAGAGAAGTAGTTGTCAAGGCACCTTTTGCAGTGTTCAATGATACAAAAGGGAAGATGTTTTCAGTTATGAGGGCTGAATGTTTCCTTTTGTAAGAGCAGACCCCTAAACTCCCATTCCCTTTGGTTAAGTGAATGCAAAACGCCATTATATAACCCCTGTAAACTTTTGCTAATGCATGATGAAAATCTGATAACTACACATCAAGATATCTGTTTTTTCAGCACTGATTGCAAGTAATCTGCAAAGCCAATCTAAGGACAAACTCATAAAAGACTGCATAACAATTTAATCATATCTCAAAACATCTCCAAAAGTGAACTAGTATTTTATTGAATTGCTGGTTGTTAAAAAATGATTTTACAACTTCAAGATCAGGATGTAAAATCAATCATTACTGGGTAATAAATAGCTTGCAAAAGCCCTTACCCATCTCCGAATTACAAAACAATTTACACACTAACTGCTATGATTTTCTATTTGTATTGGAGAATTCTCAAAGATAGAGCTAAATACTTATTAGGCTTCAGAATGGTTGCGGTTCATTGAAATTTCACACTCACAGGAGTTTTACTTACAAGCTATTGATGCAACCATTTCATTGGAAAATCACTGTGGTTACTATCATTCTGTCCACAAAGTCCACTCTGCCCTTGGAAATAATGGAACAGCTCCAGATTATGTGAAATAGCTGTCGATGAATGACTCTTGAGTTTTTCACCCATCAAATAAATAATGTTATTTTGTGCCATAGTAAGTCAGGGTAACTTCACAATGTTTGCTTTGTTTATAGATATGAAGTTACTCATCTGTATTACAACAAAAAAATCAGAAAGCTGGTGAAATTATTATAAAATAGTACAATAAAAAATAAAATAAAGCCAGTGGCTTAAGTTATCCTCTTCCTTGTTAAAAACTTTGCCCTCTTGGGACTCTCTGCCTCCTCCACACCCCGCACAGGTACAGTATACTTTTACAGTCACTGAAAGCTTACAGTCATTCTTCCTCTGAGAGTGAGGGGAGAAAGGAGAGGCAGATACACAAACCCTTCTGTGTAGAGAAGCTTTTGTAACTTAGAGCATCATGGCTACATCTGCACTCCTGATCCTCTTAGCCCTTGTCGGAGCCTGCACTGCTTTCACAGGTAAACGCAGAATATTTTAAAATTTATAGTTAGATGAACACATATTGAATTAGTGCACTCGATGATTTTAACCAACCTGTCTTTCTTTGGTCATTTTATTGTGAGCAGACATGTATTTTAGTTTTTATTGGCCATTTGTCTTAACTTATCCAGAAGCTTCTGTGTATCGCAGAGTTGAAACTTTCGCTAGTGTTAAACGATAACTTTCGCTGATGCACACACTTTAGTGTAAGTTTACAACATCATTCTTAGTTACGAATAAATGTCCAAGGTTGTTTTTCCCCACTTACACGGCAAGGCCAAACCTCACAGAACATTTGTTACACTGCAGTTTATTTCTTAATCTGAGATGGGTCTGGTTACACAGACATGAAGCAAATATAGATTCTTAAAGGATCAACATCTGGTTTTATTGTAACGCAAACGTAATTTTAATATTATGAATATTTGTATTAAGGAAAATCAAAGGATGTGTTTTCTTGTTTCCCAATTAACTTAAAGTTTAAAAAAGGATATTTAAAACTGTATTTTTTTCTTTTTTTTCCTCATCAAATGGAGACAATTATGTACAAGGAAACGGACTTGAAACAGAAAGATCAGACGAGGTACTGCACGTCAGTTTTGACACTAAAATACTGATTATTATCATAGTGTATACAATATCTTGATAATTTGCCAGTGACAGGATGTTGCTTTTATTTTGGTACAGATAGAAAGTTATATGCCAATACTTTGCTCTCCAATGCCTGCCTCCTCATCCCCATCCTCCTCAGGTAATACACTCTGAAATCACTTTATCGAACAATTCCTAACTTGATGACCACTTTATTTCCAAATAAGGATTGATTTCATGCTGTGTTAGGATTAAGGTAATTAGGATTGATTACCTTGTTTTCTCATCATCAGTTCATGCTCTTACACCTGCTGATATTATGGCTGTGTATACACTGGGACTGCCTCTGTCACACAGGTACGCAGCAGAGAAAAAATAACATGCAGTGGTGGTAACAGATACTGTGTGCATTGTTTCCAGGCTAGAGTTATGAGTTAAAGCTTGAATAAATGTTTAAATGTTTCTCACTAAGTGAGTTTTTATTATTAGGGATGAAGCATCCAGAATTATCCGAAGACTTAAAGGTAAGCCCAACCCTCAGCTGTTGTCAGTCTTATCATTCTGGTAAATGAACATTTTTCCTTCCTTTTCAAAAGTATAATAAAACTATAATAAATATTATCTGTCCTTGGTTGTCCAGAACAGCTAAGAGTACCTGGCTGTTTTACCATGATAGTTTTATAGTTGTGTGAGTTTAAACAAGATGTAAGGAAAGAATTATTAATATTCTTAGAGTAAACAACATCCTAACATCAATTTAGACCCAGTCAGAAGGCCACTGAATAGATGATAAGACCAGAATTACACATTTTCAAGATTAACTCCTGTGATATATTTGTCAATTATGTATGAAGATTGATGAAGATCCATCCATCCATCCATCCATTTTCTACCGCTTGTTCCCAGAGCGGGGTCGCGGGGGGGCTGGAGCCTATCCCAGCTGTCAACAGGCGAAAGGCGGGGTACACCCTAGACAGGTCGCCAGCCCATCCAGGTTGATGAAGATTAGTATAAAAAAAAAAGGCTTCTCTGGCAATCACTGGGAAAAAAAACTTGATTTGATAAGTTTATCCAACTTAAAGATGCTGTAAAAACAAAAAAAGAGGGAGATTTAATAGCTGAACACATGTTTTCAGTTATTGAAAATGCTAACAGCTCTACTTTCAATTTTATTTGCTTTGTTTTTTCCTTTTTACTAAGTGGTTTACGTTCTAATTATATGCTTTTTGTTCATTAGTTTGTTTTCAATAATCTGACTCTCTCTTTTTATGCATCAGTGAGTTTAAGTCAGAACGAGCCCGTTGTTATTAAGTATATAACAAGTTCAGGATTTAAGAAGAGTTCATCTGAAGTGCAAACTTCAGATTAGGACACACTTAAAAGAAAAGCTATCAAACAATAAACTTGCAGTTTTTGTTGAGCATATCTTTAAAGATAAGACACGTGGTCATAAACACAGGACACTGACCTTCACTTACAATAAGCTTAACTGGCAGCATGAATGAACTTGCTCTCACCAGCTATGCTGCTCATAAAAGCAACAATCTTATAATAGAAACAGTCTGCAGTGTGATCGTGTTGTTAGGGATTATGTATGCTTGCAATGATTAAGGTCTCCATGTTTGAACAGAGTTGGTATCCATGTTTA
Organism: Pseudomugil gertrudae; assembly: GCA_037177535.1. Lineage (NCBI taxonomy): Eukaryota > Metazoa > Chordata > Actinopteri > Atheriniformes > Pseudomugilidae > Pseudomugil > Pseudomugil gertrudae. Next base: position 11,776,965 of record JBAMHV010000021.1, on the reverse strand, counting down.
ATCCTGGGGTGATCTCTCAACATGTGGATCAAACCTCACTGCAACCCAGGTAACAAACACACACACACACATATACATATTATCATCACATAGACAGCACAGATGCTGCACGTGGAAATGCTGCATTTCTCATTTCTGAATTAATGTGTTTCAGGAGCTTGTTGCAAGAGGCTCAGGACCTGTCTATCTCCCTCTCACACAGGGTATGGGCCAGCTGGCCATGTGGGTGGGGGTGTTTAAAAAATATGATGCTCACATTTATACACGGCTGAAATAAACTCAGGTTTAACTGACTATGTGTTTCCCTGCAGGTGACAGACTGGAAGATTGTGCTGTTGTTTCTTTCAGCAGATGCCATGTGTCCCTGTTCCCTTCAGGTGAGGTCTTTACTTCCTTTTTATTTTGAAATAAAAAATGTTGTTGCAAAATATAACTGCTGTGCTTGAACTCTGTTGAAATATTTATTTATTTTTTAGGTTGCTGCTGATGTTAAAACTGCAGTGCATGAAGTGGAAGCCGTGCTGCAGATACTGCAGAAACATGTATGCACTTATAATGCATAATAATAATAACTATAATAATAATAATATTAATAATAATATTAATAATGTGCTTTGTGTTTACAGTTACATCACACTTTAGTTCATGTTGTTGTCTGGAGTGGATATCACCAGGAAGATAAGTGAGTGCTTTAAAATGAAAATGTAGCCAACAATATAATAAATAGGCTGGAGCCAAGAGATTGGGTGGCCATGGTCACCACCCACATGAACCATATCACCACACTCTGCCAATAGTAAAGCACTTAGGATCCACTCATGTATTCATAAATACTTTCAGTCATATTACATTTATAGCGCGTCATGTGCAAGCAGAAAGCAGCAGAAATGTCTGTATAAAATGTGAAGAAATAAACTAAATACAGAAACAATAAACAAAAGCACTCACAATAGTAGTTTTCAACATCACAGCACACAGGTTGCATGTAAGAGAAACAATAAGTCATCAGTTTCAGGCCCACAGCAGTAATAGTAATGGTCTTAGTACCACCCTTATCACTGCTAATAAACCTTGCATAACACTGTGCAACCTTTATTATTATGTATCTGTCAATTGCATTAGCTGATTTAAATGATATGCTTTTTTTGTCCTGGCAGGTGTAAGTGTATGAGAGATGAGTTCATAAATCAAGGCCTTCAAAAGGCTACTCTTCTGAAAGCCCTGCAGGTAAAATACTGGACAGTACATGTACTTTGTTTGCTTCCTATGTTGATACTTTAGAGTTCATTTGACAACTGTGCATTGACTTCCTTTCAGGATTCTTTGAGTCAACTTATGAATAAAATGTCAAGGCACAGCAAAGGTGAAGACTTCACTGTAGAACTGCAGTCCTCCCCAATTATCTTGGAACCAACCTCAAGTTCTGTAAGTAAAAATAAAATAACCCTTTAAAATCCAGTCAGTCTGTTTAAATCAGTGGATGCTCATAAAGCCCGACTTTCAGGAACAATACATAGGAGAATAGCAGTTAATGTGTAACTTACATGCATAATGTGTTTGTTTAAAGGAAAGCATGCAGTCTAACCTTGACCAATTAGCTGTTCAGCTATGGACGAATCTGGTAAGCTCTCATAAATCACAGATAAAGGGGCATTGTGTATATTTACAATGCGTGACAAAGCAGCATGTTGCACACCAGTGTGTTGAGAGAATGCCACACTGTTATAAAATAAAGCTCGAAGGAGTAATCACGATCACTCAAATCAAAAGTAAGATCAAACGAGGATTACAGTGAACGTTTGTTTGACAGCAGATTAGATAAAAGATGTAAAGTTTGACCTTGTGGCATTGCAGTCAGGACAATTTTCTTCAACATTGTTCACTCTGCATCTACACATGTACTGAACAGTTGTGTAATCGGTATAGCTGCACTATCGTTGGCTGCACAAAGTGACTCCACCGGATCCTAAAAGTATAAATAATCATAACTCTCCTCTTCCAGCTCCAGCCATCGACAGGTCAGGCAGAGGTCACAGACAGCATCACCATTCCCTGCCCCTCAAAGGTGAAGCACGCCAACACGGTTAATTAAAAAGTTGCCCTCCAGCAGATCATATGTGATCATAGACCTAACACAGCCATTTAAAAATATAAGGATAAAAAGACTGAAGGTGCTTTTCACATCTTTCAGGAGCAGCCTTTTCTGCGTACACAGATCAACTCCCCACATGAAAGAGACTGGGAGAGTCTTAGTAAAGTCTCTGGACCAAATGACTCTGTGAGATTCTATTTCTCCTGTTCTTTCATTTTTTCCCCAACAAGGTCAGAATTAGGTAATAAATGAGCAGATTTTGGTGTCAAATCTACTTTATGCTTTCAGGACATGGGCAGTGAAATGCCTTGCACAGATCGTATTCCATCTCCTACAACACCCACTTCAGGTAAAGTACATTTTAAAATGTTTATTAATGTGCACACAAAACAGTGATCTTTTTTTGCACTAAACATCTTTTTTATTGTGTTTACAAAACAAAAGGCCCAACGATGTGGAATTTAGGGGCTCTGTTGATAGAAAACATGGAACCTTTTGACATGATTAGTAAATTTGTAATGGTTTTTACCCAGTGACAGCAACATTTTTCATGGTAGACGTGTTTCCTTTGGCACATCATCTGTATTCATAAATAAGGCAATAAGTCTGTAGCATATTAAATATCAACACATGAACAGAAGTTTGTGGTGACATTTGTTTTAAAAAACACATCACCAGTGGCACTTATGGGATGTGTACTGTACATTTGGATTTTGTTCTTTCCGCTGTGTAGTCCATGAGCTCAGACCTGGAGATATTAAGGTGGTGGCAGCTGTTGGCGATTCTCTGACGGTGAGTGTTTCTTTTCCTAGATTTTTTTTGCATAAAGGTCCAGATTTATATCCACGATTTCTTGTGGAAAGAAAAAAATAAATGCTTAAAAAAACATAGACTTAAATAGACGAGTAATCCAGTTAACATAAAGCTCAGATGATTGCTGTTTATCCTGTTTGCATATGTGTGTAGATACACTGTGATGAAATTTAAGCTTTGATTCAAACAATTATTTGGCTTTTTGCAAAGGATCTTGTTACAATAGCAGTGACAATGTATAGATAGTCTGAAGCTCGCTGTACTGTTGTATTATCTAAAATCCAATGTTTCTGCAGGCGGCCAATGGTGTGGGTGCAAAGCAAGACAACCTGCTGTTATTGCTTAATCAGTATAGAGGTTTGTCATGGAGGTAAGGTTTACACTTTGTGATTGTCTGGAACATATCTAAAGAGCACATTTTTGTTTAAACTGTGCATTGCATTTAAAATAAATTAAGGACTGATCCTACACTTTTACAGCATCGGTGGTGATAAAAATTTAACAACTGTGACCACTTTGCCAAGTATGTCCATCTTTTTGTTTTTTAAATATTAAAACAAATTATTTTATTTATTAACATTTATCTGGTGATTTCTTTCTAAATGTGTTCTTGCCAAATATGCCAGGAAATAAATAAATTTTAAAAAGTTTTCCTGATTTTTTTATGATGAAGAATATAAGCTGCTCAAAGGTTTACGGCCTCATATTAATTAACAATATTATTATTACTGACCTTTTCCACCCGATGCAGACATCCTGAGGGAGTTTAACCCCTCACTTACTGGATTCTCAGTGGGAATTGGCAATCAAGACACTCCAAAAGCTTTTCTTAATCAGGCAGTGGCTGGAGCAAAGAGTGGGTCAGTAATCTTTTTCTTAAAAAAAAAATCTTGCTTAAATTCTGAGCATCAAAAAATACTTTGTCAGATGATACGTAGCACTGTAAAAACACATTTCCAGCTTTAACAATACAAATAATTTGCAGTGACATGGTGCCACAAGTCAGAACTTTGGTGGCCAAAATGAAAAGTGACCCGGTAAGAAACATATTTATATATGATCTCTGAGCTCTTTGTTCCCTTTTAACTAAACATGTACTTCTTACCTCCTCAGCGAATTGATTTCCACAATGACTGGAAAGTAATCACCATGTTTGTTGGTGGCAATGATATATGTGACTTCTGCACAGACAGTGTGAGTTTTTTTTTTAAAAGCTAGATATCTTATAATTAGACCTGTATCATATTCAGCACTTATACATTTTGTTTTTGTTAATTCCCCAGCTAAAATGTAACAAAATGTAAACTTATGTAAACTTATCTTTACGACTGTTCCTACTCTTTTACATGTCTTTTATGTAATGACATTTTTGATATGTGCTTTAAAATGTAACATGAAAATGCTTTACATGTAATAACATGTATACAGTCCCATGTGAAGCAGATATAAACTCTCATAAGAAACTATATTAATCACATAATACCTTTAAAGTTACATATGATCATACAAAATCCTGAGTACATGTAATCCTATGAATCCTATTTGTAAAATATATGTTTCATGTGTGTTCCATTTAGGTTTACATGTGTTTTACATGTGTGAAACTATATTGGGTTTCAGGTGAAACATGACTTTTCATTCCTTATCAGGAATGAGCAAACACTGAATTAAATTGTTTTATTCCTCAGCTCATCAGCTCATATTGGATGTTTAGTTAAAGTAGTTGATTATATTTCTGTGAAATAACTGCAGTCACATGTTAAGGAAGAAACATTTTTGCTTTACAGGTCCTCTACTCACCTAGGAATGTGGTTGATCGAATCCGCCAAGCCTTGGACATACTTCATAATGAAGTATGTGCCACAAGCTTGCTAATACAAACATACAATTTCACTGTATGTTTTCAATGTGAAAACAATCACCAATATTACAAACTGTTGCATATCTTTCAGGTTCCTCGCGCAGTTGTAAATCTAATTGAGATGTTAAACATTGTGCCACTGCGTGAGTTACACAAAGATGCGTCTCTGGGGTGTCCATCGTGGTTTGTAAGGTCAGACATTTTTTATCCTTTACAACAAACACAAACAAAACAATACCATAATAACTACACTATATAACAGTAATGATTTTTATCTTTCAGGTTAATTTGCCCCTGTGTGCTGAAGCCTAAAGACAAATCATCTGAACTCCAAAGACTAAATGACTTTAACAGAGCTTATCAGGTATAAACAAAGCCATAAGAGAGACTATATATATATATATATATATATATATATATATATATATATATTTCTGTAAAGTCTTTCTGTTTTAGAGGATTATTGTGGCCAAACTAAGGTAGATGGCTTTTTAGATGTTTACATCAGGGATTTTAGCATGATTTAAAGACATTTGGATTATTTCAAAGCTTATATACTTTATACAGTAAAGTATATAAATTAAGTCCCATGTTAGAATAATATACAGGACTTATTTACTTATTTACTCTTTAAACACTTAAAACAAAGGGCAGGAACAACACATTTTTTGATGAATGTGTTTTAGTTGTTGCAGATTTGTGCTGCACATTGCTAACCTTATTAATAATTGAAATGGTGTTATTTTGTTTAGTTAACTTTATGAATGAGTCTCTGAAGATTTTTCCATTCTCACCGAGAAACAAGAGTTAGTCTATTTAATATATAATGATGTCGTGGAAAATAAGTGTCCTCATAAACTCCTTCTCCACACCTGTAATCTGCCTGCTTGTTATCAGTGTTGCATAGAAAAGGTTCAGTATATATATATATATATATATATATATGTATACATATATAATAAAAGCTGCTTTGACCTGAAAGTTGAAAGGATTTTAAAGGGCTTTGAAACTGTTTTGTGTCTATGTGTATATTTAAGATGTTATTTATAGCAATATAAGTTTAAAATGATCAATACACAGATGTGTAGACATGCTGAGAGAATTGTTTGAAAGAAATCCCTGAGTCACGTGACCCGTGTTGGATTAAGTGGTATAGAAAATGAATGTATGAATGAGAAAATGCAGGTCTGTCGTTTAGCTCAGATTTTTTCTAAGCAATAAAACACTAAATTGAAAGAGATATGTCACATTTTTACTTTATATCTCAAAAGAATTCTACATTTTGAAATTAACTAAAGTGTGAAAAAATATTTTAATAGACAAAAAAAGAGTTTGAGCTGAGCTGAACCATGAAGTAAAAGAAGAAATGAAAAGAAAACCATAAAGTTGACTATTGCCTCACTTTTAAAAGCCAAGGAGGAACATACTTCAACCATAGCCTTGTAATGTCAATTTATGATATTACTGCATAGTCAAGTAGCTTATTTTACGTGTTCTGTTTGTTATTTCAATGACTTTTCATCCTTTCAGTACACTATGAGAGAGCTAATTGATTCTGGGCGGTATGACACTCATGACAACTTCACTGTGGTGCTGCAGCCTTTCTTCCGAGAGGTTTTCCTTCCCAAGCTAGAGGTAAGAACTGCTCCATCTGTAATGATCTGTAATTATTTCATTGAGATTTTTTAAGATGTGCCTCTTACACCTTCTTTTTAAAAGGACGGCAGGCCTGATCGCTCTTACTTGACACCAGACTGCTTCCACCTTAGCCAGAAAGCTCACACACTCATGGCTCGAGCACTTTGGAACAACATGGTAGGGTTTTTTTCCTTCTCAGAGTAAATTAGGTAAGCTTTCTTTTTGTTTGCATGATCTAACAGTAATTATTGACTGACTCTAGTTGGAGCCAGTTGGAAACAAAACCTACACACAAGACTTTACAGCTGGCATTGATTTGAAGTGCCCTTCAGAGGTAACAGAAATGATGCAGCATGTACAGGATTTTTAAGCCATTAATCTACATTAGTATTTTATTTGACTTATATTTATATTGAATATGTATTCTAGGAAAACCCATTTTTCAGAACATCTATCAATAGCAACTACACGTTTCCAGGCCCTCCACCCACCCCTGCTCCAGTAACTGTAGGTTAAATCCTACTAATTTTTTTTATATATATATAAACCATGATGTTCAAACAAAGACATTATAATTACAAATGTATTTTTATTTTCTATAGAACTGGGGCAGTGACTTCTCTTGTGCCAACACCGCTCCATCCAACTCTGTGCCCACTTCAGGTAGACATCCAGATTATGCTTGAGGTGTTGACCTTAACGGAAGTTAGGAAAATAAACACATTTCATGTTGTTGTTAGTTCACAGATTACGTCCAGCAGACATCAAGGTGGTGGCAGCTGTTGGAGATTCACTAACAGTAAGTTTCTGCTTAAAGGCCTGCTTGCTGGTCTTTCATAAAATTACTTTTTAAAAGGGTTTTGTGTATATTCCTATATATTTTGGCAAACCTTTCTCTATTCTTAGCTAAAAATAATCAGTCTAACACTTATCAGCAGCAATGTTCTAATTCTACAGACTTTTGCAACTGAAATATTATTGTTTTAATGGCTTTTGTTGTTTTGTTTGGTTTTTGACATATAGGCTGGGTTTGGTGCAAAGGCAAAGAACCTGCTGCAATTAAAAACTGAATACAGAGGGGTGGCATGGAGGTAAGGTTGAATATTAACTATTAGATATGATTAATTGTATATTTTAAACATTTAATTGATCTATGTAATTTTACCCTGACAAAGCATTGGAGGGGATAAAACTCTTGAGACCGTCACAACCCTACCTAGTAAGCATTGAGATGTAATACACATTAGCATCACTAGGTGGCAGACCTGGTCTGAGCAATGCTGATTTAAGTTTGCTGTGCACACTTTTTCTTAAATGTTTCTTTTTTTCATCAGATATACTGAGGATGTTCAATCCTCATATCAAAGGAGTGTCAAAAGGCCAAGGAAAAGATCAAACTGGCTTCAATATGGCTGTTTCTGGAGCTAAAATATCGTGAGTTGTATCATTTACCTGCTATCAGCTACTGTGCTATGTTGTCGGGACTTTATGCACTCATAAAAATTAATTACTTGATTACATATGATTACATGCAGAGGAATCCCAGGGCAGATCCGACGTCTAATTGACACCATGAAAAATGACCCAGTGAGTTAAATTTTGTTTCATTCATTGTCTTAAAGTTTTGTTGCATTAAATTTACTTTTGTGTTAAAATCTGTCTGCCTCTATCCTCCACCATCTATTTAATGGAAATAGACGGTGGATTTTCAGAATGACTGGAAGCTTGTAACCCTCTTCATTGGAGGCAATGACCTCTGTCAGTACTGCAATGACCGGGTGAGTTGCTTTAAGGAGTTGTCGCAGGAAAAACAGTCTCATCCAATGCGTGAGGGGCATTCTTCAAGCACTATCCTCCCTCTTAAGAGAGTGAATCTCCTGTACGAGTAGAGTGGTTAAACATCCTTGGGTGCTGTATGATTTCCCCCCATGCAGATCTGTCTCATGATATCACTCCCCAAATGGATCTAAGCACTGGAGCAGAATAATGAGGCTTTGTAGACAGGCCTCTTGTAATAGGTTTGTTGTGTCAGAACGAGATGAGAGCAGACATGGTTTCTTTTCAATAGGCACATTCTGTTGCTCTAACACAGATCTCACCCCTCCCTCCTCTAGCTCTGCCTCTGTTTGCATTAAACAAGCAAAGGGTGCACAGTGAGTGGCCTTGTTCTCAAAACGAGCCATAAACAACGCAGACGTCAACCCAGACTCTCTTCCTGTGTCTGTCTAGTTCTTGCCTCCTTTCTGTTGCATTTTGCCTCCTGTTTACTTCTCTTTCCCTTCTACTCCCGATGCATCTCCAACAAAGTGCTCTTTCTTTTAAAGTGTTTACTTTAAAGTAGAGCAGCATCAATTTAGGATGAGCTCTGAGACGCTTGTAGCGATAGCTTAGGGTTAGTTATTGTTGATTAGCCCTAGCACGTTGCACAGATTTTATGGTTGATATGTGATTAGGTTGACACTTGGCCACTTCACATGTTGCTTTCTCTAGCCAGAGAACAAATTGATAGAAAAAAAAGTATCATTTTTTCTTACCATGTTCTTTTTTTTTAACTAAATCCACAGGCCTCTCTTTCACCTCAAAACTATAGCCATCATCTAATGACAAGCTTGGATGCTCTGTATAAAGAGGTGAGATGATGACTTTCTTAATAGGAACTTACAAGTGATACACACATTTCTTTCAATTCCCAAAAAAGTTTCCTTCAATAATTAATATTTTTACTCAATGAAACAGCAGAAAGCTGATGCAATATTGTTTTCTTACCATAGGTTCCAAGAACCCTTGTAAATGTTTTGGAGATACTGGAAATCGAAGGACTTCGCCAGGTCAAAAGGGACAGTCTCGGGTGCAACTTGTTACAAAAGTACATTTAATGATCTACTCAATTCTAAACAGGCTTTTTTCTAATGAATTTTCATCAAAAGCACTTCTCTTGTTTTAGTTTTTATACTGAGTCAGTTGAGCATCAAGCAAACAGGTTGCATCCTTCTCCAGGCCTGGTCCTCTAATTTAAAGTGTAAATAAAAGAGATATGAACAAGTACTGGAAAATTCACTGGGTTCTTTCTTTGCCCATGGTCTACATATTGATCCAATTTTATAGCACAGTAGACCTTTTACATACTCTCACTGAGGTATGTTTTATATAACAATGAAGCATCTTATTCCCTAATCAATAGTGAATCCACACATACTGTAATTTGTTGTATTATTATGTTTGAACAATGATGACTGAGACATCTTATCGCTTAAAATCAGTAGTTAATTTCCATCTTTTACCCACAGGTATGTCTGCCCCTGCTTCTTGTTACCTGGAGACAATTCACCAGAGCTGTCTGAGGTGAAACGGATCAATCGGGAATTACAGGTTGGCAGACAGGGACAGCGAGAGCACAATGTGTGCCTTCACGGCATTTGCTGTAACATCAACTTCTTATTCTGTCAGGTTGTGACTGAAAATCTGGTGTATGGAGGTCGATATGACGACAGAGAGGACTTTGCTGTGGTTGTCCAGCCTTTTTTCCAAAACTCAGTCGTTCCTTTAGATGCTGTAAGCTGGCTGGCAATCTCATACTCACTCTCCTCTGCTGCATTTGTACAAGCATTTGTCAGCGTGGTCTTTACATTCTTACCCCCTCAAATCATATAACAGATACAAACATTTGCTTTTTTCCAGGACGGAAGGGCTGATGACGCGTTCTTCTCTGAGGACTGTTTCCACTTCAGTGAACGGGGACATGCTAACATGGCTACCGCACTGTGGAATAACATGGTGAGTCTGGCAATGGCAAACGGTGAAGTAACAACAGGGCTTATGATAAATAGATTATATCTCAGTGCAATATTGTCAAAATTAAATATATGTGTTTTTGTTTTTATTTTTTAGTTGGAGCCAGTGGGTAAAAAACAGACTTACAACAACTTCACAAATTCCAGGAAAAACATCAAGTGCCCAACTGAGGTTAGAAATATGTCACCTATGCTACTATTGATCTACTTGTACTATTGCTTGCTCTTTGTACATTTTGTTTAGTTTAAGGCTTCTTTGTGTTCCAGGAACTGCCCTACATTTTTACAAAGGTGAACAGTTTACCCAGTTTGACCACAACCCCAGAACCCACTACACAGGCCACAGCCCAACCTTTGACCCGGGGTGGCTCGGGTACTGTGCCAGCATGGGTTGCTGGTGTGCTGGCTGTTATCGGTCTTCTGATTGGCTGCGCCATCACTTCACTCGGGTTCATCTACAGAAACAAGAAGAACAAGAAAAAGATGACAGCTGCAGTGGAAATGAAGAACACAGAGTTTTAAACTGGACTAAATATGAAGTAATAAAAAATGCAGCTCTGAAAACTATTCATGGCATTAAAAGTGGCCATGACATGGACATAATGAGGCAATTTATTAGCTCTGCCTGCTGTGACTGGAGATACATCATACTGTCCTTAAACCACAAGTAATTAACTGGATGCAGTGGGGACAAAGGTGTCAGTCTTCTCAACAGTAATTGAGGCAAATAAATGCAAATCATTGATTTAAACTTTAATACCAAAAAAGGTTGAAAACTGTGTTTTTCTTCCTAATGCACAATGCAGAATTTGTATATGTTGTAGCTGGTCTAACAACAACCAAGACGATCCAGTATAACCACAAACCCCTGCATATTGTTAGATTTTATCTGCAAACACATGCTGTCTGAACTTTAACTTATTAGCCATTAACATATTTTTAAAAAATGCATTTTAATTTATCGTAGCAGCTTGAGTCAGTTTTCTAATAACGTGGACATTCTTCTGTAATCTTTCTTTGCTGTAATAATTGTACATTCATTTTCTGTAATGTATTTAGTAAATGTGTGTGGCTTATCTGTCAATATTGCCAGTTTGTTGAGATTGTTTATTGACTGTTCCAATAATATTAAAAGTACAGACTGTCACTTTTTAATTACGTTACTGTGGGTTTGTGATCACCAACAGTGACTTGGCCTATAGATAACACTCAGAAACAGAGATTTTATTACCACATCACTGTGAAGTAATAAAGTAGCCTTTCCCCAGCTTCTGTTTCTGGTGTGACAGACTAAATAAAATCTATTGTTATTTGGTGTCTTTTTATCTTCTTGCTCAACTTCCAGGCTAGGTATTAAACATTTGCACACTTAATTTGCTTAAAGATTTATGGGGGATCATTTGGAGTGGTTGTTCGCCTCTCTGTATTGTCTCTGTGATGCACTGGCAACCTGTCCAGGGTGTGCCCCCCGCTCTTGCCCGATGGGATAGCTACAGGCTCCAGCTACCCACATCCTGAATTGATAGAAGCGGTATGGAAAATGATTCCAGCTTCCTCCCACAGTCCAAAGACATGCACCTTGGGGATAGGTTGATTGGAGACTCTAAATTTCCCATAGGGGTGAGTGTGCACAGTTGTCTACATGTTGGTCCTGATGAACTGGTGACCTGTACAGGGTGTACCCCATCTCTCACCCAATGTCACCTGGGATTGGCTCCAGCACCCCGTACACTAAAAATACATGTTCCCACAAAATTGTGATTTCCTCAAATATCCCTGTCTTTAGAGATGTCTTTTACACGTATCACACATGTACTGCAAATGAAAACAAAATAACTAAATATACACACCATGTCTGTGGTGAAAAGTAAGGAAATATAATTTAGTTCTGACAATGTTACTCAACTAATCGTATTTTTATTATTGTAATAGCCTATTATCTATGTCAAATGAAGTAAAATAAGAAACTGTTAACGTGCTACTTTCCCTTGTTTCTGACATTAAGGACATTCTGGTTAGCCCATTTCTCCACAACAGCGCCCCCCTGTGTCCGCAAGGAGAATCGGACATTGACTCTACAACATCAGTGCGAAGATGGCGGAGGGCGAATTGAACGTAGATAGCCTCATCTCTCGACTCTTGGAAGGTAAGCAGTTTGAATAAGTCTGTGGGGTTAAACAAGCTAAGTAATTTTTGCTCGTTTACTGTGCAAAGTCTGTATTCAGTTCTTTCCTCGGCTACCTTAGAAAAAACAGGAAGCTGTTAGCTAGTGAGGCTAATGTCAGTTATTGGTAACAGTGTGTGCGCAGCTAGCTTTGGCTAACGTGTTTATAAACAGTGTTAGCAGTGAACGTCCGCAAGTCTCTGCACCGTTAGCTGCGTTACCCCCTGATTACTAATGTGTATGGTGTTCTTTGTATTAGGGTTTATTTAACTTTTATGCTTGATATGTTGCGGTATTTTAGCTCTTATTTGTCAAATGACTGGTTTTCAAGAAGAGGGGCAGGGGCAAGGACGTTTTTTTCCTGTACGTTGCACAGTACGTTATTTCTAACGGTACCAGTGTGAAGTAATTTGCTTTAAAATAAAAAATAATAATGAGTGGAACACAAACTGTCAGCAGCCCCGTTGGCTGAATGTCCTTTATGTGTAATTACTGTTTAGTTGTGGGTGGGTTTTTTTTCTGGCGACGTGAAAAATGTTGGAATTAAATGTTTTAACAGGTGTATTGACTGCAAAATAATATGGTGTACAATATACAACATACAGAACTGTGTATTGCATTTGATACTAGTTACTCTTTCAGCTAGAATCAGTGTAAAATTACAGTCCTTGGTAGTTGTATGCGTGTGTTTGTGTGTGTTTATGTGGTTTGCAGTTTGCTGTAATTCTCTGTACTTAAGCTTTCATAGTCCCTTGTCCATGTCATGTAAATCCCATCATAATAATAAATAACAACCGTGAAGCAATTTAAACAAAATGTAAGTCATTAAAGATGTTATTGGTCCTCTGACTCTCTGCAGAGATGTTGATAACAGCTTGAATCATCCTTAAACCATGTCACCACAACCACACCATAATCATATGGCTGCTTTTGAACAATTATGGTGAATCTTTCTTTGTTGGTACACAAGAACCAAGCTTAAGACGAACAAACAAAGGATTTTTTTCTTTTTAGTGGTCCACCAGTCCTCTTCTGAGAAGAAGGAGGGTTTTCTATTCCCCTGTGATATATTCTGTCAGACCAGACCACGAAGGCACATTCAGCTGTCCTTGGCATACTTTCCTCCAGTATCTGTAATTCTGTTAGATGGAGATTACTTGTTTTTTGTTTTAAATTTTGTTTAGTGGTTAGTTTTCATACAAAATCGTGAGATAATGAGTTCTTCGGTGGTGTTATTACCATCCAGCAGCTATTACATTACATGTTGTGTTTTAACAAGAAGAGGGGTCTAAAGAGGGGTCAGTAGACTGCCAGGTGTTTGTGGCTGAAATGAAGATAAAAGAAATGTAAATATGCGAAAGTAAAGTTTGCTAGGCGGTCTGAGCTCTTAGACTCTATGCTGCATGCTCTGTTTGTATCGCAGTAACATGCTCGATTAGTTATTTTGTATTGCATAGCTCAAAAGAATCAAATCTAAAGGAAGACGGTGGAGGATGAAGTCAAGTGTGTCCCTTTCTGCCCTCCCACCCAAATGATACATCTTCCTTAAATACACACTGCAAATCACCTGGTCAAACAATCACAGTGGTTTACTTGATTTCCTTCTCTTATTTTAGTTTATTTTTCCAGTTATAAATGTAATTTTTGTTTTAAAAATTAACTGTGCTTTACTTTTCTGATGTGATATGAGATGTGCTTATTTAGTAATTTCCTGTTTCTCAGCAAACATTTACAGTATCAAACTGTGCACAATTATTACACAAGACTCTTTTAAAGGCCATTAGCTTTTTATTCTAATTTTCCATATCATCATATAGTAGTGCTCTACACATTTTTCTTGTATTTTGCTGCCTACAGACCTAGTGTCAGTGACAGTACTTATTTGTTAAAGTTAAATCAGGACAGGACACTATGCCACTTAAAACAGAGACACATTTAGTAACATAGCTCTAAATACACACACAGACAGTGCTTTGGTTCATGGTGATCAGAAATCCTTGTTATTGCTTCATTTTAGCCTTTGCCCCTCAGTGTTTTTACAACATAATCTCTTTAAAAGTGGCAGCCAGTGGAATGCCAGTGCAAACAGTGAAAGGTTCAGTGTTAAAGCTGAGCCGGCTAACATACAAGCTTAACCCACCCTCCTCTGATGAGGCCTGGTAAAGAGCCCTACTTCTGCAATTTCATGCTTCATGTAGTGCACATCATTCGGGTATGAACTAGATGGAGGATAAGGAAAATTGAGGGTAAAAAGCACCAAGGCCGGCAGAGCTCTCAAACATTTAGACTGTCTGATTCATCATCTGTGAATACACTCATTTCAGTTTCACTTAACTTGTATCTGATTTTTTCAGATTACAAATTAAAGTTGCTGCTTTCAGGTGTCTTCTGTCAGACCATAAAAACAGCCATCACCAAGGCTCTACTGAAAAAGAAAACTAAGACTTGTTGCTCTTCAAACCTTTCCTCTCTTAGTAAGAATATACAAAAAACTGTCTTTCTACAATTACACTAAAAACCTGTTTTGATGTATACTGGTTTTTGGGCATACCACAGCACTGGTACTGCTCTAGTTAAGGTCTTACATAATATCCACTTAAGCACAGATAGCAGCAACATCAGTCCTTGTACTACTGGATCTCAGCGCTGCATTTGACACAGTCGACCATAACAAGTTACTAGACCAGCCGAAAAACTGGGTAGACTCTGTGGCATTGCAATTAAGTGGTTTGAGTCTTATTTAGAGTACAGGGACTACTTTGTGTTTATAGGCAACTATAAATCTGAGTGAACTAAAATAACCTGTGGAGTTCCCCAAGGCTCCATTTTGGAGCCACTGCTTTTCATCATCTACATGCTTCCACTCGCTCAAATGATGAAAAACTAAAAATATGTTACTATAATTATGCTGATGAAACATAAATACACATAACCATCTCACCAGGATACTATAGTCCAATCCAAATTTTGATCGAATGCATTGATCAAGTTTAGGATTGGATGTGCCAGAATTTCCTTCAGTTAAATTAAGACAAAAATTAAATTAAAGGCTTTAGGAGCCAATAAAGAAAGATTAAAGGTGAGCAATCAGCTTCAAATGTTAAAAACTAATAGTAAAGTTTCTTGGTGTAGTCCTGGACTCCAATGTGAATTTCAGTAGTCACATTAAGACAGTTGAAGTCTGACTTTTATCACTTAAAGAACATTTTGAGGAACATATCTTTGGTAGACTAGACTACTCTAACACTGTCCTTACAGGTCTCCCTAAAAGTCCATCAAACAGCTGCATTTAGTCCAGAACGCTGCTGCTCGAGTCCTCACTAAGACTAACACTGTGGATCAAATAACCCCAGTCCTCAGGTCTGGTTTCACACTGGTTTCCTGTCTATCATAGAACTGACTAGGATCCTGCTGTTAGTTTACAATGCTCTGAATGTTTTAGGACTAACATACATTAAATATTCTCTAGATTGTTATGAACCAACCTTTTCCCAGAGTCAGAACCAAACATGGAGGCAGCATCGAGTTTTTATGCTCCTCACATTTGGAACAAACTCTCAGAAAATTATTATTTATAGCCTTTTTTCAAAATAACTGTTAATTCCTCACACAGCACCTTTGTATTTGAAGCTTTTTACAAAGAATTTATCCACTTTAATGGCTCCTATTTTTACTATTTTTCTAATTTAGCATTCTTCATAATAAGAAACAAGAATGAAGTTGAAAGATGATTTAGATAAATATGAGAAATATAAATATGAGATGTGGCATAATGCTAGTGGGCTTCAGCTCTCATGGAAACCACACAGCCAATAAGCCCACACTACTGCTGAAGATGCAGTTTTTATAGAGCTGTGGGTTTCTAAAATACGGCTGATGCTGAACAGCTGTAAGCTACAGAATCATTACACCCACGATTCATCAGCATGCAACATAGCTAAATATAAAGCCATGTAAGATATGTTTTCCTTTAGGGGACAAAAGACTCCATCATGGCCTCATTCTAATTAACTTTGTAATGCTGAGGTTGTTACTGTTTATTCATAGGAACTGAAATATGGTAACAGTTGTTAGTAGCACTGACGACATGTGTCTTTTCTACTTTTCAGTGCGAGGATGTCGTCCAGGGAAGATAGTTCAGATGACCGAAGCAGAGGTTCGAGGCCTTTGCATCAAATCCAGGGAGATCTTCCTCAGCCAGCCCATCCTGCTGGAGCTGGAGGCCCCCTTGAAGATTTGTGGTTTGTGTTTTTTCCTCACCATTTCTTATTGGCGATTGTTTACAAGTCATTTAGTGTTGCTCTCTCATCTTCTGTGTATAAAGGGATACACGACATTTTGCTGGAACATTTCCATTTGAAGTACTTTTAACTTTTACACTTTGAAGTAGATAATTCATTATATGAAAGCTTAGAGAGAAAATAAAAAACACACGGAAAACCGTTTTCTAAATGGTGTCAGTTTCTAACCGACACACATATGAAATGAATGAATGAAAAATACTTTATTGATCCCAGAGGGAAATTCAGAAATATACATGTTTGAAATACTTATATATAGGTTTTATATCTGTGTCAGAAGTAATGACCTGCAAAGTTGCAAATATCAAAATGAGAAGTTACACTTTGTTAAATTATACATTTTTTGCAGCTGAGTGATCAATATGTTTGAGTTCACTGTGATTAAGAACAGTTTTTTAAAAAAGAAAAATTCATTCATGGAAACTTTAAAATGTGTATCAGTTTGAGGTGGTCAAATCTAAATAGCAAGAAAATTCTTGGTCTTTTGTTTTGGATGACTTTTAATTATTTACTACGAGCGCATGGGTCAGGTTCTGTGCAAACTCGCCCGTGCATGTTAAACTCAGAGCCAGTGGCACCGTTCTGCATAGACTGGCACCATCACTACTGCCAGATAGTAAGATATGCCAGAATACTCCTATTAACCACTTAGTTTTTAGGGTTTAAACTGAATAATATTTACTATCTTACTATTACAACTCAGTGTTGAACACAGTTCAGGAGAAAAAGTAATGAAGCAGTAAAATGTTTACTTGGTTTAATCAGCCTGATGATTAAACTAAGCTGCATCTTCACTTGTAAGACTGACCCTCAATTTTGCAACTTTGAAAATAAACATGTTTTCCTACTTTTATATATTTAGAAATGTCATAATTAGTCAGATTGTTCATTTTAAACAAATAATTTTACCAAAAAAGTGATCAAATTACAGCTTAAAACCACTGCTTTAATTATCTGAAAGCTGCTGTTTGAATTCGAGAGAAAGATATTTTGATCAGAAACGTTATCTTTGTTTGTATTGACCCATTAAATTTCAATAAGCTTTTGTTATTTCTTAAAACCTTGACAGAATCACTTTTTAAGCAAATGTTTAAACATGTATCTGGGTTCAAACTGGGACAAGTCCTCAGAAAATGAAGTGGTCCCTAAATGTGAGCCATTGCTCTCACATCAGTTGTTTAATCACAGCTGATGGGTTGTTTGTGCTTTAATACTAGGCTTACATTGTAACTATCCATATATGATTCACACTTTTAATAGAGCAATAATTTAGACATTTTAAAAGCTTTCCTGGTTTCACACTGACAGCTTGTGACCTGGATTAAGGTGCCAGAGTGGTGCATTAGTACAGAGTTCACCAAAGTTTAGTTAATGTATTATTAATGTGAAGTATTGCAAAGTCATTACCATTACAAGTACTTGCAAGAAAACTAGATGGGAACCTGAGGCTGCATGAACAGAGTTTGTTTATTTGTTGTTTTAATAAACAAAGTAAAAATAGATGATACACAAACAAGCTGACTAAGCACCAGAAACACAGAGATCTAGACCTAACATGACCTAACTATCACTTAGTCATTTAATTTTTAATCCTGGGATGCAGACAAAAATAAGGGCAAGCCTGCAGACATATAGGTCTTTAATGCCAGATTTGGTTGGTTCATGAAATATAAACCAGTTTTATAATCTGAATCCAAAGCAGACCAACTTTTTGGTCATTCTAGTCACACGAAGAGGCAGTTGTACAGCTTAACAAGGCATCTTACTTCATTTTAATTTGTGTCATCTTGTAATGAAGCCTTGCCTTAAAAAGAATGGCTCATACAGTCATTTTTTCCTGTTCTGGTCACAGTACAGCCTGCTGTTATTGTTCTGCTCTGCTACAACTATTTTCAGTCATCTGTGTCTAGAGCACTTAACCCAAATTAGAGTAACTTTTGAGTTGGTGCAAGAAGATATAAAAAGAAGCAGGTCTTGGCTGGGTGATGAAGCAGGTCTCCAATGCAGAGACTGTGTGCTTTGGTGAGAGCCGCTTCAGCTCATCAGTCAGACTGATGTCAAATATAGAAGAGGTTGACCCTACATCCTGGGAGAGCAGTTCAAATTAAAGTCAGTTTGTGTGGAGGCGTGTGTGGATTGTGTAAGTGTTTTATTTTTCATGATTAACCTAAAACATGAATGTTCTCGCCCTGGTTCATTTATTTCCCACAGGTCATGATGGCATTGGTCTTCTAGCAGCTCACATGGTTGTTTTATCTGTGGACATCTTTTATTGGTGTTACCTCATAATCTATCAATCAAAACAGTGTCAACAGCTGATGTCTGCATAAGATTGTGTTATTATCATGAGCTAGTGGCATCAGTTATTCTTTGTCCATTATTTTGTCTCTTATTTTTAGGCGTACAAGCTGCCAAACAAACACTTCACCTTCTTTGTTCCCCTTGTGCCTCTCTCTCTTTTAGGTGATATTCATGGGCAGTACACAGATTTATTGAGGTTGTTTGAGTATGGTGGCTTCCCTCCAGAGGCAAACTATCTTTTCCTGGGTGATTATGTGGACAGAGGGAAACAGTCCCTGGAAACCATCTGTCTCCTACTTGCCTACAAGATCAAGTACCCGGAGAATTTTTTCCTGCTCAGGGGTAACCATGAATGTGCTTCAATCAACCGCATCTATGGGTTCTACGATGAGTGTAAGTATAAGTTAACTCAGGCTATACACGGATACAAGCAAGCAGTTTAAAATGTGTCTGTGCATTTCCAGGCAAGCGCAGATTCAACATTAAGTTATGGAAAACCTTCACTGACTGCTTTAACTGCCTCCCCATCGCTGCTATTATTGATGAGAAGATCTTCTGTTGCCATGGAGGTGGGTGGATTAAGCTTTCCCTTGTCCACAATATAAACTGGGACTTTTCATACTGCTGTTTAAAATCTATTTGTTGCATCTGCAGTTAAAAATAGTTTCTTTTATTTTCTGTTTCAGGGCTTTCACCTGATTTGCAGTCAATGGAGCAGATCCGTAGGATCATGAGGCCAACAGATGTACCTGATACAGGTACTATTTATGTCTTTGTGGGTTCTGGTGAATGTTCATACTTGATCCTGAACATGTTCATTTCCTCTGGAGCTCTCCCAGGACTTTAAGTTTATGTTGAAGTGGAAAATAACAGTCTCTCTTCTGTGATACTTCACATAGTCAGCTGGATTTTTAGCACACCAGCCTCTGTTTATACCATCTTTTCATTACTTTCCTGCTTTAAGTATTTTTATCACCATGTCTCTTCTTCCTGTCTGTCTGCCAGGCCTCCTGTGTGACTTGTTGTGGTCAGATCCAGATAAAGACGTACAAGGTTGGGGAGAGAATGACCGTGGAGTCTCTTTCACCTTTGGGGCAGATGTGGTCAGCAAGTTTCTAAACCGTCATGACCTGGACCTCATTTGCAGAGCCCACCAGGTAGTTAGGACTGATAGGAATAGTGAACTCATGGCCTGTGTTTCTCCCCAGAGTGATGGAGTGGAAGAAAGAATTATTTTCTTTAACTGCATGAAAAAAAGTTTTAAACTAACAAGGAATAAATTAACGCTGCTACAGCTGGAGGACAGAAACCAACAGAACCTTTAAATGTGAAGCTCTTTGCTTAACCTCTGTTTGTTTTACATGATTTTTTAGAGATGAAGGACATTTTCTTTGACATTACTAACAGGCATATTCCCAGCATCATCATGGCACTACCTTTTTGATCTGATTTTGATTGGTTCAAGAGAAATACATGGGATTTTGATCAGCTATGAGACCACATCCAGTACAGAGGGTGTAATGCAGCTCATTGATGGCCAGAGAATTTGCAACCTGTCCTCATTTTTTACCAAACCACCTGGATACTCACTAGAATACAAATTGATATACTTATTTGCAACACAGAGCTCATACAACAACAGGACTTTTAACAGGCTCTCTTTTGACATCCGATCATAAATTATTTCAGTGATCCGTTCGGTTAATTGACGACGGAGAGTCTGAATCAAATAAATGATGCTTACTTCTCACCTATGTGTCACAGGTGTTTTTTGTAAGCTTTAAAACAAATTAAGGTATACTTCTTTTTATTTTATAATTTCCCAAAGGTTTACTAATTTAGTAATTATTATTTCAACAAAATTAAGGAGGGTTGACATCTATAAAACTCTGAGCTGCCTGCAGTTAAGAACTAACCGAGCTAACTCGGATGTAACGGAGGTCTAACTGAGGTAGGTGGAATAAAAATAAGGCTGCACTTAAAGCTGGCTAAAAATAGCATTTGTGCTACACTCTGCATTTTTAACACAGTTATTAGATACCCATCAATCAAAAGGACACGCCTCTAATTATGTGAAAATTTAAGATTAAATAACATTTAAACGGATAAGTTATATATATATTTATATAAAAAAAACCTCATCATAGTGGTTGTGAAGGTAAAATCAGCCTATTAAACCTAAAATGTTTTTGTAGCAGGCTGTAAACATGTTTATTTCTGCTGTGAAGTTGGCCTTTTTAACATGAGTCTGGTGATTTGCTCTGTTTTTGAACCCCTAATGGATGAAGGGGGAACTGCACTTTTTGGCACATGCGCAGGTTTCACTTTTTTCCAGCTGAGGTCGCCACTTGGATTAGCCACAGCTATTTCAGTTCTGTGCTTCATATCGATTCAGATGTAGGTGTTTTCATACAGTCAACCTTCACAGCAGAGATGTTTTCTGAAACAAGCTGAAAATCTCTTTCTTGCTATTGATCAGGCGTTGGAGTAATGTTGTGTGTATTCAAACAGGTTGTGGAGGATGGATACGAGTTCTTTGCCAAACGCCAACTGGTCACACTTTTCTCTGCCCCAAACTATTGTGGGGAGTTTGATAATGCTGGCGGGATGATGAGTGTTGATGAATCCCTCATGTGCTCCTTCCAGGTAACCTACAAACCACAGAGAAAAGTCATTTTATCTGAGCCAGCACATTATTTAAGAAACAATAACCCATACATGTTGTTTCTTCTTCTGCTGTTCTGTCCTCAAGATTCTAAAGCCCTCAGAGAAGAAGGCTAAGTACCAGTATGGTGGTGTAAACTCTGGTCGACCTGTCACCCCACCCCGCACCACCCAAGCTCCCAAGAAAAGGTGAACACTTATGAGCAGCTCTCCCACACCTTCTCATCTTGTCATTCCCTAGTGTGCCGTTGTGGCAACCCCTGTAACACCCCCTGTAGAGCAAAGAACAGGGCTTATCTTGTTGCCCGAATTTTTCTCCTCCTCCCTTCCTCTCATCCAGCCCCTCGTTAACTCCACAGCTCTTTTCTTAATGTGTATGTGTACATACATTTGCTGTGACCAATATGTATTACTTTTTCTTTATTTTGTCTTTTTTTTCTTTTTGCCTGCTTGTTTTTGATATTATTAATAAATAATCATCTTGGTGGTTTTACTCCCAATGCTACTTAGATTCTTTTGAGATTGTGTGTTGCATAAGAAAAAGCCTTCTCTCTGTAAAGAGGCTATTTGACCAAGTAACAGGAAACATTCAACTGAGCTTAATTTTTGCCTTGATCTCTGAAAATAAGCAGAGAATATATTTCCTGTGTTTTATTTCAGAATGTGGTTTTAGAGACAATAACATTTCTCATGTTCCAGTTTAACATGCCCGTGATGTGCCCTTTATAGGGCTTGTGCACACTCATTTTCTATATTCAACCACCTCGTTTGTTGCAATGAATGTGAACAGACCAGCTTGAATGAAGTGTACAGGCTAAATCAGACAGCGCTGGCTGTGGGCACGAATTACCCGAACATGATATCATCTGTGCTTCTACATCTCCACTCTATTAAACCTCCCTGTGACTCTACTCCCACGTAAAAGCATGCTGGGACTGAAACAAAGCTGGTATTGACCTTTTTTCCCCTGATCTGTTCATTTATTCTCATCAGCTTCACCTATACTAATGCTCTTGTGTTTTGGTTTGTTTATTTTATAAAGGGAAAGCTGGTTTTGATTACACTAATTTGAATGAGACTGTTATGAACTGGAATGCTTACAGGACTGTGCTTTGTAAATATATATATAATTATTATTATTATTATATAAACTAAATGCAAATCCAGTTGTTACATTTCTGGACAGATTCTCTTTTTTTCAGGTAACAGCTTCACAAAATTTCAGATAACACTTAGAGTTGGAGTAAGGATGCAGAGAGTTCAGGATCCTCCAGAAAGTTTGTTTTTTTACATTTGCTATGAAATACCAGCTTTTTTTCACTCTTATCACCCAATCTGTGAAGGTACAGGGTGTGAAAAGTAGAGTTGGGAATGTAGATGGAAGATTGCAGCAGTTTTAGCATTGCTGTGTGTTTGTGATGCCACCTTGTGTATAAATACAGCACTACAGTGTAAAGTAGTCTACATCCCATGGTGTAAGTTTCCAAATAAATCTGGACAGAGGTTTCATCACATTGCCAGTATTAAATGTGTTGTCTTTTACTATTCTGAGGTACCACAGCCACACTGACCGGCAGTAGGCCTGGTTAGTGTTTTAGATTCAGTCTGCTGCACGTTAGATGCAGCTGGAAATTTCTGAGTTGCCTCTTTTTATGTTATCGTTTCTCAGTTTATTTAGCTTTAATTGCATTTCTTATTCAGTTGTATATTTATATTCAGATTGTTTACTTTTAATTCACTTAATTTATTTCCTTGATAATTATAAAGAAAAACAAAGTGTTACCAAAAGATGTTTTGCGATTTGTACAAGTTTGTTTGAAAGTCTATACATTCAATAAAACGGATGGAGCCAAAAGTTTCTACTGTCTTGTCTGTAAGCATGCATAATATACAGTAAATACAACAGCACTTTTTCATCATAACTTAAATTACATTTTCATCTTAATTAACTTGAAATGGGATACACACTGAATTCTGAGGTGCAATATGGTATAATATAGAAATGTATAAAAAGCAGAGGCATGTATTCATTATTTTTTTATTGTGCGTGTGTACACAGTTCAGCCAGTGACATCTCAATTTGACTCCTCAGATGCCTCTTAGCCCTGTTCAGAGCAGTTTGCATTGGCCCTGAATATAACTAATGTATTACTGAAATTGGAGAACCCCAGATGGAGGTACAGCATGTTAGTATCCAGACAAAACCAATCCACAGTGCCACTTTAAGAAGAGAAGATAGTAACTGAAAGCTGAATGCTGAGCTTTTCTAGAAGTTACTTATTTTTACAAGCTTTGTAGGCCTAACCATATATATTATTGTACTGCTAAAAGTAATTTCCATATAATTACATTTTGCATCCAATGCATTAAATAAGGTCATCCAAATAAGAATGACCTACATCATTTCCCAAATCATTAGCACTCTACTTAACTAACCTGTTCTGTGCACTTACATAAACATAAACAAAGTCTGCTAAGAAAAAGGGGATGTTTATCTTTTCTTTGTCTTTTACGTCAACAACCATGAGTTTGATATTTTCACGTGGGTGTAATACGCCCTCCGAACGGAGGGGGGCGTTATCGCTTAGTGACGCATTTAAATGACCTGTGTGGCTGTCGTTAACTGGCCCGGACGCAGCTCGTCGTGACATCAGCTTCTTATACAAAATGGATGGAACACAGCAAAGGTCAAAGTCCGCGTCGAGCTTCTTCAGATCTGTGAAGTTTGATCGGGTAAGTTACGAACCCGAAATGCAGGTTGTGTCCTGTCATCTGCTTGTAATGCACCATTCATGAAGAACATTTATGAGCTAGTAGACTGGGCTTGTGTGACTTTTAGCATAAACTGGGACATTTAACCATATTCGCTCGGGGCGTTGCTTAACTGTAAGAAGATGAAGCACATATAACAGCCCTGTCATGATTAGGTGTTGTTGGCAAGCCTGAAGTTCCCTGGAGGTAGAGTATATATTGCTAATGTTGCTAGCTTATGTTTTGTCATGTAAAGCATACACTGTAAATGTAAAACACATATTACTCCAATCATAACGGCAATTTAAATAACGACATACTGTAATATATGAGCTAGCATGTTAGCTATATTAGCAACTTTCTCTCATATCTGTAAAGTCATTGAATAAACCGACTGGACATTAATGGACTATTTTAATCGTTGTGTACCTTTGCTAGTTTCCTTTATCTTAAGGTATCTAAATCAAACTAAGACAGCAACTAAAAATAGTTAAATGGTATTGGAATAAACCTAAACATATAGTTCTCTTGCATCATTTTACAGTTAAAGAAAGAGAAATATATGTTTGCAAGGACAACAATGCAAATAATCTGTATTATTTGCATTGTTGCAAGTGTTATTATGCTATAATGTTGGTGAATTGGAGTACTTTTACAAACACTCTTATCTTTTATGTCCTCAAAACCCCAGGCTGAACCAAATCTTTCAGAGGAGCTTCAGTGGTACCGTGCCCAACGTCGGTTCCCCATTACTGTCTCAACAATGAACTATGGAAAGCTTCCAGCACTAAGTAAAGAATGGCAAGGTTTAGACGCAGAGATTGCATCACACTGATTGCTTTGGCATTGCTCATACTCGTCATATCTGTGATCTTAAAGGGGCTTACACCTGAGGAAGCACCCTTCAACAGCCCTGGAGACGTTGAGCTGTATCCAGACAGAAAAGATGGTCCACAAGTCAAGAGACATGACGACGGTAAACAAGATGAGACCAAAATGAATGACTCTGCTCAGTCAGACAGGGATGCAGAGCTGGAAGCTACACTGAGAAAATTCCCACCTCCAAACTACTATCTCCATGCCTTCTACTACCCATGGTATGGAAACCCCAAGTTTGATGGCAGGTACATCCATTGGGACCATCCACAGCTTCCACACTGGGATTCAAAGGTGGCTGAGGGATATCCACAGGAAAGACACATACCCCCTGATGACATTGGGTCCAATTTTTACCCCTCTTTAGGGGCCTACAGTTCCAGAGATCCTTCTGTTTTGGAGGCACATATGCAGCAGCTGCGTACAGCAGCCATCGGTAAGAAACCCTTATCAAACATTTTCTTTTCTATTGCTTTGTTTGTTTGTTGTCAGGTTAATTGGGTACTCAGGCGTTTGTGTAAGTGGTTGTTTATCTCTTTGTGTTGGTCCTGCAGTAGACATGTGACCTATCCGGGGTGTGCCCTGCCTCTTGCCTGCTAATTGCTGGGATGGGCTCCAGCTTCCCCATGACCCTGAATTGGGTTAAGCTGTATAGAAAACGAATGACGGTTTGTTTTTCAGTTATAAACTTTGGAAGTTATAACTTATATCGTGATTGGCATTGGAAATATGGCTGAATACACCAGCTATATGAGGCAGAAGTAGTAAGCGGGTGTGACATGTGATCTATCAGTAGCCACATGATGATGATCCCATAAAGTCTAAATAGGGAATTCCTTGTTTTGTGCATGTTTTGACATTGATGTTCAGATATCTGGATGTTTCTGTTTTACAGTGTGCTATTTACACTGAGATGCGGACTATGCCTTGCATTGCTCACTATTTCTTCACAAAACAAGAATTTTGGAATTTGACTCTCTTCTCGCATCTAACTGATCTCTTCACAGGGGTTATTGCTATTTCCTGGTATCCTCCCAAGACGAAGGATGACAATGGCGAACCAATAGATGAAATTGTACCTTTGCTGTTGCAAGTGGCACATAAATACCACATCAAGGTGCATAAAATGAAGGCAAAAAATGTATTAAATGTTTTCAGAAGATCAGTTATATTAAATTCTACAATATCTTTTCACAGGTTGCTTTTCACATCGAGCCATACAAAGGAAGAGATGAAGTCAACATGTTTACTAATGTCCAATACATCATAGAGAAGTGAGTATTAAAGACTTTCTTTAGTAGTAGTTTGTGTGTGTATCTCTCTAACTTAATTTTGACTACCGTGTCATGGTTTGTTTCACCGTGTTAGACTTTGTAAAGGAAAGCTCTGACTGTATGTTAGTGTGTAAGCTAACATCAGTGAATAGTGTGTTTAGCTTTATTCTAAAATGTAATCATAACAAAGCAAATCATTTTGGTAACGCTTTCTCCACTGTTGCCATATTTTTATAAAATAAGAGGAAAACAAAAAACATCCCACTGTCTGGTTTTAATGAGTGATGATAGGTCATCTGGTAGGTCATCTAACATGGCCATATGTAGATGGGGTTAGGGTTTACTCATTTTATGCTTGTGAAAAAAGGGGACAATAATGTTTGATTTTTTTTCTCCCAGTATGACAGAGTTTAGACCCCTAAATCGGTTATTAGCCAACTTTTCCATACTTTGAATTTGCATGTATGTCCAATGATATACTTCCTCGTTCTGTTAATATGTTTACTTTTTCTGTCTCATTACTAATGAGTGTTATTGAATTACTTTCTCTATTTAACATAAACAGTTCCTGCTTTTTCTTCTCATCCCTGCAGATACGGAGAGCACCCAGCATTTTTCAAGTACCGGACAAATAACGGCAAACTTCTTCCACTTTTCTATGTTTACGACTCGTATCTGATGAACTCTGAACAGTGGGCCAAACTGCTGAAACACACAGAGAGCAACAGCATCAGGGATACACCGTATGATGCCATCTTCATCGCCCTGCTGGTTGAGGAGAAACATAAGAGGGATATCCTGACCGCAGGGTTTGATGGTGTCTACACCTACTTTGCAACCAATGGTTTTTCCTACGGCTCCACTCAGCGTAACTGGGTCTCTGTTAAAGCTTTCTGTGATGATAACAACCTGATATTTATTCCAAGTGTGGGGCCAGGATATATCGACACAAGTATTCGACCCTGGAACTTTCAAAACACTCGAAACCGCATCAACGGCAAATACTACGAAACCTCGCTGAGCGCAGCTTTGGAAGCCAGGCCTGACTTTATCTCTATTACATCTTTTAATGAGTGGCACGAGGGGACGCAGATCGAAACGGCAGTTCCTAAAACGAGCCAAACTGTGTACCTGGACTATCTACCAAATAAACCAACAATCTACCTAGAGATAACTCGCAAATGGGCAGCTATATTTGGTGGTGAGCGACGTCGATGGCAGGAGTGATCTCAGGAGATACGTTAGTGATGGTGTAAAGGAAGTTAGCAGACAAGGATTGGTAAACAAACAGCATGTGTAATGACTACTTCATTGGCTTCATTGATGTGTGATGTTTTTTTCTTTTGGGTAAATTATTGTTTACTTATTAAATCTTCTTTTTACACAGCCTTACTTATTTAGAGATGAATAAATAATGCTTTATCACTAACCTTACCAAAGTTAGCCGTGAACTGCTGGTGTTGTTTGTCTTTCAGTTATCTGTAAACCCCTCAATAAAGTGTCCCATGTGGGCGTGGTGTTGGGGTGTGGGACTCTGGTGGTAGAAAGCTGTTGCTTCGCTCTGTTTTCAACTCTGCCTCCGCCAAAATTCCAGTACAAAAGGCATGGCTGTCTAAATCACTGGTGTGAGTCATCGTGCTGCAAACAGACAGGACAACAGTTCTGTTCTTGAAAAGCATGTGTATCTCTGTGTGAATGGCCGACATATTTTTCAGCTCTTGTGCAATATTTCACATTTTTAATGGTCTCTCATATGGTGTGAATGTATTTGCACAAATCACCTGAATAAACTCAAGATTAGATATTAAACAGCCTCACTGAATGCAAACGTCTAAAGTTCGCCTTCATTGGAACATGATACACACGGTCTGTTTATTTACAGCAGCAAAAAATGTTTAAATGCAATAATCTGAATATTGAACTGTTTCTAATATTGTCCCTTCACTTTCATACATTCAAGCTGTGAGCCAACAAAGTGTTCATGAAAGCATCTGAGAGATGGCGAACACCCAATGAGTAGCTGACCATTTGCTTCATTCCTTAAACGAAATGTACAAGATCTCTGAGTGTACAAAACCTCAAGGAGTTGGACCTGTTGTTATTAAGGTCTACTAACAAGTACCAACATGACCACACAGAACAAAATGCAAACCAGTAGCATTTAAAATAAAAGCAGCAGAGGCTGCCAAAACATACGATATGAGAGGTCTGAAGTAAACCTAGACTTTCTGTTCTGATTCTGCCAAACACTGCAAAACTGGAAAACTAGGCCAGCGCCTCACAGCACTGGATAATGACCCAAAACGTTTGACAAAAGCAACCGAAGCGCTTCCTAAGGGAGAGATCGAATGGACATAAGTGGCTGAGTCCATCATCTTTCCTCAGTGAGGACAAAACAGAAGCCAGAAAGACCAGTTACCACTGAATGTCTTTTGCCCTCTGTCAGTCTTTGCAGATGTCTTTAAGACATCTTTTAAGTTGTTTGTTTTTAAGCTAAAATCTTTCCGACCCTGTGCAACTGTATTCTCATTTAAACCTCCTGTAAACCGAGTTGATCCACAGCTTGCTTTAAATGTTGGCTTTACTAATCTACAGGCAAACTGGGTATCTGGTATCAGAATCAGTTATATAATCCTAATAAAAAAGAAGTGAGAAGTCAGCAACTTGTCACACTTTATGTAGAGTCTGGAGACCACTGAGACTATCAAAGGATGTGATGTTTGGGGGGAAAATAACTTAAAAACTTGGTTTATTAAATCCTCTGGTGCTTAAATGTTAACTTTTATTTATAAATGGTTCTCCCAGTCCTTTAACTTGGAAGCTCCTGATGATGATTTATTATCAGACAATAACACATCTGATAACCTTTTGATAAATATCCTTAATAAGAGGCATTTGTCTTATGCATTGCTGCAACCTCTGCAGATCTGAATAATAATATAAACAGTAAGTATTTCTGAAACTATTCGGATTTGCCTGAATTTACTGTGCATATCTTTGAGCATCATCATTATGAATGGGATATTTCACCTATTTCACCTCTAAGTAAAGAAAAAAAAACGTGTTAATCCTTTGCAGGCTGCAGCAGGAATGATTCACCTGTTTACTCTGATGTAAACCTTTAACACATCTCTGTAACATGATCTCGCGCTGCATCTCGCTCGCGCCACAGCCTGCAGCTGCATTATCGGTAAACAGGGCAAGGTAGCGCATGGGCAGCCAGCAGGGAATTATTCCACATCACATAACATCCCTGAGCATACATGGCGTCCCTTCACGCCCAGCAACGAATTTCATGTCCAGGCTAAACACACAGCCGCCCAATTTGCGTGAGTGATATCATTTCTTGGCATTTGCAGCCATTGTACTCTGCGTCGGTGTGCGACAGAAGGAAGATGCGGCGCGCGCCAGGGTAGCCTTTAAATCCTCTTTTTTTTCCTTTCTTTTTTTTCTTCTGGAGATCGAGTCGGTGGATGTAGGCTCCCTGCTGCACGTACAGAGGACAAGCTCATCTGTTTTCATTCAAAGGGCATCCACATCTTCCAGCCTGTGTTGCAAGGTGTCTTTGAAAAGGATTCAGGCATCTGGGAGGAATGAAAAGAAAGCTTCGTTTTTACTCACGCCTACTGAAATGGTGAGTAAAATGCACGGCTGTTTATGTTTTTATTTATTGCGGTGCTCTTTTTCTACAGGATTTAATGACAGAACGGCTAATTAGCAACGATCGCAACTGGGAAAACTAGACTTTGCTCCAGCATGTATGAAAATGTCTGATGCAGCAGACGTTATAAAGCGCATTTCCACATCGCCGATGCACGTGATTAAATATATTATTTAAAATGTTGCTCTTAGATTCAATTCCTCGCGTTATTAGTTCATATTGAGCCTATTCCTGGTGAAGAAAAAGGCAATCGTGTTCCAGTTATTTTCTATACATCAACTCAAACAGTGTTTTGTAAGAACCATTTTAAAGAGCGTCTCCTCCAGATTCACGTTTTAAAATGACCTTCAATGCTCAGTGGTGAGAAATTCATTCTCACCTGGGATGGAGTCTGCACAATTCCAGCTTCCTGACACTATATGTATGAAACCATAGATTATATTTGTTATTGAATGAGCTCCTTCTCTTTGGTCTACCTGTAACTAAAACCACTAGAGCATTTGAAGCATCTCCGTGACTGATGCTGGCAAAATCAGTGGCTGCGTTTTTATTTAGTTTAATTATTTATTTATTGTCCTGCAGTCTTTTCAGATGTAGCCTCGCTGCAGACTGCTCATCCACCAAATAAATCAAAATGCATTTACCAAAAACCAGTTATTTAAATTGTGAATGGGTGTTTGAGCTGGATGCGTCTCTCTGCAGACTTTCCATATTTTGTGACATCCTGTAGTATATGGACTTACTTCGTGTCTTAAAAAAACAGCTCCTTATGTTTACAACAGTTATATATTTAACCATATTTAGTTTTTAATTGATTGATTTATTTATGTTTTTAACAAATAGCCACATACTGGTATTTTTGTAACCCTGGAGATGTCCCCAGATCGACTTGAAGATGTTTAATGTTTCACATAAGAGCCCGTCTCACTAACTCACAGTTGTAGTAGTTTAAACTGTTGGAGTCCATTCTCATTTTTAGCAGTGAGTTGTTTATAAGATGTTGAGAGTGTCATAAACTGATGATGAAGCCACAGGGAAGGATCACAATATCCTCATAATTCTTCATAGGTTACTCTTGACTGCATCACTTGTATCTGTTTCCCTTACTGAGAAACTTTTTTGTTGGATTTGTTTGTTTGTTTTAAGATTTCTTTACAGCTTGATGACAGTATCCCAGGTTGTATAGCCTTTCTCGTGCTTGACACACCATCTCTACAGGACACACCTCTTGGAGATGATGCTAAGTGTGTTAAGAGTGTCCAAAATGGATCTTTGAGGGACACCGTCCTGCAGGTTTTTGATGTATCTCTGCTTCAACACACCTGGCTTCCATTAAATGGACCCAACAGCCAATAACAGCAGATATAGATTGACAACCTACAAGATTGTGCTCATGAGTACCAGAACCAGACACCCCTGTCATGCTTATTGGTTTAAAGTTTACTTATGTTGGTTGAAGGCAAATAACAACAGATGTCATAAAAACAAACAAACCAGCAACAATAAAAACTAAAGGAGCACATGTCAAAAGCACAAACATAAGCTGCTCTGGGTTTTCTAAATTTGTCAGCTATAGCGGTATGAGGTGGGGTGCAACCGGAAGGTTGGTTAATTCATTCAGGCTTCCCCAGACTATGTGCCTATGTGTCCTAGGGCACTGCCCTCCTAATGGGACTGTCAGGGTGTATGTTAATGAGTGGATGTGGAATCAAGTGTAAAGTGCTTGGAGTGGTCAACATGATTGGAAAGGCACTATATGAGTGCAGTCCATTTACGCTTAATGCATGTCAGGGTAATTGATCACTCTAAATTCTCTGAATGTGATCGTGAAACATGTGCTTTGGTTGTGGTTGCTACAGGTATCATGATGTGGATGATTCTGAATTGTTGTAAAATAGCTTTTAAAGAGCTTTTTTTTTAACTGTTAATAACACAGTGTCACATGATGCAAAAGTCAGAGCTTGTGTCTGTGGTGCCCTTATAACAGACATAATGACTAAGAGCAGGAGTGGGAAACTCTGGTCCTCAAGGGCAGGATTCCTGCAGGTTTTCCATGTATCCCTAAACCAGCAAGTATGATTCAAATTAAGTGGATCCAACTGCTCATCAAGATCTGCACAGTGATTCATTTATTTCAATCTGGTGTGTTGGAACAGGGAGACAGAAAACTCTCAGGATGATGGCCAAGGTTCTCTACCCCTGACTTCGAGTACAATCTGACCAGTTCTCTGTATTAAAATCTAGCCTGTGCAAGTACTTTGGCTTCTCTGGGTGGCTTCGTTTTAGGAGGTTTGAATGTGCAACCGAACTCTGATGTAAATCAAAGAAGATAAGTTAAATGATTAGTTGTCATTTAACATTAAGTGAATGCAAAAGGTGAGTGGACACATATGCATGCTGGTAAAAATATCTCATGGTCAAATGTGGAAAAACATAATTAAAGTTCTGACCCCAACTCTTATATGGTCAACCCAAGATCTCTATGATTTAATGCAGCTCCATGTTTGATGTGGTGGATTGGAGCTGTAGAGGTCTTCTTTGTTGCTTGTCATGAAAAAAATGAGAGACCACCATTCATCATACTCTTATTTGTTCTAATCTTTTATTGTTTTGTTGTTCATGAAGAGTAGAAGCGGTGCTTTCAGGGGTATGGAGAAATTATGTTTTACATACACAGCTACAAAGATCCCACAGTTAAACATACAGTACAACTTTGACACTTTTCTGTAGAATAGTAATATTTTCTTTATATTCTCAGAAGCATGATGTCAGCGGTAAGATTGAAGAAATGTCGACAGGGTGGGCGGGGGGGTGGGCATTCAGCGACATTGTCTATTCATCCAGTACATGCCCAGTGCCGACCTTTCCCAGTGAACCAGAGAAACAGCCCATAATCTGAGGGGAACAGCACGTCTTACTCATTTCATACATTGTCACTGTTGTGACATTAGTTAATTGTTTGATTATTGGTGTTTTTTAAAAATATTAAATATCCTTAAATATAAATTTTTTTTAATCTTTAATTAATCTTCTGTTTTATTGTGGACTCATATTCACGGCCCCTATCATTGTCGTTCCAGGGGAAGTTAGGTGAGCAAGTGGTGTGTTTTCAATGACAATTGTTTTTCAATGTTTTCATGTGTAATTTAACAGCCCCATAATCTAGAATATGAAATGTAAATGTCTGTGATGCAAAATACATCAGGATTAGATTAAAACATTTTATGATGGTAATGTTTTATATTGGCCGATGATGATGTGATTCCTTTGTTAAATTTTTGGGGGACTAATACATACACATTACAGTGAGGTTTGAGATTTCTTTTTTCCTGATTAATGATTCATCCGTGAATTATTATACCATTATCTCTCTCCTATTATTATGTTCAAAGTGGCTATAACAAAGAGTCCACAAAGCCCAACCACTATAGGTATAGATATCCATTAATCAAAATATAGTTTTTATGTGCATCACGTGAACCATTATTGCTAAAATCCGATGCTAAATGGATGCTTATATACGCTTATAGCGCTTTACACTATAGCACATTTACCCATTCACACACACATTCATACCCAGATACATCATTGGCTAGCTGGGATTCAGTGACACTTTGACAGGTAGTCATGGGAAGCCTGGAATTGAATATTCCTCGAAATATAAAACTCTAAACCTTTCAGGTTGAAAGACAACTGCTCTTCCAACACAATAAATGCCTAATGATTTTGTCCAAAGGTCTGGTGGAGACATGAGTCATACCTGCTTAACAGTGGCCTATGAAACTATGTGTAAAATAGGATGCTTTATGTTGATGGAGCACTCAACAGACTTTTGTCAGACCAATGTCTCACTGAAGATAATACCTGGTAAGCCAAGAATAAACAAAGTATGGATGATAGAGGATCTGAATACTGAATGTGTAAGACAGGATAGAACGGGACCAACCACAGCGCAACACTGGGTGAATAAACATGGTGGAAGAAGCTCCTCTTTTTTGGGTAATGTCTGGTTTTTCATTTAATTTAACTTTAACCAGACTTTAAATTCCACTCTTTAGATATAATAACTGCTAAAAAAGAAAAGAAAAACGACTTAACTATTACAATTACGCTGGAATTGGCCTTCATTAGACCTTCATCAGGATCATCAGACAAGGGAAAATCAGTCTAATTAAAATATTAATAATTATTAACTATACAACATAATACACAATATAAAATATGAATATAAAAGAAACAAAATAAAAAATGTGTAAATATTATGATCAATCAAAGCTTATGTGGTAAAGAAATATAAGATAAGAAAAAGCAAACATAAAATATGTAACTTGTGGTGTTTATTAATGTTCAAGAGACAGATTAGATTGGATGGGACTACATTTTAAAGTCTCCTTAAGACGTAGTTAATAAATAACGAGGAAAAATAATTCACAAGCTCAATCTTTTGTGACACTAATAATTTACAAGCAGTTTATGAGAGAGAGTTTGTTGTCCTCAGATGGTTCTGTATTGGACTGAGGTGGCCCACTTACAATGGCTTCTAGAAGAAACTACAACATCCGGAGGCAGCACACGTCAGTGGATGGAGCCCTACTATGCTTCTGAAAGTCCAGAGGCTTCATCCATCACTCTTTACGGTCCGTCAGTTTGGGTCTGCAGTGGTTCCTGCTCTCCCCAGAGACACTGCTTAGGTCGGGTACTGATAGTAGCTCGCTCTTGTGAGCTTGTTTTGATGATCAGAAATAGGGGTAAACTGTAAATATCTTGCACTGTGGTTAATGTGTAGCACAGAAGATTGTCACGCTTCAGTGACTGCAACGGTAACCAGACATGATTTGTTAAAGCAAGGTGCAATGACTTTTCAGATACTAGTAAAGTCACTGTGGAACCAAAGCTTTAAACAGTAATGTCACTGAAACATGACAATCTTGATCAAATACATCACCAAGACATGTTTACATTTTATACCAAAAATGTGCATCTTAGCTGTTCCTAGGACTGCGTTCTTCTGGACGGAGTTATCTGATGTTTCTCCAGGTATCTGTTGGATCTACTTCTCCAGTGTGGAGGACACTGCCCCCAGTGCTCCGATGACTATGGGCACCACTGTTGCTTTCACCCTTCAGACCTTCTCCAGTTTCTCATGCTCCTTTTTGCTGATATTTCCATCCTTGCAGTATATATCGATCACTACGGCTTCCCTCTGATGCTTATCCATGATCACTATGTTGACCACCACCATTTTATCCGTCTGGATCAGGAAGCCCCGGAGGATCTTCCCTCTCATTCTCCACCCCTTTGGGCGGTGTTTCCCACTGGGACTTAGGGGTCTCCAGTTCATAATGTGCACAGATATTCCTGTATACTATGCTGGCTACTTGGTTATGGCACTCTATGTATTCTTTGTATATACTGTATTTGCATTGTATGTATTCTTCCATGTATTCTGCCAGTATCTTGCATCCTGCTGTGAGGTGCAAAATCCAGCTTAAAATGTCAAATTTGTGTTAATCTATTCTTCTTCTTCATACACAAATTCATACAGACAGACTTACAGCAGTGCTATAATGACATTACGACTCTTGAGATCCTTGATCAGGGTTAGTTGGTTGTTTCTCGGTCTTGGCTCCGAACAAAAGGAGACCAAGCTTTTCCTAAATCGCTCCACTTAAATCTCTTGGATTGGACTTAGGATCTTTAAACACTTTGAAAGCCTTTGAAAAACAGTTAAATGTGCATATGTTTACCTCTGGCTTGTTGGGATTAAACTGTGTGCTGAATGATTTCACTCACTAATCATGAGGGTTTGTTACTAAGCCCTGCACTGCAGAGGTTATGAGCTGCACTGTCACTGAGTGAAGGCTGTAAATAATGCATTTGTTGTTAGTGAACAAAAAATAAAAATTATTTGAAAAATCATTGTTATAAAAATTCATTAATACACTTAACTGCATTTTGCTATAATTAATCTAATTCATGCACATCTATTGTTTGTGCTGCAAGGGGCCGAAGAAATTTTCATCAGAAGGAGGTTCCAATCGAGGTGCTCCACTTCTCTTCCACCCTCTCCCCTTCTCTCCTTCCGGGCGTGGATGGCAGTAAGGATGGTCATAAACAGTGACAGAAAGTCAGAGCGCTGTCGTCCACACAGACTCCAACAGACAAATCTGTCCAACAGCTGCAGAATCATCACAGAGGCTTCTGAACATCGGCCTGAGACAGTAAGACAAGCTGCACACTCCTGTATCTTCATCACTCCTTTTACTCACAGTAACACTTAGCAAGCTACAGAGCTCTGTGTTTTGGATTGCAACTCCACACATAGGAATATAATAATAATACATTTTCATACAGGCAGACTGAGTTTCCAATGTTTCTAGCTTCAATATGTACAAGAACAGATAAACAAATAAACAATGCAGTGGATTGAGACCCAAATCTGCACACAAGGTCTGTTTTTTTCATCCAAATCAGTCTGTTTGTGCATTCACAGTACCACAAATGAAGTGAACCTAGTGAGCAAAGTTGTTTCAGTGAACCCTCAATCTGCTGAAACTGGGAATTTCTGCTGTTCTTGTTAATAGAAAAAAAAAACATTTCTAAGGAATTCTTTCCATGTAAACACAAATCTGTCAAGATTACCATAGTTATGTTGCTTTTCACTTTTATGAATGTATGATGTGGTTCTCAGCATCTACGTGTTAAAGAACAATATGCAGATAATTATCAATAAACCATGGTAGGTGGAAACCCTGTGAAATGACACAAAGGCAGGTTTAATAAGTACGAAGACTGACATGAACAGGTTTGTGATAAAATATCAACAAACAAAAAAAAAGAACAAATTCTGCTGCACAATGGCGCAGTTGGGCTCATAATAAGAAGGTTGCTGGTTTGAGCCTCAGCCGGGGAGGTCCGACCAGTGGTCTTTCTGCATGGGGTTTGCATGTTCTCCCCCACAAGCCAAGAACATGCACCTTGGGGATAAGCTGATTGGCAAGGCAAGTTTATTTATATAGCACCTTTCATGTAGGACAGCTCAAAGTGCTTTTGAGCGGAAAGAACAAAAAAGCAGAATAACGAATAAACGGAAAGAACAAATTCTGCTAAACTGGTTTTGAACCAGTATCTTATCAAATATTATAACAAAGAAGAAATGTAAACATTTACTTCACATCAGGTTGCCAGTGCATGCTGTGGTATTTATAAATACTATGAACAGGCTGTTCTTTTGTTACACAAAAGTTTGATAGCTAGAGAACAAGATTGTGATTTCAAGTGTACGCAGACTTAATAATGCAGCATTCACTTTAGATCTTCTTTTTGTCCATTGCATGAGCGTCACAGTCACCAAATGCATGCCTTTTTCATTTATCTTTGAATCAAATCTCATTCAGAACGTCAATCTTTAGACCAAGTCGTTCATTCTGGCAATAAATAAAGGAGCTTTATACACTGTAATCAGCACAGCACTGAACTGGTCTCATTCAACCCCCTTGAAAGACATTTCATTCCAATCTGAGGTCAAATTTACGCAACCCTGCCTGTGATAGCTCACAAAGAAAACTTGTTAAAGATTAATGAAAGGGTATGTCAGTGCATTTTGTTTGGGAAAACATGTGTGGTTTCGGATAGCAAAAATGTGCTGGGTGGAGTCAGTGATGGTTGGGAAGGAATGTATTCACTGAATAATTAACTGACATATTAAGCATTGGAGACTTTTAGTGTCACCCTGGGTGAGATCTCCTCACAAAGGACTTGTAAACATATAGGGGATGATTTTTCATGTAAAAGTGATCATCATGTTTCCTCAGTTGAATCACAAAGTCACAATAACAAATAATAGGTCAAGAAGGGTGTGGTAGTAACTTCAGGTAAGGAAGGCTAAGGTTACAAAATTGTAGCGCTTTGGGTTGCCTCACACTACTTTGTGAAATATACACCAGGTTTGTGGTTGGAAAGTCAGATTATAAGCTGCTGTTAAGGTGGAAAAAGAAGCTCAGATGCTTTTTGTGCATTTGTGTAAAAGCTAAATAAGTATTTTATTTATAATTATACACATTTTTATTTCATATCAACCGGACAATATTGGTTGATCTTGATTGTGATGGCAGCAACATCTTATCCTGTCATTCATTCATTTAGGTTATAATTAGTAACAATGCTGCTGTCACATTTGAGATGAATTATCAAATATCATTAAAAAGCTAAATGTCTTGTTTTTATGTTCTGTTGCTGATAAAATGTTGTGTTTGTGAGATGTGTAAATCACTGCACTTTTTAATTTACATTTTAGCCAGTGTCCCACTTTAAAAAATGCAACATGATCAAATCTGTCTGAACAAGGGCTGTGTCTAGTTTTGTAAAACTGGCTCTTCCATGATTAACAAGTGACTAAGCTGCAAGCAAACCAAAGAGCTTATGACTGCTGCTGACACAGAGCATGTTTCAGCTGTTTAAGAGGATTTGACTACATGAAAATGTATTGATACCGTAAGCTTTTAAAAGGGGTTGCACTAATCTGGCTCTTGTTCATGCTGACTTTGGTTGTAGGTCTGTATAGTAAAGTCAGAGATGGTGGTAGGGGTGAAAGAGATTAAGACCAGCTGTATTTTCTTTATGCTGTGAAGGAAATCAGCATTTGACCTGTTGGTATTGATTCAGAATTGCTTCGGTGACTCAAAAATTGTAATTTTCTATTAAGGTTTCTTTTTAGGTTAGTGCTTTATTTAGCTTGAATTGTCTCTTTAGTATTGTATCATTGTAGTACTGATTCACTTATTTGTTTTGAAGATTTGTGGGACCCTATGGTTAGTCTATGGGGGGATGGGGGTTAGTTAATCTATAAAATCTATATAACGTTGATAATAAAAAAACAACACAACAAAAACCCACCTTATTAATTACAAAAGTTTTCAGCACATTTAATTAGTTCTAATTTGCATCTTGTTATGATTGGAAATGGTTACAACAGAATCTGTGGGTGCATGCAAACCACCTCTGCTTTTGCTTTAAACAGACTCTCGTAGCTTTAACGATTCATCTGGTCTGTTTGAAGCTGTGGGTATGCACTGCTGGACCAAGAAATAAAGTCTGGTCTGCTTAATTACTGGTGATCTCAGTCTGTGGTGTCACATCTCTGCCAAATACAGAAATGAGTGTATTTATCAATTATAAGAAGGCATTTAATAATCAAGAGAACCCTTTGCTCTGATTGGGGAGATCTAACTTCTCACGGGCCCACTCATCTGTATGCTCTAGATTCTGCTGGCTCTCTTTGTTTAGCGGGTGTAAATGTCAGTTTGGGCGGTATCTCATGTGATTGATTTGATTGGCCGGATTTTACTCATGCTTGACAATAGATTAAATTAATGTTACCAGCAGAATAATTTCATACACCTTTGTATGTATTCACATCAGCAAACTAGCATTTACTAAACATAAGACATGATGCTCATTGTTATACTAGCCTTTATTTTTCTCACTGCTGTCATTACAATTAATGTTGTAAGGTTAAATAATTAGGTTGTGGCTTTCTTTCACCTAACCAGTAAGTTTTGCCATGTGGTAGCATGTAATGTCCTAGAAGTATGGATAGTATTTCATATTAAAGCCATAATGCATAAAAAAACAAAAATCTCCCTCACACATTACCATGTTCACACAAAGACCAAAAGAATAAAATAAATATAAAGGAAATGTTTCATTGAGAAACAACATGGTGAAATTAAGTGAAATCTTTTGAAAAACAAACTTTTTGAATGACTTAGATTGTTGTGGTTTTGGTGTAGTGAAAGAACCTTTACGGAGGCGAGGGATGTTGCTTAACAGCCAGAGTTTAATCTTCGTTTTCACAGTGGTGTGGAGCTGAGGCATTGCAGAGTAGCAGAGTCTTGTAGTAGGGGTTGTTGTTAAAAGCAGGTGGTGGAAAACATCTGTGGGAGGGTGAAGGATCCAGGTAGTCTGGTGGGGGGGTGGCTGAACAGAAAGGGAAGAAAAACCAAATTAGTTTAACTACAAACTGTATTAGACAAAATCAGTAGTTTCGAAATAGCCAAATGATACTTCTGGTAAGCAGATGAACTGGCACTAAAGAATGGCAGTAAGCACAGAGCATCAGCTAATATAGAGGCGTTAATGAGTGAACAAGTATGTGTAAACAACTAATGCAAGAATAAAGGTAAGATAAAAGAGTAACACTATTTTGTTCACACTATATCAGAAGCAGCATCTGACAGCTCTTGTTGGACCTGATGATCTGCCAGGTTGGCCTCACCGCCAGAAGCAGTCTGTGTGAGAAGATAAAAGCTTCCTCATTCCTGCTGTACTCGACTCATTTTCTGAGATTTCTACTCTGATTTCCTCCTTAATTCATATTTCATGTTTGTCTCTTCTCTGATGAATAAGCTAGCTTGTGTTGCCTGGCGGCGCTGTGAGGAAAAACAGCTATTTAACTACGTATCTCAACCGTCAGATAACACCTTCATTTTGTACAATGTTATAAAAAGATCAGCTGATTTAAATGATTGAGCTTAGCAGAAACTTTTATAATAGAGCACTTCCGTTGTGAAGGTGAATATGTAGTGTTTCCTTATTGCAGCTGTTTTTCTTTATGTAGTGTTTGCTTCTTGAAGTGGTTTCCGTGTATTCAGCATGTTTTTGTATGAGGCATCCAGCAGACTACAGAGAGTGGCGTAAGACATGACACACAATCAATTCCTCTCCTGCTGCTCATACGTGACAAATTCTTGTCAAAACCATCTTAGATTTAAAAC
The DNA here is from genome assembly GCA_037177535.1 of Pseudomugil gertrudae. NCBI lineage: Eukaryota > Metazoa > Chordata > Actinopteri > Atheriniformes > Pseudomugilidae > Pseudomugil > Pseudomugil gertrudae. The sequence continues at coordinate 11,736,003 of JBAMHV010000021.1, read as the reverse complement.
ACAAAATGGAAACGGAAATTCCAACACTGCTTAAATAGAGTTGCTCCATTGTGTTCCTGTGTAGGATGAGACATTTTTAGTTCTGCCCATTCAATAAGGTGGATCATCTTCTTGGTCATACCAACCCTGCAGAGCAGCTACTGTATATGCGTAACATGGTCAAGGCGGTTTGGTTTATTTGAGTGAAGCATGAAAGCAAATCAAATAAAAAAGGTTAAAAATATTTTATAATTCTTCACACAATCAAACCAGTTCCCCTGGACTCTCCTGGTGTGAATACACCCTCCAGCAACTTACCGGTACCTCTTTTACTATTACTACTATACTATACAGTCATTTGGCAGACGCTTTTATCCAAAGCGACTTACATGTTATTTTTTTTTTACACTCACACCCCGATAGGCACATCGGGGGGCTAGTTGGGGTTCAGTGTCTTGCCCAAGGACACTTC
>JBAMHV010000021.1:11720788-11732931 GCA_037177535.1 Pseudomugil gertrudae | reverse complement strand
CACGGACCGTGTTGAAGCCGTGTACAGACGCATTACAGTCTGGGATGTGTTCATGCAGCCATGTCTCGGTGAAGCACGTAAAACTCTGTATTCTTTCTGAGACTCGGTTAGCACCTGAAGCTCATCAATTTTGTTAGCTAGCAATCACACGTTAGCATCACAACAGTTGGAAGAAACAGTTTAAACCTCTGTCGTTTTTCTCTTTGCTTCACTCCTGTCCTGCATCTTCATTTCTTTCTTTTCAACTCCGTTGGGATTTAAAGTGTTATTTCACTGATAAACTTGAATTTGGAGCATTATCAGTAAATCCTGGTGGTAAACAAGTCTCGTTGCCATGGGGACTCTAATAACAAGTCTTGAAATAGCAGTAAAAAAGATATGCAGAGAGATTCCCGTGTAGTACAACTTCCAAAAAGTCTTACTGAATGACCCAAACTGAAGCTGATGTCTTAAAAAAAGACTCTTATATTACAAAAATCACAAAACATTCCAGAAAGAGATGTGCATGTGCATCATGTGCAGCAAACCACTGTCTAACATCTGAGTGGTGAAAACAACAACATGCTTATCCAGATGGTGTCCAGCTAGGCCCCTCTTATTCTCAGGAATTATGTCCCTGTAAAAAGTGTCTAAAACATCATGTATACATATACAAATACTACTTGCTTGACAGATTTTAAAAACTAGTTCAACATTTTTGTATGTAGTGACTCAAGCAATAAAATGAGGACTATTAGTTTGATATGGAATGACTATTCAGCATTCATAAGTATAGTTAATTTTTACATGAGCTTAGCAAATGATAATGCTATTAAACAGCAGAGAGATGTATGAAAGCAATTGATGCATGTTCCAAAGCATTGGCAATTTGTTGGAAGAAACTGCTACTATGATGTGCAAGAATGACTAAATGTTCTACAGGTTGAACTAAGTGTTGTGCAAATGTAAATAGGAATGTGAGAAATGCACCAAAGCGACTGAGAAAAACTGTAAACCAATGTGTTTAATGTGTGCCAGTAATTTGACCCTTTTGAAATAGGTTAACATTTTGTCCATGACCACAGGATGTGTCTTCCAAACTGATAAGCTACTTTGTGTATCACTTCCAGTAAATAACTCATTACAGCTCCATGCAGTCATTACCCAATGGGATGCATTTACCTATTTCATTAGTTTAAAGCAAGTAGAACTTAATTACATCTTTTTTTTACTGGAATATTTTATGGTTTTTTTATAACTAGTTTTTATCCTGTTGAACATAACTATTTTTTTTTTTAAATTTTCTCTTCTTTTTTAGGCCAGAGTATGCCATCAGCAACTTTTCACAAAATTCTACGACCCCTTCTGCTTGGTACTTTCATTCTGGGATGCTTTGTGACTGTATTTTTGATGTATTTTAAGCCATCCACAAGTTGGCTTTATGGTCCAATAGATTCAACAGTTGCGACTGAGAGGGTGAAGAATCTCTTCTCCACCAAGAGTGATAAAAACGTGACTACTGTCCTGGTCTGGCTTTGGCCCTTTGGACAAACCTATGATTTGAGTGTCTGTAGCTCTTTCAACATCGAGGGCTGCTTCATTACAGCAGACAGAAACCTCTACAACAAATCAGATGGGGTCGTCATCCATCACCGAGACATCTCCAGTGATCTATCCAACCTGCCGCCTCTACAGCGGCCATCGTTCCAGAAGTGGATATGGATGAACTTGGAGTCACCATCTCATTCATCCCAGCTACCTGGGATTGAGAACTTGTTCAATCTCACTCTCAATTATCGTCAGGATGCTGACATTGAAGTGCCTTATGGGTCCATAGTAGCAGCAGAGACAGAAGAGGACTTTGTACCACCTAGCAAAAACAAGCTGATCTGCTGGATTGTGAGCAACTGGAACCAGGATCATGTCAGAGTGAAATATTACAATGAGCTGTACAAACACATTGAGGTTCATGCATATGGACAAGCCTTTGGAGAATACATCTCTGATCAAGACTATTTCCCCACCATAGCCAGCTGTAAGTTCTACTTGGCTTTTGAGAACTCAATCCACAAAGACTACATCACTGAAAAACTGTACAACCCTCTCTCTGTAGGCACAGTGCCAGTAGTTCTGGGCCCACCCAGGCAGAACTATGAGAACTTTATTCAAGGAGATGCCTTCATCCATGTGGATGACTTCACTTCACCCAAGGAACTAGCAGAATACTTACTACTTCTGGACAAAAATGAAGAAATGTACCTCAGGTACTTTGAGTGGCGGCGGCACTTTAAAGTGAAGAAGGCATATTTTTGGGCAGAGCACACATGCCTGGCTTGTGATTACCTGAGAAGGCACAAAGAGTACAAGTCATTTAATAATCTCGACAAGTGGTACTGGGGTGGATAGTGGCTCGACACATTTAAAAACTTGTGGCTCAAGAAACAGATTGACTTATTGGGGAAATTCTATATGTAATATTTAAGTATGATAAAAATATTTCATCTGTGCTAGTGATGCAGTCACCTATGCAGTGTACTGAATTGAAATGTGAAGATAGTTCAACTGTGTCATGTGCATACTTTTTTAGTGTAACTGCCCCCCAATATTTGTCAAGTTTGGATTTGCACTTATTAATCCAACAGACACCTGTCTTTTCACATCATGAATGACAGATGCTTATTGTATTAAGTAACTGTAGTGTGCCACAAACATTACCTCAGTAGTCTAAAAGCAGATGTGACTATTATGTGAAAGGGAAATTACTATTGATTAATGTATTGCATTTGGGAACTTTGTGTATGGTGACAGAGTATAGTAAAGGTCCTAAAACATCTGACAAGGGTGTATTCTAATTCTACAAAGCTGACAACACTAAAAAAAGCATAGCTAAGGAATGTGATCCAGAATTAGCTGAAACATTTACAGATATTTTCCTTATTTTTCTCCGTAAATGTTATTTCAACATATTTTGAAAATATGTAACAACATTTCAATGCAAGAGTTACATTTTTCACCATTTCATTTGACTGTTAGAATTCAATGCATCACCCTGAAGTAGCAGTGGCATTGGAATAGTCCTATGCCAGACACTGGTGGATGAGCAAAGATTGCAGGGGGCAAATACTGTCAGAGGCAGGTTGCACAATAGTCAGCCTGAATGAGGATTGATAGAACAGGAGATTTTAAATAACACATGACATGATGGTTCAGTATCTGTGTATAGCACATGACTTTCATAAATCCAAACATAACTTATCAATGATTTTAACTGCACTCAACATGACAAATTTGTTTTAAGAGCCAAAACCATGTCAACATTTTATGCAAGTTGTATCACCATCTTCTTGAATAGTCATAAACATACTTTTAATTTGCTGTTTCATTTAGTCAAAGGGAACAGCATGTAAAGCAAATTCATATTTTTATTCTTATAGGACCTGATCCTGAAATCCCATGTTTAAACATGCTTTTGGATCTTATCGCTGAATTGCAGCTTCTACAACTGGAAATCCTTTCTGCATGTTGAGCAGTCCGGCTCCAGCTCCAATACTGTTTGCTTTTAAGAGGGAACATCTGTGTGCTGTATATATTTTACATTGTCCACATTTACTTTACAAAGTGCAAATGTTGACAGGAGGTGAATTGGATTCCACAGTACCTTTGTGAGTAATACTTGCTGCTTTAGGTCTATGAATCAAAATGAAAGCCAAGAGGTGACCATTGAGGTGAACAAACAGCACATGATGCCTGTACTGTCACATCAGGCAGTTTTGCATTCAAGTTCCTGTTGGTGTGACTTTAACTGAGTTATTGTGCCAAATGCAATAGAGATAAGCCCTGTTTTTTAATGCCGAGCATTTGGCAGACCTATATGGATGTCATGTGAGTGTAGAAACTGTCAAAGATGACTCAACTTGTCCCACTGATCATGTATGAAACTCCACGCATGTTTCATATTGTACAGGATGTACATGAATGGAAACAAAGCATTCTTTTACAGTGTGTTTAGAGACTTTGACGAGCAAAAGGGTTTTTCTTTGTTGTCTGTCGCTGGTCTTTTTTTCTCTCTTGATGAGCTGTGGCTTCTTTCTCACTATCTGAGTCTGTGAGTATGTCTCAACACCTGGGAATTCATCAAGACGTATTTGGATGCTTTCTAACCAGACACTGACTTTTGGGGCATCCTTAAAAAATGTGGGATTAAATCTACATGAGTGGTTTCCCCAGGCATATTAATATTCTGCCAGGTCACTGAGATAACAAGTGACTCAGTCAATTCAACTTTTTTTGTCAAATCATTGTATTTTGCCAAATGTTGTGTTTTAAGTGTAGATGTCTGATGTGTTAAATGAAAATAAATGATGCAGACAATTGACCAATCATGAGGAAAGTATCTAGTTCTTTTGATGATGATCCATGGCCCACCTTTCCCATACCTAACTAAGCAACCAGCCAAAGGGCACAACACTCCCTCTCTACACACACCATACCTACTTGTACACACCAGCACTCGTAGAATGATGACAATATTACTAATAGTAAAACTAATATTATTAACAGTATTATTATTACTACTATTAACAATAATAATAATATTTAAAACACATTCACACTATATATAGAGGGCAGCACCTACAGCAGAACAAAACTATCTTCAACTATCTTCCAATACAAATTCTCTCAATGCCTTGCAGCATATCACAGTTATCCTCATGTTCCTGCAACACGTAACCCTCCGTGCAGACAAAGTTATGGTATCAAACACTCTCTTTCCACAGCCACACAACTTCTATGGCTGTCAGCAGGAAAAGAAGACTGAACTCAGTGGTTTGGGTGTGGCAAGCAGCGAACACTTCTCAGAAGGTTGCAAGAGAGAAGATCAGGCAAAAGTGTGCTATATTGTTCCAAGGCATGACAATATAAGCACCTGGTTGTTCGCAGGAATCAGTGTTCAGTAACTTGTAAAATTGTCCGAGACAAACTTTAAAAGAAAACTCGAATAAATTTGAACCATTTGTTTAAAAAAACAATATTTGAATGACTGTCACTTTGAGGGCCAGTAAGATAGAGCTTTGAGGGACTCTGGGTCACAAGTGACTAAAGTTAGAGAACAATAGAAAACAGATCATTTACCACATGTGACACTGAGACACCTTTCTGTGATCACTAGTGAAACTTTAAACCTCGTTGCAGGTAATGTTGAAGCCATTCCATTGGATGGATAAAGGTTGCATTTAATAGAAGTTGTTGAGCCTACCTTAGTGATTAAAGCTAATCCTTTTGCTTGATTTAAATGTTGTTAGACTAATTGTTGATACAGAACTACAGCATAATGAAACTGCAAATCAACAGCAACTCAAGAAGAATCAAAACAGGCTTGATTTCATAGACAGAGGGGAGCTGGAGACTCTTCGACATGTACTGCTATCAATGTCACCACCCACCTGTGAAAATCTGTGACAAATACAAGACTGACCAAGAATAGAATATACCCTTCAACCAGGGACCACGTGGCCAGATCCCATCTAGATTATCCATCCATCCATTTTCTACGGGGTCACGGGGGGGCTGGAGCCAATCCCAGCTCACAACGGGCGAGAGGCAGGATACACCCTGGATAGGTCACCAGTCCATCACAGGGCCTACACACAGAGACAAACAACCACGCACACTCACACACTCCTATGGGCAGTTTGGAGTCTCCAATCAGCCTATCCCCAAGGTGCATGTATGTAGGAGGAAGCCAGCGTACCCGGAGAGAACCCACGCTAACACGGGGAGAACATGCAAACTCCTTACAGAGAGATTCCCGGTTTGACCCCTGCCCCAACTGAGGCAACCGGCAACCTTCTTGCTGTGAGGCCACGGTGCTAACCAACTGCTCCACCGTGCAGCCCCCCATCTAAATTAGCAGCAACAATTTCATTGGTCAGCATAAGAGATCTGGCTTTCTATTGGTTAGCAGACTTTCAGCAGGTTCATATTCAAGAGAGCAGAAAAAAATTCAAGAGAAAACATTTTGATACCATGTACACACGTAGTCGGAAAAAAAAAGACTTCACACCATCTCGTTTTAAAAAAAATCCACATCTAACCACATAACTGCACTAAATAAACACATTCAGCACCTTTAAACAAGCCTCAGATGCGGTATGGTTAGGTGGCCTAAAATAACTGTCCTTACATGCTTCTTTCACTTTTGCTCATCTATGTGCAGTAATATCTGTGCTTGTAAAAACAAACGCCAAGGACAATGGATAAAGCTAACAGAGTTTTGAGGAAATCCATGTAAAGTAAAACAAAGATTTCACATCTGACATCATAGTATTTTTCATCACAGACAGTGACGTTTCCAAAGCAAAAATCCCTGATTATATATGTCCACCTGCAGATGTCTAAAACAGGGGATTTAAAAATCCTCCTAGAGATTTTTAAAAAAAAAATGTTTTTAATTACGTAAATCTGCGTTTTTGTGTGGATGACAGGCCAAATCTGAAAAAATATCCTTGTTTTGTGGGATACCCAGCTATGTGTGGTCAAGGCCTGAGAGAAAGCAGAGAAGATCTGATGGTCAAATCGGATTCAAAGAGAGGGGGTTGAAACTTGAGACAGGGACATTTGTAAAGATTTGAGATTCAAGCAAGTTGGGTTTGCGTACAAACAGAGACACGTTAAAAAAGTGAGCACTGAACATTTTCACATCTACCAAATGTGCTCTTGATGAATGGCAGAATAATACCCCCATATTTAATGGTTATAATGCTGTTACTGAAGAATATATTCTTGTAATGCTTTGTGGGAAAAAGTAAATTTTAATTCATAATAGTATCTAAATAAGGACAAAAGATACTATATACATAATTTCTTTATAAGAAGAAAACTAATCAGAATAAATGCCTTGAGATTTACTTAGTGTCTCATATATGATCTATACTACTCTGGTTTTGAAGCTCGAAACCTTGAAACTATAATATATTTAAAATGTGAATACCTGAATGTTATTTTGGTGACTTTTGACTGTACATATTAATGAGTGTTCTGTTGAAAGTTTGTGCTTTTGAAGGTTTAACCTGCTGATCAGGTCTGATGATACTGAGTAAGCACAGAAAGCGTGTTGATCCTGCTCAGCCATTACAACACTGGAAGTGACAGCATTAACATAGTCTTTGTTTGTTTTGCATTATTTCCCTTTCAAAAGTGTAACACATACAGGCAGACAGACGAAACAACAGTGGTGATATTTCCCATCTGAGCCTAACCTGATTCACAACGTAACCTGAGCACATATGAAATATCATGAATAAATATCTTTCTCTCAAATTAATTTACATTTTAGATTTAATGTCTCTAACAAATGCAAAATATTTGGGAGAGAACCACGTTTCAGGGGCATATCCAGGACATTTTGAATGGGTTGCCCAAGATTAGAGAGACATTACGGTAGTGTGTGGTGGCAATTAACAGATTTCAGTTGCGACAGCATCATGATCATTGATGATTTTGATTGGAATCAATTTGTAAAAGATTTATGGCCGTCCACAAGCCCCTATAAATCTTTCTTTGTTTAATATACACACAAGTGTTACTTACAAAAAGAAAAGCGGATGTTATGTTATGTTATGTTATGTTATGTTATGTTATGTTATGTTATGTTATAAAATCATGTTATGTAGTGGAACTGTATCTTGTTTTAGTAAGATACAAGCAAATACTTTCAGAATTTGGTAGGTAAACAAAAGGAAATTATAGAAATATTCTCTCCCTAAACTGAATACTTTAATCTCTTTAGAAAGAATGCTTTTATCAACTAAATATAAATATGATTGGTCAATTTGATGTATTAGGGTATAAACATAATCTTCTGCCACCACAATGAAGCTACTGGTCTTCATGTGGCCACACTTACCATTGTTTTATGATGCGGGTGTAATTATGGTGAAAAGCTGAATTGCATCTTAATAAACAGAGGCTTTAAATTACACATTTCTTTTAACTCCAGGTGAAAAGTCATGTAGAAAAAGCTAAAGTGAGTGATACTGAGTAAGAGGAAACAGGTATTCCATATGTATTGTAGACCATTACAGATGTTTGCATAGAAACAAGGAAGTGAATGAAATTAAGATGAAAGAGAAAATATTTCTGTGGCATAAACTAAAATGCAGTAACAGAAAGGCTTTTTCATTTTTACAGTGTACCTGCATTTTTTGACTCATAAATAGAAAGATAAATCATTAATCCAAGCTGCATTTTTATTTTCTTCTTCAAATGTTGCTCATTATGTAACGTACACAAAATGAAAAGGACATTTAAGATTTGATTTTCAAAGCACACTTCCATACCCACAAAGCTTTAAAAACACCTAAAAGCCTCATACCTGAACAAATATTGCTCAACAGACATGAAACTTAATACATTTTTTAATTACACATTTGTTTTTTCTGTTGTTTTGGCTGCACAATGTCTGATAAAAAAGTCTTGTCAGGTAGCTCAACTCCTCCTCCAACCTTTGCTGACACCTCTTCCTGGGTGTGGATAGCAGGGTGGATAGTTCTGGAAAGCAGAATGAAGTTAGACTACCATTCTCCACACGGACTACTACCGGTACACACAAATACAGTCGACAGTTTCAAAATTATCAGAGCCTTCTGAACAGCAGCCTTCCTCTCTCAGTTTCACAAGGTAAGACAAACTGCATGCTCTTCTTCCACACAACTATACTCTCCTTCCATCTGCTGTAGCTTGCATCCACTTTTCAGGGTTATTGCTAATACACTTATTTTATCAGACTGCTACCAAAGCTTCACAATTGACACACAGGAAATATATGAGAACAAAGAAGTCTACTGTAATGCTACATACACTAAAAAATAATCTCTTGTGTCAGCAAACCTATGTGAACATACAGAGATCATTATGCTTGTGACAAATTGTAAATAAAAACAGGTAATATGCTCTGGTTTCATTTCACTTATTGTTAAAAAGAAGTTGGATTTTCAATTCAAACTAGTAAAACACTATTCCCAGCTAAGAACAATGGTAGTCTGTGTAAACATGCAATGAGGAAGAAGTTTCAATGTGGGTTTTTTTTTAGGACGTATATTTAAGGTGTTACAAACTAAACATAGGAACAACTAAGGAACTATATCTATTGAACCAATAACACCTTCCTAACTCAAACAAGGTAGACGACATTGTGCAACATTATTTAGATCAAAGTTCAGGTTTATAAAACCAACTTTAGTACCTGCCAGGACATGTGTTTCATTCAGTAATAATTATTTAATAAATGTTAGCACTGTCAAGTATTGTCAACACACCCAACTATTAGCTATAGAACAAGAAATTCATAGTTAGTAAATGTTTAACTTATATAGATAAGTAAGACATGATATCGTTTACCACTATGAGCAGTTCCTAACCAACATTACAACTTTAATAACTATTTTACTGGAAGTAACTGCTTTTATGTCCCCAAGTACAACTATTACTGCCCAACTCTAAAAATAGTCCTCTTCATCCAAGGATCAACTTTACATTTATTATCATGCTCATATGATCTGTTTTTTTTTAAATTTTGTTTCATGCATCTTTGTTTCATTTTGTATGTGTTACAAAACATATTTTAAGCAAAATCAGCCAAAACGTCTGTGGGGAATTTAAATCTGTAGCCACGATGTAGAGAAATCTACACCAATTAACCTTGACAGCTGGGTGGGGCTGTTTTGTGCTGACTGCAGAAGACACACAGACAGGTTGAACAAGAGCGCTGGAGAATTTTCCACTGGTTGATGAGGGTTTTAATGAGTTTCAGGATCAGTCAACGACTTTAATAGTCATATTCTGTAACTTTTGTTGTCTTACCTAAAGGTTACCTAAAGAGGTTGAACTAACACAGAATGGATCAAATGGATAAAAGCAGTGTCCAGTGGCATAAGCAGGACATTTTTAATGGACTTGTCAAGCTAAGACAGAATTAAATGTGAGGTGGTCAATCAATAAATACTGTATAAAAGAAAAAAGTATATATACTAAAATGATAAATGACAGGAAAGAAAGGCTTTAAACATCACAGAGTATTGCAGAGCAAACACAAAGAAGACTAATCAAACAGTGAAAACATGTTGCACCACCTGGGAGTGGCTGGCTGAAGTGTGTGGCTCTGATTTCATGGATAACAAAGGGTTATCTTTTAAACCCCATGTCTGCTGGTTATTCACATATGTAAAACTGGCTCTACTGTCAAAAACATCTGTAACGCTGGCTGTCACCTTCTGTCTTCAATCTTAGATGTACTGTATATGCCATGATAATATTCAACTCAACACTGACTTATTCATATAGCTTTTCATTAAATGCATAAGAGAAATCCAAAGTGTTTTACAGAGCAGAAATGACCGTGAAAGGACACATTGATTAAAACAAAGAAAAAAATAAATAAATAAACTGATAAAAGCAGAATGTTGATATTATTAAACAATAATATAGGGAGTGATAAAAGCAAGAAGAAAAGCATTTTCTTTTGTTCCCATGGTAATGAGCTTGATACACACCAGGCTTCTTATAAAATGATTGCTAAATAAGATCATAATTAACATGCTGAAGTAGAACTCAACAGGGATGTAGATACAGCAGATTGTAACCCAATCCAGTACATGTTGCCGATTTATATTGTTAAACAATAAACCCTTTACATCATTAATGCATATGTTACTTGCACATGTTCTGCACAAGCGACATATGGTCAAAAGAGTCAATGTGCATTGTATTTTCCCACTGAACACAGATTATTTTTAAATAGGTCAAATAAATAATGACAAACTATGAAATGATCCCTGCATTTGGGCAAGCCTCCAGTTTGTGTAGCCAGTCGCATGTATTGGCTTTTGCGAAGATGTATGTGTGCCAACTAAGTCCTTTTGTTCATATAGTTACAATAATTTTGGTTCCCTCCAAAATGTAGTCACCATTGTTTGGCCAAAGAAGATTTCTGTGCTCCCGCACAGCTTTACAAAAGGTTTGCAAGAACTCAAAGACAAAACTAATTGTTAACACAGGAGATTCCTGCAGGAATGGGGATAGAGCCCTTTACAAGTAGCCCAGGAACACATTGTCACACAAGTTTTCAGCAAACGATTCAACAACAGTGTAGAGAGAACAAGAAACAGGATTCTACCTGCCACGCTGAAGTCAGCAGCGCCCTGGTGGATGAGCTGAGCTAAGAGCGAGCTCTTCACACCTTTTCCTTCCCCTTTATCCAACTGCATGAGCACATGCAAAGAAAGGAAGAGAACTAAAAAAACAGGTTCCCCCAACCTGTTCTGCAAGTAACTGCTCATTTCTGTCATTTTTATTACCTTATGTACCTTCTGTAATTACAGTAAAGTGAAAGATCTTTGATGAGAAAAGCCTGGAGGAAGGGAGAAGCGGAATATAACCCAAAAAAACACATAGTTGACATGTACCTTCGATGTAGAGATATTCTGAAAGGTTACTTGCTCCAGACCAGGTTTACAGCAAGACTTAGTTAATGTTGGAGTTGTTTACCACCCCCAGTCAGGAATAACTCGTTTGAGGAATGACTTGTACAGTTTTAAGAAGATTTAATTCATATTTTATTTCAGTCGGATATTCTTTGCTCTTTGTTGTCCATGTCTATGGACACGATATATTACTTCTGAAGTGGCTGCAAATTTTATTGATATTTTAAACCAAGCTCCTGGTTTTACCAGCACCATGTGACTCTGTTGTTAATCATTTTAACAGTAAAATTAAGTCAGCTATTGACCTTGTAGCTCCAGTTAAAATAAAAAAAAAAGATAATTTCACACAAACTGCAGAGTTTAAACCCGTCTCGGTGTGTGAGGAACCTGGGTGTTCTTTTTTACTCTGAGCTGAATTTTATTCCTCACATCAAAAATATCACAAAAACAGGATTTTATCACCTAAAAAACATCGCCAGAGTTCGCCCGTTTCTCTCTCTTGCCAGTACGAACGTGCTGATGCATGCTTTTATCTCTAGTAGATTAGATTATTGTAATGCCCTGTTCTCTGGTCTTCCTAAGAAGTCTGTCTCAAGCTTACAGTTAGTTCAGAACTCGGCTGCACGAGTTCTGACAAGGACCAGAGGACAGGAACACATTACACCAGTTTTAAAATCGCTGCAT
>JBAMHV010000021.1:11708884-11720688 GCA_037177535.1 Pseudomugil gertrudae | reverse complement strand
GCGTTGTGCGGGGGACCCCTCCCACATTAGAGGATCACGACTTGTAATGGAAAAGCAATCCAGTACAATATCGTACTACCTGGGCCGGTAGAGTCGCGTCGCGCAGGTACTAATGGAAAAGCGCCTTTAGTAAATGTTTGTTTCAAAGCAGTAATCCTGTTGGAATGGCCTTACCAAAAAACTTGTGCCAAAATGTGAAAGCGAGAAGCACTAATGTGTCCAAAGTTTCTTTTGGCTGTTAAAGATGGAGATGATATGCATTAAGCATAAAAATCCCAATCATGATTTTATTGTACAGTCCTCTCTCCTTTAGTTTAAATTGTGCATTTAATGCATTTAAATTTTGATGGGTAGGTATTTTCTTTTATATAGCAGCATGGTGATACAGTGGTTATCACTGTGGCTTTACAGCAAGAAGGTCACTGGTTTGAGCCCAGGCTGTGGACCCAGTGGCCTTTCTGTGTGGAGTTTGCATGTTCTCACCATGTATGCGTGGGTTCTCTCTGTGTACTCCGGCTTCGTCCACCCACAAGACATGCATGTTAGGTTAATAGTTATGGTTAAAATGACTGCTAATCATATGTAAGTCGCTTTGGACAAAAGCCAAATGACTGTATAGTGAATTGAATGTTGTCTCATATCTTCCTGTCTTGTAACAAGATTCATGGCCTCTGGCTTCCCTTCCACCAGGAGGTTTTTCAAGACATTGTGTTGATTTGTTATTGTCCTGAAAGATTACAAAAAAGTGTACTGAGTGGGATAAATATGTTTTTGTGTAGGTGACTCCAGTATCCAAATGTTCTATGAGTTCACAGAAATAATGTGGGAGGTCTTTGTTGTTTTTAAAATCATTGTGTTTTACCAAAGGTTTGTTTCAGGTGTCTGATGTTACCAAAAAGGAAATAAAAAAGATGAAAAATGGACAAAAAGGATACAATTCTCTTAGAAAATGAATATTTAAACCTACCAAGACAGCATACCTGGTGATGTAAAAAAAATGTATTTTTTCTGATCTTATTTTTACATTTCAGAACAATATCTCACCCTTTCTGGAAAGACTAAATACACATTTTCAAGGAAGAATGAGACGAGGCAAGTTTATTTGTACAGCATACTGTATATCATGTACACAAAAGCTTTACAGCGGAGTTCAAGCAGCATTAGGAATAAACTTTTTAAAAAGTTATTTTGAGAAAAGAAAGCAAATAAAGTTTTTAACCTTTAAAACAGGTGAAATTTTCAGCTTCAGCTGCATTTTTCTGGGAGTTTGTTCCATACGTGTCCTACCCAGTTTTTCAGTGGGTCTATTAAGATGTTCTGGTCAACACTATGAAAATAAATTATCTTAATACAAGATGAGAAACACTGAATTTGAGAATATTCAAACCAACCACATGAAATAATCTGTCGGTGCAGTATTATTAAGTTTGTTTTGAATGCCTGACATAAAAATATCTTGGTTATGCTCCTGGGCCCTATCCTGCAGGGCCTATATGTAAATAGGAATGTTCCAGTGCACACAGATGATTGGCTGCCATACCTCAGCTCCGCCCACATCATTGTGCCAAAGGGTTGATGAAGGTCTTCTTAGTCTCTTCCTCCATTGGCCATCCTTAATGACTGTCATCGTTTTTATTTGAGCAGCTGTGTCTGACTGACACAGTTTGCCTTGGCTTGGCAGCGATTGCCTTTTATTCTGTAGAGTTACAGAGCCGTCCCGGTTTGCTGTAGAATAACAGCCCTTTTTATTTAATTGTATATAATTTTTTTAGGCTTTTTTTTTGTCTTGCTGCTTTTAGTTAGTTTGTGGTTACAGAGCTTGTTTTTCAGTTAATATTTATTTGTCACTAAGAAGTTTTTAGTTCTCTGTTTTGTTAAAACAATACATATAGAAAATCATTATACTTTCTACTTAGTTGCCATTTTCATTTTTGTGTTGCCACTGCTTTTTTACCCTGAACAAAACCATAACAACCTTGACATTGGATGTAAAAGTGAAAAGGCTCAAAACAAGCTTCTCAATGCTGCACATGGTGTTCTTTCTACCTCACTTTGAGAAAAAATATATATTTAGAGCAATGAAACAAAATAATTCTTCAAGATTAGCTATTTAATGTGTGATCCCTCTTACAAAAACAAGAAAAAGCATCAACATTAAAGACAACAAAATAACAGATTTACATAATGAATCCATAATTTATTCACTTCAACTTCAGACTTGTGGTTGGCTATACGGAAAACTGATGGAAATGTGGCAGTCCACATTCCTTTAAGGACAGATTCACAGAAAGACGCGGGACTCAAACTACCAGCCTTTCTGTTATTTTGCTAATTGCCTGAGTCACTGTCAACCTCATTGTCCTGTGTGCATTCAAGCAGTGTCTTGGTGGTATTGTTTTACCTATTTTGAGTTTAAATGAGATTATTTTGTTTGGTTGCAAAGAGAAACACCAGGAAACTCGAAAACTAACCTTGAAGTATTGATAGACTCAGATCTGACTTTCTGCAGCCACATTAAAACAACCCATCTATGCATTCATCTCCAGTTAACTGGATTACTAAAAAGAGCATTAAACATCTGCATCTCATCCAGAATGCTGCTGCTGGAGCTTTAACTAGGACTGAACACATCACACCAGTTTAAAGCCTTTATACTGGCTTCCATTCAGTCATAATAGATGTTAAAACCCAATGGATTGTTACAAATCCCATAACAGGTTAAGATCAGAATGCATCTGTGACATGTTCACATGTTGACAATCAAGCTTAAAAACTTTTCTTTTCTAATGAACCTATCCATTAAATCTGCACAGTAACATCTAACTGGTCTTGCTTTTATCATTTTATTTCATTCATGGTTTTGTTGTGATTTTTGCTATTTGCTGTTGATTTTATGCTTTATTACAGCATCTGTTATGCTTTTAATGTGTTATATAAAACCCTTTGACTTGTCTTGTACATGAAAGGTGCTTTATAAATAAACCTTTCCCTAAATTAGCCAAATATAGGATTTAGTAAGTAAATTCTATAAGCGGCTGCACGGTGGTGCAGTTGGTTAGCACTGTGGCCTCACAGCAAGAAGGTTGCCATTCAAGCCTCAGTTGGGGAGAGGGTCCAACCAGGAACTTTTTTGTGTGGAGTTTGCATGTTCTCCCCGTGTTAGCGTGGGTTCTCTCCCTGGGTACTCTGGCTTCCTCCCACAGTCCAGATAGACTCTGCCCATCGGAGTGAGTGCATGGTTGTTTGTCTCTGTGTGTTGGCTCTGTGATGGACTGGCGACCTGTCCAGGGTGTAACCCGCCTCTCACCCATGGTGAGCTGGGATTGGCTCCAGCCCCCCAGCGACCCCGTTCAGGGAAAAGCGGTAGAAAATGGATGGATGGAGTAAGTAAATACTTACTGTATATGCTCTCATAGGATTAATAATCTTCAACATTTTGCTCTTGCTAAATGTATCACTAGCAAAACAACAAAGCTGCAATCTTAAATTCAGTATAAAAAGTACATCCTGTAAACTATTGGTGAAGAGTGTACACCAAGAGTGAGAAAGTTTTTCAGTTTAGTAGACAAAATTCCCAAGTTTGAACCTTTATTCATGCTACCTGGTTTATGTTTTTGTAACCAGAATACATTCGTACAAGTTCTTTCTGCAGTCATTACCCTTACTCTACAACAGCTCCATGAAATGCAGGCATGACTATAAATAGTTATCCGAAAGCCTTGATAAGTGATTGATGAGAGGGAGTAGAGGGTGTTGTGGGGGTTACGCCTTAATCCTGCGGCTGTTGTTAGTTATGCCATCTCCTCAGTGGCACAGTGGTATTTACAGTCGCCTCCATCAGCATACACAGACAACACATCTTTGTCAAGCTCCTCCTTTCAACGCTACAAGCCCAAGAGCATGATGAGTCTGTGCATGGTGCAAATAATCCATTGATGTTGGTTGGGGATTAATGGGAAAGTTCAGATAAGGGGGAGGGGTTATCACTACCGTTTGTGGAAGTCAAGACAGAACCCCTTCAAAGATCTTTACTTCAGTAGTGGATTGAACTCTTGATCCATCAAATGTAATGCTCTGTTTGACAGTTTGAGTAGTTGGGTAAACAATAACATTTCTTATAAAGACATAATTAATGTGTCAGTCATGTTTGTAAATCAAGTGACTGTACTTTAAAAGTGCCAGCAATGCTAAAATCTGGGGTTTGATTTTTAATTAACAACGTTGCCTTTTCCATCCATCATCCATCATTTACCGCTTATTCCCTGAACGGGGTCGTTGGGGGGGCTGCAGCCAAACCCAACTGACATTGGGCAAGAGGAGGCCAACACACATAGACAAACAACTATGCACACTCACACTCACTCACTCACTCACTCCTATGGGCAGTTTAGAGTCTCCAATCAGCCTATCCACAAGGTGCATGTCTTTGGACTGTGGGAGGAAGCCGGAGTACCCAGAGAGAACCCACACTAACACGGGGAGAACATGCAAACTCCTTACAGAAAGGTCACTTTTCAGACCACCTAGTGTTGCCTTATTTAGTAAATAAATAAATAATATATTGGTCAATAAATGGTGACTTTGAGCTTGCATTTGAATCTGGCTTCTAAAGTTAGTTATAGAACCCTAATTTTAATAAAGTTTTGATTTTTAAAAAATAAGCAATAACAGAAAGCAGCTGCCACTCAAAATAAATATCACAGGTTGAGTTTAGTTTATCCAGGTGTGCAATGCAAGTAAGAGAGATTATTTTAAAATGTAATGCATACCTCAGAGTGGAGAAGTTTTTCTCCAATTCTGCAGTGGAAATTATCTGTTTGGTTCTGGGACAAATCTTTTCACCCAATAATAACATGCCTCCCTTTGATAAGAACTGGTGGAGAGTAGCAGAAATGGTTAATGGAGGCATTACGCAGTCACTCACAAGGCCTCCCTGAAGGGGTTTAAAGTTTTCTGAGATTGTTGACTGAGATCATTGAACCTCCTTGCATCCTGGAGCTCCCTGTGTGGTTATCCTGTTCACTTGAAAGTGCTGTGTTGAAAGCAAGCTCTCCACGTCAGAGGAGAGCTCAGAAGTTTGCAAAGGGACAGGTTTGTGTGAGTCCTCTTATTAACTACCAGAGCTGCCCTTCATCCAAATCTAATGGACCCCACTTAAGCTGTCATCACCATGCCAACCAGCTGTCCGCTTTGGTGCAACGAGGCTTTTGTGCTTCAGAGATGTGACCGTTTTGTGTTGATCTGTCTCAGCCTACAAGTCACCACCTCAAAGAAGCTATCAAAGTGAATGCTTGTCTTCTCCTCTGAGATAATCTGATTAAGGGGAAAATATGGCTCCTGACACCTTATTGTATAGCTTGAATACATTGAGATAAGAGGACACCCGAGTCCAGGTCAACTAAAGGTCTATTTATTGGGGTTAGACAGGCTGCATATGAAATCTGTTGGCAGCTGTTCATGGGTTGACTTCAGAGGATTAAGCAGGGCAGAAAGGAATATGCAAGATCAGCAAGCTTTTTACTCACTAGAGCTGCCACTGCATGCTGCAGAAGTTAATATTTCAGGAGTCAAAGATCAGCACCTGTTATCCATCTGAACCAAATCATAGCTGTGTCATAAAACTGAAGACATGCAAACTAAAACCGGGTAAAAGATTAACAAGCACCGAACGGTATATGATAATCTGCTTTGTTGTTTTTAGTTCACGGCATTCATTTGCCAACGCAATGCAAAAGATGAGTTTGGGTTTTTTTTAATAGAGAATATAGGTCATCTCATCTGCCTGGATGGTAGACATGTGTAACTTTGTAACAACAGAGATTAGAAGAGGGAATAGCAATAGTTGTCATCTAGTTTATTCTGGGTTTATTGAAGGTTGGGGTGGCTTTGTTATTATCAGTCACTCATCTGGACACCAGGAGGGTGAAGGAATTCCATAAACTGGTAATTTAATCCAGAACAGCATGCTACCCAGTGTAATCTAGCAGGTCTGCTTACTTAGAATTGGGAAGGATTCGAAATGTCTCCAAATTAGATATGGTTGTTTTGCAAAAGGATTTCCATAATGCAAATCACGTGGATGAAATGAACACAACTTTACATTTTCCCCTGGAGGTTTGGGCTTTATACAGAACATAAACACAATACCAGCATCGCTGGCAGAGCCAGAAATGATGACATGCAATACAAGGGGTAATTCTAGATGTAGTTCTTTACAGGGAGTGGAGCTGAAGGCAAAGTAGAGAGAGGGCTGAAGGGAAGAGAGTTCATCAACACAGATTTGTATGCCTCCCGGCCTCATCCTTCTCATTGACCTTCCTGTTTGTGCATGTAAGGGATTAGGCCTGCAGGCTGGGCTGGTGGTCTTCCCAGGCTATTTTTATGGAGACATCCCCCACGCCAATCCTTCTGGAAAGTTGATATGAGCACATGAACCACACTTAATTAGTCGGCAATAGGTCAAAGATGTCGATCAATGCGAACATTTAAAGGAGAAAAACTGCGTGTTTGTTTGTTTAACTTGATAAAAGTAAATGAGACAAACATTTCTCACATGATCTAATTTTGCATTTAACTATAAGGATAGTGTATCATGATCCACTAGGTTTAAACTGCAGTTTCTTCTTCTTTTTTCTCTGCTTTGTGTGGATTAAACACAATTTCCCTCAGCAGCTTCTTTCAGAAGTGTTGCCAAAGGAACTATTGATAACTGCTAAGAGATCCGGGCAATATAGTTCAGTATCTGGCAACCACATACCTTTTGGCACTTACCTCTTATAAGCCATCTGTAACGGTGTGTGTGTGTGTGTAGGTGTGTGTGTGTGTGTGTGAATTCACACATATTAGGACGAATAGCTATCTGTTTGTGTTGTGACCCAAGGGTATTGTATTTATTGGGCACTGATTTACCCTTCGAACAACAGCATTGTCAGAATGAGGGCTGCGATTTTACACGACAATTAACTTTTCCATAAACTCAAATATTCTTTGGTTTTTTTTCAGTATAAAACAACAAAGATGAAACCAGTTTAAAGGCTTAGTGATGTGTGCTCAGTGAACTACCTTAAAAGGTGCAGAATGAAGCAGTGGAGTATATCTATTCTCTCCAGAGATTACCGCTAATAAGAGGCCCATATTTATAGAAGAGCCCTTCAGTGGATACCCCATAATCCTGCCTGGCCTCCCCTTTCATCCCCACCTCATCCCTGTGTCTGGACCACTCACACTCTGATTCTGAATCTGTTCTCATTCTTGCACCGTATCAGCTGAGGTAAAACTTCTGTTTTATCAAGAGAACAGGAAAATTACTTAACTTGCTTAATGTAGGATTGGGATTGTTTTCTGTTCCTCTAATTATTCTTTATTTCATTTTATTTTATTGACCTACAGACAAGAATGTCCTCCAGCGAACGTTTTGACTGCCATTACTGCAAAGACTCTCTGTCAGGGAAAAAGTATGTAATGAAAGAGGAAACACAGTACTGCACAAAATGTTATGAGAATCTGTTTGCCAATAGCTGTGAGGGCTGCTCTTTACCTATTGGCTGTAATTGCAAGGTAAGAGACCATAGTTATGCCATGCGTGTGATGCTTTCTCCATCAAGAATGTGTTACTTTGCTTAAAAATACATATAATTCCTGTTAAGGCAAAAACTTCTCTGTCAAGAATGAGGAGTCTGGTGGTAAAGTGAAAATGATTACAGGTTTATTAGAACAAAGGAAAATAGTACAGAGTGAAGAATTGCAATTCATGAGAGTCTGTTCAGAGATCCTTCGGGACAGAACTCGGGAGAGACTCTGACCCTCAAGGTCCGTGCTGGCACAAATATAGACTTCTGTTGACGTAATCATATATCTGTCAGGATGAAACAAGGAGATTGCGTTGGAGCCTAGTGGAGTCTGGCACCAGATACGAGTTATAACCATAAACAATGATGACCGGTTAAAATGACCGTCCAGGTCAGCTGAGAGTAAAATGTGGACATTATCGGTTGTTTAGCAAAGTGCAATCAGAAGAACGTGTAGCTCCAATCAAGGTTTTAATACAGAGAGTTGCTGATTGGAATAAAGATCACAGTGACATTATGCTGACATATGAACTAATTAAATATGGGAGGCAAGCATATTAAATTTCCACAACATTCCCATTGGATTAGTTCTGTCCAAGTTTAAGTTTAAATCAGTGTTAACTATTTTATTTTTAGAGCTGCTTGTTAATATTTACAGGACCTTTCCTATAAGGATCGTCATTGGCATGAACAGTGTTTCCAGTGTGCAAAGTGTGGCCGCTCACTTGTAGAGAAGGCCTTTGCTGCCAAAGAGGATTTACTGCTCTGCACTGAGTGCTACGCACAAGATTACTCCTCCAAGTGCTGCACATGCAAGAAAACCATCATGCCAGGTATGCAAAGATTGTTCAAACTATACATTACCGGAAATCTATATTGCAAGTGTTTGCAATGCAATGCAATGCAATGTTGTTGATTTACTTTTTTAATAACACATGGTGACTGTACAATTGTATTAATACTCAAGTAGCACTTTCATCTTGGCTCTCATAGTCTTAACCTTAGTAAGAGAAAAGAAATTTCCGCTTTTTAATTGAAAAAATTAGCTGATATTTTAGCTGATATATGGATTTCTTTTCTGAGACGTATTTCCAAATGTATCTAGATTGCATCATCCTCTCTCTACAAAGTGTGACTATTTTTGGGAGCACTGTTTTTCTGTCATCGGGGTACCATATGCTGACTAAGCTGCTTTTGTCCTGTGTGCCAGGTTCCCGCAAAATGGAGTACAAGGGGAACAGCTGGCATGAGACCTGTTTCCTGTGCCATCGTTGCCAGCAGCCGATAGGAACCAAGTCATTTATCCCAAAAGACACTGGCTACTTTTGTGTGGCCTGCTTTGAGAAACAGTTTGCATATCAGTGCTGTGCTTGTAAAAAGGTAGGCTTAAATGTACAAAGTTTCCACTGATTCTAGCACTATGCAGTAATCTTGGTCACAAAGATGCATTTTGTGAGGGATGGCATGTCTTTCTTTGTCTAAAACAACTAGGTAATCACAGCAGGAGGAGTGACATACCAAGATAAGCCTTGGCACCGTGAATGCTTCCTCTGCATCAACTGCAGAAAGCAGCTAACAGGCCAACGTTTCACCTCCAGAGAAAATTATCCATATTGTCTGGAGTGTTTCAGCAACTTGTATGCAAAGAAGTGTGTGGGTTGTGGCAAGCCCATTACTAGTGAGTCACTACATGTTTCCTTTCACTCTGATGCTACGTAGCTCTCTTTATCGTGCTTATTATGAATCTGTTTTGAAAAAGGTTAACGCCACAGGATGGAAATGTATCAATAAGAAGTACGTGATGTGCAAAAATGTGGATTCTTCTTTATTGTTTGCAGGTCTGGCAGGTGCCAAATATATCTCCTTTGAGGAACGGCAGTGGCACAGTGAGTGCTTCACCTGTATGCAGTGCTCTATGTCACTGGTGGGACGTGGTTTCCTTACCCAGCGGGACAACATTTTGTGCACTGACTGTGGAAGGGAGAAGTGACCATTTTACCTTAAATCACAGTGGTAGCCCATATCCTGAAAAAGGCTTATTTTGGTGTAGGAGAAAAAATATATGATTTGTGATTTCTTAAAAACTAAGTTGCTTTCAATTAATTTTTAATGCCATAGTGCCGTTGTGCCACTACTGATAAATAATGCTGCAAATGAGTGTTAGTAACAGTCATGCTTTTGTACATTAATACATATTGTACTCTTACAAGTGAAGAAAAACATGGGACATGGGTTCTTGCTTCTCAATGCTCAAATAAAGATCTCTTTATACCTGCTATGTTTTATTGTGCATCCTGCAGTTCCTGACCAGGTAAACAGGCAACAATAAATACACAGTGCAGACAAGACAGTACATAAAACAGACAACGTGTAAATTAAAACACAATACAGATACAAGTCAATGTAATATAAAATTAAATGTAGTCCAAATAACAGGATAAACATGTAATCCTTATAAAGACTGACTATAAATAGCATTCAAACACCCTACAATAATTAAATACAGTTGGAAGATCAGGGAGAACTGGTCCTGCAGGCTGTGTTGTGCTGTGGGAATAATGTGTTTATTGCATAAGGTGTAGCGCAAAAAAATGTAGAGATCAAACTAATGCATAGTTTAAATAATGGGCAGCTAAGAGGAGTTTTTCTCCTCTGAATGGTCAAGCAGAAGAACAGTGATGACTTATAAATAAGTCACAATAAGCATGATAGCTAATAAATGATTTTACATACATTTACAATACAAATAACAGCATAGGCTTTAAATAAAGTCAAATTATTGCTTTTAATTTTCTTGCCTTCTTGTTTTAGAATTGTGATGGTTTTATATCATAGTAAGTTGCAGGCACTCTCCTATGTTCAGTTCAGTTCTAGAGATCTCCTCCAGCACCATTACATTGTATATACAGTAATGAAATCTGTGCCACTGTAATGCATATCAAAACATGCCTCCACTGGCCTCGGGAGGTGTTTGGCTTGGCACATGTTTCCATTAAATCCTGGCCCTGCAGCATCAAATGTTTGCAGCATTTTAGATCAGCAGTGCTAAGAGTATGAGTCCCAGTGTAACAGAGGATCCACATAGTGGTAAACCAGGCACAATGCAACACACATGCCAACGCCTTCAACCAAACTATGATTGTTTATATGCAAGCATGGACAACATTGTTGGCACCCATCTGGGAAACCCACAAAAGTCACTGAAATAACTTTAAACTGACTAAATTAACAATTTAGCATTGTTTACTGGTTTAGTTGGGTGCTTGTGGATGATTTACCCCAATCTTATCTTACATCCCTCTGTCCTTGGCCCAAACGAGGCAACACTAGCAAACAGCGACCCTGCCAGGCACTGGCCACCCAGACCTGATAGAACACAGGTCCCAGCAATAAGCCTCAGGATAATTACAGCTGAGGAGAGAAGATCCAATCCACTTCATCTATAAAACACATTTCAAAATCAGAAAGTTTCCAAAGTGCTGCATAGATTCAACTATCACTAACAAGACAGACAGATATTTAATATAACTATGAGCTGAAGGTAAAGATTTATAGATTAGATTGGAGATTTAGTGTCATAATATTCAGTGTATGAAGACACGACAAAACTTAAGTGTGCTTAGAAATAATTTTAGATAAATAATCTTAAAGGTAAGATTGGATCATTCAAAGAAAAGAAAAACAAACCACTTCTCATATACCCAAAACATATATTCATACATGTACACACACACAGACACACACACACACACACACAGAGCAACCTTATATAGACAGGCTTGCTCATAGGGAATAAAAAAACACCTGGTATTATACATTGGTCGCAGATACAAACTGTTCAGGTTTAAGATGGGGCATGTTTTAATGATTTTATGATGTTTTCCACAGGAAAATTGTTCCAGTGAGTAGTGGGAAAGATGTGATGAGTCATGAGAAGAAAGTTTTTGTTTGATGATGTTATGTTCAGTTTTTCTTTAGACATTTTGCTGGCCTCAGAGCTGCCACTGGATGTCACGCCCCTTGTAAAATGATAACAGAATGACACAAGGACTTTATCTTCCAACTTTCAGGAGCAATATCAGCTTTGTGCCAAACATGCCAGTAAACGGGTGGAGCTTCAGTGGTGCCATTACTCACTTCTGTTCATTAATCTGGCTTTCAGTACTACAGTGAGAAACCTTGGAGTTATTCTTGATCAGGATTTGTCCTTTAGCTCGCATTTAAAACAAGTTTCTA
>JBAMHV010000021.1:11681100-11698626 GCA_037177535.1 Pseudomugil gertrudae | reverse complement strand
AGTGCTAAAAATTGCAGTTCAGCCCTCATCCGCTAGGCCTGGTTGCAAAACAGAGCAATTCCCCATAGACCCCCATGCTCAGTTTGATGGATGTCAATCATCTATCCCGAACTTCACGTTCACCCATTTTTGGATTTTCTGGTAATGACGACACACGTCACGTTGCCAAGATGGCGACGGTGGGAACTGCCCAGTGAGCTTAAATTCAGCTTTTCAGAAACCTATGGATGACGTCATGAAGGCTCCGTCAATCTTTTTTATACAGTCTATGATCTGAACTAACAGTTTATCTGCTGTTCTCATAATAAGCTCAGAGCTTGTGACATTAGCGCTGGCTAATATCAATGCTAGTGGAAGGTTTCTTTACACACCCAGCTGACACATAGCAGTGTTGTAATTCATATAAAGTTCCACTTGTGTCCACCTTCCACATATAAATTCAATATTTCCTTCGAGCTCTCATTCTGGTTCTCCGTTTTACTAAAGTAAAACATAAAAGTTTCAGAGGGTGTACAAACAAACAACAGCATGAAGTAAACAGGGTCGCATCCACCTTGCTACCCCAATCACATTCAATTCATCTAGTTTTTATGCTTTTCTGAACTAAGTATTAAGGAATCTTAGACAATTAGACATTTTTTTAAGCCATTTATACTAAATAATTTATTACTTAGCACCAAATCACAATTTATTATTGTTAATTTTATGGGTTCAAATTTATTTCAAGATTTTTCTGTGTCCATAATAAAAAGGTCAATACTGTCATTCCCCATCAATTGATTTCATGTTTGAAATGAAGAAGTTCCTTAAGCAATGGGCAGGAGATAAATCCATTCCCACAAGCATTGCCTCTTTTCTATGTGAAAGAAATATAATTAAAGCTCTGTGAGCGGAGCGTACGGGTGCACAGCACCACTGGGAGCTCTATCTGTGAGACGTCCGCATGTGGTGTTTGACATCACTGATTACAGAGCACGTGCCACTTTAAGTTACTGTTACTGTACCCTGGGAAAGTCAAAAGTAAAATGATGCATAATTAGACATTTAGCGCCAATCCTCCCTACAGATGAACACACCCTTCACCACAACAGATAGGCCGAAGAGTTAAAAATGTCCCAACGCCCACCAAACGCTGGAGCCTGAAACACCCTTCCTCTGCTATCAAACACTGAACTTACTGTAACCCACACAATAAACCCTATGGGGGCATGAAATCCTGAAGTTACCCTGAAAGACCTCATTCATACAGAGACGGCACAGGAATCAAAATCAATCCACAGCAGTCGCCGTAGAATGATCTTAAAGCTAAGTAACAAACTTAAGATAAACTGTGCTAACAAAGAATTATACATTTTATATTATAAGCATCAAAACAAAGACCCTATTCTACACAGCAGCAGACTAAACTAACCCCGAAGTGGCACCAAGATGCACAACATCTCTGCTCTTTGTAGTTTATTCTGCAACACATTTCTGAACTTGTGCATTTCACCATAAACAGGCTGTATGTGGAAAATTTGGTAACAATTTCCAAGTCTGTAGGATTTTCTTTGACCATTAAGTCACGACGAAGAGTGTACATCTTTAGCTTTTAAATTAAATCCAAATATAAATACAAAATGCAATCACTGGCCAAATAACTGCTGCCTATTAGCCTCATTCATTCAGAAACAGACTCGTAGGGCGCAGCTCTGTGAACTTACCCAAAGAAGCTTCACAATTCAGACATCTGTTGATATTTTTAAGCAAATTATCACTTTTCATTTTCATGCTTTAAATTTGTTTTGCAGATAAAACCATTATTTATGTTTAGAACGTTTGATATGTATATTGGAGTGTTTTTTATACCACAGTGGTAACTTGATGCTGAAGTATACAACCTGAATACCTCCTCCACTGCTCTTTAGTTTGACCTGTCACAGAGATACTAGCTTTATCTATGATGGATTATTTGCTGACTGTTCTCTTCACTAAACTTTCAGTGTGTGTTTAAACTCCGTGGATCCAGATTTAGTAGTAAATCAAAGAGTCATCGTTGTGGTGGCAGCACACAGGATTACAGCATCCTAAATAAAGCTCTTTAGCTTTCCATTGTCTAAACACCAGAAACCACTCTGAGCTCTATAACATAACCTTGTGTATACTAAACATGTTGCTTAACGAAGCAACAAAACCATGGCAACAGCCACTATTATATGTGTGAGCAAACCAGAGTAGGCATGTTCTAAAGCCCATAAAAACTTGGGAAGTACATTTGAACACACTGTTCAAATCCAGGGACAAAAAATAACAAATATCTCTCCATGTAATAAAACCTTGGTTAAGAATAGACTGAAATATACTTGCATATAAATGTATATTGTTTAGCCAGAAATGTCATGTTGAAGCAGAAAAACCGAGGTTTTGTTGCAGTTTGGTTGCTTATTCTTAGAAAGAGTGCAACACTAGTTGGTTTGTTCAAAGTGAACTTGTATTGTTGGATATTGAACATAAATAACTTTAAATGGGATTGAATTGAACGCTTAAATTATGATTTTTTTTTGTGATGGGTGGGGTATAAAAAAGATATTTAAAAGAAAATTTCTTTCAGCTTTGAAAATGTCTTTAACAAGTGTGTTTATGACGTCTCGTTCCTTTATCCAGGCAGTTTCTAACATTTAGAGCTCACAGATACACTTCATCTGAAAGCAGAAAGACCAGCATATCCTAGAACTGACTCTCCTGAAACCCATGTTGGCATCTGACGTAAATCTTGTTCAGACTTGTGAGACTGGCCATTTAACACTTAAAAGTAAAAGAAGAAGAAAAAAAACTCCCCAGAGTTTAATGTCAGGTTTTGGCACATTTCCGACCTCTAATTTGAAGAGGGTGTTTCACAGTCATGAAACCTGATGGAGATAATTGTGGATAAAAGTATAGCTTTCAGAAGCTGCATGTGTATAGGCGTGGAATATAATTAGCTTAATTTCAATGAAGCAAACCACTTATCTGTGAGGTATAGAGTGGATCAAACTTAACACAGTGGTTTCACACTGCATTAAAAAAGTGAAAGTGTAAGACTTTAGAATAAGCGTTCAACGATTAAACTCATCTCGGGTGGATTTTAAATGTCTTCTTTCACAAAGAAATACAGTAAATCTGTGCAATTTACAATGATGTCGCAACAGAGCAAAGGAGGAGGCAGCTTTGTTGTAAGAAATCAGATGCAAATTTATACCTGATCATAAACAGACCAAAGCATTACCTCAGTTTTAAGTCCTTTAGTTTAACAGATAGCAGAGAATAAACAACGTCTGACGTAAACACCACCCCAGTTCTACTAGATTCTGCTGAATATATCAGTGTCTTATTGTTTCAGGTTTGGTTCTCTCTACTTTGGCCTCGCTTCATCAGATGTTTTTTTTTTAAGTTTACTCCAGTCTTTCTATATATCATATCCCAGAAATTTCCAGAGATTATGTAATAAGTAAATAATTACTTTATCTTTGTTATTTTCAGACTTAATAATTGTTGGTATAATTTACTTGAACCAATATTTTTTACTATACATATGTTTGTTTTGTAACTGGAAGATGCTTTTAGTTTGCATGTTCAAAATGATAAAAAAAAAAGAGAAACAATAAGCTGCTTAAACTGGGCAAACACCATTCGATTATAGATTATATAGATTATATAGTGTTGAGTTGCAGGTGCTACTAAAGATGTTAAGCCATAACATAAGAAATATTTTTGTTTTTGTTTTTTTCTGGGAGCAACCTACTAAAATCCAGACAAATAAGAAAACCTACAAAGGAGAAAAAAACAGTAACTTTAGGCCAAAGTGTCGAGTTGTTCTGGTCATAGAAAACTACTAGAAATACAATTTTTAATCAATTCACCTTTTAAATGCTTCTTTGAATGTGCAACTAATGGATCAGAAGAAAAAGATGGCCTAAAACACCCCTGCTGCAAACAAGGTAGAGCCTCCAAACAACTGGCTCTTGAAGCAGGTCAGATCCTCAAAGCAGCACAGTTGCTTGGCAAAAAGGTTTACCATCTTCAGAAAAACATACTTCATCAAATGTTCTGCCCCTTTATTATACAGCTACTTGAGAAAATCACCCTTTAAATGCTCACACAAGAGTTTCCAGACACAGTCCACCTGTCTGTCTGGGTTATGAAGGGATTCAAGTAGAACCACAGTTTTATCCAACCACATGCTGTTGCAGTTTGACCAGTAAGTGACTAGACCAATGTCAACACAGCAGCAGAAAACTGCTGCAATATTAAGACTGTAATTCTCTCTTCCTTTACCACAGGACCTCAAACTTCCACATTTGGATATTTTGTTTGAAATATAGACCTGTAAATAGATGAGAAAAATACCAACTGGAAAGTCTTTAAAGTCCTACATGTCCCTTCCAACCAAGTTAGCAGTCCACCTTGAGCGATCCAAAACTGTCCAGCTTTGTGCTATAGAAGAAGACATATTTAAAGTTTTAAGATGTGCCTTATAAGCAAAGCCTTTAACCTTGGAAAACTGTATTTATAGTATCTGCAGTATCTACGAGTGAGGAAAAAAGGAGATTTGCTACAGGAATTATGAAAGAGATTAACGGAGGCTCTTTGTCGAGAAAGGTCAGAGACCCAAAATAGTCATTGGGCCTGTCCTAGAAAGATTCCAGCTGTCATTGCAGTTAAACCTGTACATGCTGCAATTGAGGGATGGAGCTCTGGGAAGTGACATTATGATTGTTACGTTTACAGGAAGGGAAAGTTATACATGTGGATTGGGCCAGTTAACAGGTCTACCATCGTGGTCACGTAAGACAGCTGCAGTGTGCCGAAATTACAGAGCACAATGACTCACACTCTTTCTCTGTTTAAGACCTTTTGGCTGGGACGAGCCCTCCCAGTAAAAAAAAGGTTGTCCAAAGCAAAACTGTTGGCTCATCAAAAAAGCAAACTCTTTGTCCTGGTTTGCAGCATCAGCCCTGCGGACCACCTGGAAGCAGTCATTATTGTGTCATATGTTAATCAGCTTTAAGAGTGAAGTTAACCGAGCATTTTAGACCATTTTGGTCTATTTTTGGTGTTGCGTGAAAATGGAAATCACATACATCCCGGTTTACATCCCTGAAGTTGTATTTCCATGCATTTAATTAGTTTCAGATGCATTAGCCTGTGAAACACCTGAACTTTCATCTTTTCACCCAAACAAGTGCATGAAAATGTGATCAATTACAAAATTCCCCATGTGAACATGTCCTGAACTTCAAAGCAACCTGCTCAAAACCGGGGTTTTAACAGCTCATTTAATATAAATTCAGACCGAATAGTTCCTTTAAGCATGTGTTTCAGATAATTGCTTGTAATTTCACAGAGTCATTCAGGATTAAAAACAGTCACAGTTCAGTTAGTGTGGCTCAAATCTTTCCACGGAAATGCCCACCAATCACAACACAGACAGTATACTCCGTAAATTTGTGCATTTTCTGATGTGTTTTGTCTAAATGTCAGAGTCAGCCTCAGACTCTTGCTTAGACAGGTTTAAAACTACATGATTTCCCTTGTGCAAAGTCATCAAAAGATACACTAAAGACAAGAAGCACTGTGGACTTAAAAACAGCTTCCAATCACAGGCACATGTGACATAATTATGGCAATATTCCTTAAAATTTTCAGCAAATATGAAATTTGGTCCTTTAAACTCCACAAACAAGCACAATGGAAAGCCAGTTAACAGCAAACAAACCATTTGGAAATAAACTCCAGTTTGTGTGTTCTGCTTTTGATTTATTCTTGGATGTTCCCGCAGGAACATGTGTGTGTGGATTAGCAGTAACAAACTCCAAAAACATCTGCAGTGAACCACTCGTCTGAATAGTTTCGAAATAGCAAGCCAACAGAAAAATTCTAGAAAAATTCAGATTTCTTGGTCACATCTGAATTTAATGACATACTTATAATTCTTTCATTTTGGGATTTGTGTTTAACTCGTTATTGGTTTTATTGATGTCTAAATGGTCATTTCACACCTCCCTCTTCTTCCCCATATAAAACACAAACACTATTTGATCTAACATTCAGCAACTAAAAGCGTGCAGGGCTCCAAGAGAGGATGAGGCTATAGCTGAATGATGTTTGTAATGCAATTAATGGAATAATACTGGTGCCACGTTTGACCAAGGGGGAATTTAAAGAAAAAAGAGGAAAGTGAGTAACTCCCTGTGAACACAAACCTTACTTTCCTACAAAAGCAATCCTCTATTTCTAGTTTTTATGTCTTTACTTTGTGTAAAATTGTCATTTCCCCCAGTAAAAAAAACCCACAAACTAACTAAACAAGAAATTCACATTTAGAAATGATGGAAAAATAAATCTTTATATATTATTATTACAGCAGTGTTATTAGTAAAAAGCAGACAGGATGATATTGTTTATGTGTATTATATAATAGGGAGTGATTTGCATTTAGTCACAGTTGGAGCTTCTGTTCCAGGCTGCAGTCAGAGAACCGACCCACACAGTGTCCATCAGCCATTAAAATAAACCCCCAAACCACACCGGATCGAGCCCTGGCCCCAGCATTGTTTTGGGACACTGCACGTTAAACTCCATCTAGCTTCCTGTGGTCATGTCTTTTTATACAAACGTTACACACAAAGATATGTGAATTATGTGGGTCTTAACTTAAAGTTTTAGTCCAACACTTATTTTGAGACACAGTGTTCAGAAACAACCACGCTGTCTCTCCATTATGGTGATGTGTTAACTATGCTTTCAAGCAACTGAGGTGACATTTTGTTGTGTCAACACTGTTTGTTGGCTGTCACACAGTGTGTTTTCACACACATTCCAACACAGTTTGAGATCAAGTCAATTATAATTATAAAGAGGCAAGTTGAGTATAAATCCACCTCTATTTCCTTTGTCTTTCATGCTGACAGTTTTTTTTATTGTTGTTTTCCTTTTCTTTTCTTTTCTTTTTTTTTTTTTTGCACATTTTGACTGCAAACAGGCTGATGCTCCCTGATGCAGACAGGGAAACCTAACATTTTCCCAGGCTTCATGTAGAGGATTTGTCATTATCCTTAAATACAGGACTCTGCCACCTATGCTTAAGCGTCAAAAATACCATTAAAGTGGTTTTATTTTGCTTTGAAATCTTTCAATTATCCCACAATGAGCAGATAGATCAAACAGTCTGTCTACTATTTGATGTTTTTTGGGAAGTTTTCTTTTTTTTTAATTTGCAATGTGGAAAAATTTCAAATGAGCCAAAAGAAAAAGAAAAAAGTAGGAGTATAAATGATTACAGCAACTTTTTATGCTGGAGGACAGTGCTAAATTTGGGGGAAAACCTATTTATGACCTGCACTTTTATACCTTTGTGGAACAAAGTGTGCAGGCGTGCTGCAGGACTGTATCGGCTATTCGGCTGAGTACTTCTAATTATGTTTGTTTCTGGCAGCTGCAGCTCTGAAAATCAGATTTTCTCTAAAGCAAGACAGCAAGTAGCCTCCAACCAAAAGCTGAGTCAGAGTTTTCCAGATATAATCTGTCAGTGAGAGCATAATCAAGTAAGATAAAGTAGTAGGCCTATTTGTTTTGGGCGACTAGCGATAAGCAAGTGCTCACTTTCAGAAATGTGCTTGGCAGCAGCTTTAACAGACTGGTGATAGCATCACAAGAGGTTAGTTGAAGCACACTTTGCAGCACTTTCCAGCTTATTGGTTTAATTGCAAATTTAATGTGTGTACACACAATAAAGAAAAGAAAACACAAGTAAAATAAAAATGGCCATTCAGCATTTCAGCATGTGAACGTTTTAATATCAGATATATGCACCCACACCTGAAAGCTTCTGCCATTTCTGTTACTCTTCCGGTTCCATTTGGGTCCATATTTGCTTTCAGGACCTTGTAATTTCCCTAAAAGATCACTCACAAAGGCCCCCGTCAAGTCTGCCATTCATAAAGTTTAAAGTAGTTCTTAGTGGTCCATGGAGTTTATTGAAACATTAAATTTGTATCCAAGCAGTGATGGTGTATCTTTAGCCTTTGCTTAAATCACGTGCTCGGTTGGGTCTCTTTACATCAACCACCAATTATGTTCTTCTCTTGGGTGTGGGCTGAG
Source organism: Pseudomugil gertrudae (assembly GCA_037177535.1). Taxonomy (NCBI): domain Eukaryota; kingdom Metazoa; phylum Chordata; class Actinopteri; order Atheriniformes; family Pseudomugilidae; genus Pseudomugil; species Pseudomugil gertrudae. The sequence continues at coordinate 11,690,508 of JBAMHV010000021.1, read as the reverse complement.
CCTTGGTCAGCATGGTGAAAAAACCAGAAACATCAATTCGTGGGGAGTAGAGCGAACAAAAACAGACAAAATGTGAAACCTTCCTTCCAAACACTGTTATCATTGTAGAGTACAAACACAAACATCATCAGTTTGCCAGTAACGCTGTCCAAAAGGGCTTTCTGGGGAATTTAGAGGAATACATGGGCTGTTGTTAGCAACAAATGAAGGCCCGAACATCAGGCAGGACCTCAGAGTGCCAGCTGGAGAAGGGAAAGATGAAGAAAGATTGCCCTGTCATGAATTCCCATGCTTGGTTTTGTTCAGTGTATTTCTGTGGTGTTTCTTAAGAGCTCATTCTCAAGAGGGCATTTGTGATTAAAGAAGCTAAACTGGGTCATAATTGGTTGGTTATAGAAGAGGAAAATGTACTACTTATGGGTGTTTTTTGGACTTGGAGGGAGATCTCTACACAACACCGGCATCTGTGGGGAAAGAGACAGTATCTTCTTCCTCTATCCTCTCAGATAGGAATGGCTGGTTGTTAATCATTACAAGTGATCTGTAAAAGTTACAGATTCAATGTTACTCAGAAGGTGCGCTTTGCATCATAATATATTTGTATTCATGTTAATATATAAAACAAATTGTCAGATGAAGAAGTGAAACCGTTAAATACATCCATAATTCCCAAATAACACAGCTGGATTTTTTGTGTCACAATGAAAATGTGGTTATGATGGATAAGTATGAGGTTTAGCATTGTCTTAATGAAATAAGCAAGGCCTTTCCCAAAAGAGACGTTTCCTGGATAGTAGCAGATGTTGCTCAAAAATGTCTTTAATGGTGTCTCCACCGATGTGGGAGCTGCCCACTCCACAGGCAAGTCTGTGAATAACAAGCTGGATTTGTCTTTTAGCCTGTATGACAAGGTGTCCATGATTTCCAAAAAGAACTCAACATTTTTATTCATCTGACCACAGAACACATTTAACACTATTTTAGATTAACTTTGTGTAAGAGAAGATTACATTCTCATCTGACTTTTTTTACATGACAGAGCTTGTAGATTGCACAGACAGTGAATTCTGGAAATGTCTCTGAGACCATGAAGCATTTTTCTGCCTGAGGACCTGAAGATCACAAACATCCAGCCTGACTTTCAGATTTATCCCCATGTTCACAGAGTTTTTGGTGCATTTTTTTGGACATTGTATCATCATTTTATGCTGTTTTTAGCAGAATTGTCAGCCTCTGTCCATCTTTATTTCTGGCACATTTTGCCACCTGAAATGCTCATTTTTTTTACTTAGTCTTGTAACTGATGTAAAAGTTGTGAAACTATAGTTTTTTTTTATATTGTGCAGATTTTTTTTGTTGTTGCCTCTGTTCCAGCTATGCAGGGATCACTTGAAGTCATCATATTCAAAATGAGCTGATACTTTCCATGAAATGGTAAAAACTCCTCAGTCAGTAACATCTGAGGTGTTTAAGTTGCACTGGGAATTATGAGATTTGCAAATCACTGCATTCTATATTTTTCCTACATTTCTCACAGTGCTACTATTTTTTTTATCTGGGGTTGTAAATATTATAGTAGCAGCAAAAAAACCACTACCAAGAGGGATTGTCACATATCCCTCGTATAAAGTAAAACTGTGAAAGCTACAAGCAGGAGGCCTGTCATCCTGTCTTTGCACTCACTGACTTTGGGTGTGTTTGTAATTAACCACATACTCACTTTACTAAAATTAGTAATAAACCTTTTTATGTCATGTGTCAAGTGTATGAAGTGACACCAAACTGAAAGCATGTGTGTATTTTCCAGTAAGGCACAATATAAGAGCAAAGCAACGTCACCATCTTCAGATTTAAGGCTGTTAAGCTAATTTCTAATGGTTATTACAATGAAGCTTGCCAACCACATCAAGCTGTGGTTGCACTTTAATGAGCAGAGCAGAGAGTGCTCTGCCATGCTCTTTCACAGCCTTCAACTCAGCCCTTTAGGCACAAGGACACAGTCCTTCTCATATAAGGGCAGTGGCGTGTTTAGAAAATACCAAATATGCTGCACAACATCCAAATTACGCTGTTAATTTAAATCTTCCACAGGCCAAAGTATACTCTGCTTCCAAAACTCAACATAAATGTGTCTGTCTTTTCACAGGCTGGCATGCAGATGCACGTTGCTGTTTTCTTTTTCTGCATAAAGAGATTAATCATTTCTCTCAGAATATGTAACTAAGAATGGAAAGGCTTTCTTGCCGTGGTTTATTCATGTTTAAAAAACATAGATGAGCTGAAATGATCTGAACCTAAAACCAAATAAAATCCTGACTCCACCCTGTCTTAATCTAAATCTGACTAAAGCTGTAAAGACTGGGCCTTCTCTTTGGATAAACGCATTAAAAGGCTTTTAAAATCATATTGCACAAGTAAAATTGATCAAAACTGCTGTTCTTTTGTGCAGCATTGCCAGCAGTTTAGCCAGAACTGAAAAGCTGCTGAATACGTCATTTTTCCACATGATGATACAGGAAGACCAAGCATGTGTAATGAAAGAGGAAAATGTGGCTTTTACTGTTAATGTTTGTTTAATGTGATAGTCCTCCTGGCTTTGGTTGCAACTATCATGTGTAAAGATGCATATTTTTATGTCTGCACCTCTTGGTTGTGAACAGAATTTCAAACATTTGATAAGTAAGATCACAGATTTTGTGACTGAAGAAGACTGAACTTGAACAATGCTTATGAAATATGATTGAGTGCTTTAAACCAAGGAAGGTAGTACTTTGGAAAATTGCAGATAATTTGGTCTAATTTCCAAAGAAGGCAAAGAAGGTGGAGGGGTTCAAATGAGCCATGTTGTGGAATCTTTAATTAAACTTGTGGTGAAAGACGCCTGTCACAGTCACGTGTGGTACGGACGCCTCATATAGAAACCTGGTGGAGCTTCTCAATCATGCAGATTATCATTTCTGCAAATATGTACATGATATGCATTTAAAGAACACGGGAACACACCATGTGCCATAAATGGATATGTGGTTGGGAAGATTTTGGGATGGGACTTGAACTACCCTACACATCGTTTATGGCAACTTGTGTGTTTGAGAACATGTGATTATTTGGGTGTATGCGTTTCCTATGTGGCTGGAGAGAAATTGAGAAATTACAGTTGGAAGAGCTCAGAGTAAACAAGGAAAGGTGGAGGGTGAGGGAGGATAACACCAGAGAAAAGAGCTGAATGAGGAAATACAGCATCATGACAGCCAACAGCTTTAATTCTACCAATACGCCTGAAACTTATGATGATGTATTTGCACCAAGGGGGCCAAAAATAACATGAGACCACAGGGGTACCACCGCGTGCTGAACATCAGTAAAAACCTGCCCTCTGGTGCTTAAATGTGAGTACTGCCCCTAAAAAATGTGACACTGGGTTGCATTCACAAGGCTGCAAAGAAGCACGTCTAAATGTCTATCCCAGTAGCTCTTTATATAGCTTTATTAGCTGTTCTGAGGGTGAAGCACTTACAAAATTACACGAGTTAAGAAAATGTGTTTACTCATATGAGTGAAAACAAAACCACTTTGTCACCAATAAGCCCCAATCACAGTCTGACCAAATAATACTCAGGAAATTTACACTACTTTAAATATTTGACACAATATTTATTTTTCGCTTCTAATTTAGTTTCACATTAGTTATAAACCAATTATTTATTTTATGTTTTGTTAGTTAATCGCACCACAACTTTATATCTATGGGAATCTTTCTCCCTAAAACCCTTGCTGTCCTTGTTTATTTTATTATTGCAACCATGGAGGGGCCCAGACAGTCAGGAAGGTTTCCTCCAACAGGCTGGATAAGATTTAAATTTGGACACTTTTTTGTAATACCAGCTTTGTGAAGCGGCACATGTACCACTACATAAATCAGATTTGAATCTTTTCACACACTCTTGTATTCAAGCAGATTTTTTTTTATTGTTTTTTGTCATAACTATAACAAATGTTATAACTAAATATAATGTAAATGCGGAAACTGACGATGCTGAAAGAGAAAATGTCATTGCTAAATCCCCCCAACAAAGCTTATTATTCTGTTCTTTGGATCATTTTATTCAGTTTTGCTTTTGGGGAAAAAGACTGAATAAGTGACAATCATGTGTCTGGATATGTGAGACATGGAGGCATCGTGATGTGACATGCCTGCTTCGGGCAGATCTGTCTGCTAATTACACCCTAGCTCTGAGGAGGGAGGTACTTGTGTGGTAGGGGCTTTCTTTTTTTAATGATGCGAGGGGTAGATATAGTATAAATACCCACATCATTGTACTGGAGGGCAGCATATCCTCAGTTGTGCTCCTATAAGGATATACTACAGCACCAGGAGGTCACTGGTGCTGAAGAGATTTGGTTTCCCTCTCTTTGGATGCTGGTATGTGTGATTTCTTTTCTCCTGTAAAAGATTTTATTGTAAAGATTTTGGTTTGTCTAGGCCTTGCTTATTCTGGTGGCATGCTGGGATTTAAAGGAAAATTTGGTTGGCTTGGTGAATTACAAATATTATTCAGAGGATCCATGATGCTCTGCATTTAAAAAAATAGTCTGAATACACACTTTGTGACTAATTTGTCCATTCTTGCTATCTGTCAACTTGGTTTTAGATAGCAGCTAAACACTTGGTTGAGGGTTATTTTACATAAAAAATTTAAGTGTTCTAAAAAAAGTTACCTTTGAGATGGTAATACAAACTTTGCTCTTCTCTTTCCTGCAGGTTTGACCCTGCAAGATGGACATTCGAGTGGCAAGCATCCTCCTCCTTATTGTGGCCTCTGCAGCAGCCTATGGAAAAGGTTATGTGGTGAAAAAGGTGGTACCCCTTCCTGTAAAGAGCCACGGTAAGAAAACGAAGCATCTCTCTAGAACTTATAAATGCAATCTCTTTTTTTCAGTAGATAGAGAAATATGTTCAGCTAAAAAATAAGAAACTTTGCATGGCTAACAGAAGCAACATGTGGAGCAAATGCAAGTCACAGCTGCATGAAAAATGAACTCCACCTTGCTCTAAAGTCATGTCTTCTGATTGGCTGTAAGGTTTTGCTGCTTCTACCAATCACATTTTACATATAAACCTGATGCTAAATAACAGGATTATGCAGTTGAGAAATGTGTGATGTGTTTTTTAAGGGAATCTAAAGCATTTTTTTATAGATTACTATTTTCCTGCAAATGAAAGTTACTTTTTAAGCAGCTCGTTTTATTTTAGTTATAATTCTGAACCAATGTATTTACCCTTAGGTGGTTTTCCGAGGGTTTATTTAAATGATTTACACTGCATTTGTGCATTTTTATTTAAAAAAATATTTTAGCAACTTAAGCACATGTGTTATTTTTTACTTGCTCTCACTCAAAATCTAAATGTTCTCCCCGTGAAGCGAGATCAAAAGTTTAAATATAGTCAAAGTGCTACAAAACACTTAAGAATGCAGAAAGGATGTGGTTTTCACTCTTTCCCTAAAATCCACTTTAAAATACAAAATGTTATGCTTGTGTGAATAAACACATTGCTATATTTATTTGGGAGAGTAGCTCTTAGTGGATTATTTTTAGTTTGACACTGACAATTAGAGTCCAGCCACCCAGCAGTGTGGTTTGCCTGGGTGTGCCTGCTTAACACAGAAGTAGAAACATCTGTTTGGCTTTATCCAACCTAAACTAGAGCTTACCAAGGAGCAAGCCTGTTACACTCTTGTGACATGTGACCACATTAAGAGGGCAGATAAAAGCAACAGAAATAAAAATAACTTTACATATGTAGTTGTACTATTTCACAGTAAAGTTGTAAAACTTCCCTCAAGCCTTTAAACTATACATTGCATTTAATATGGCAGTAAAACAAGTTATGCACTATATTTCTATGTTTGGACTTTTTTAATTATAACTAAAAAAAAAAGCCCTCATAGATAAGAAACACAAATATGAAAAAGACAGGTCTATACAATAACTCTCAAGAATTTCCTGATAAGTTAAAGTTTTTTTGTAAGATCATTTATCACCATAACAAATGAACAGATAGTGTTCCAGACGTGTTTTACTTCATGATAGAATAACAAATAGGAACATTTATATCTTTAAACTTTCAGTTAGTTTCAAATTCCACTGCTAAGCAGCCATGCTGCTAAAACGGACAATTACATTCACAATATTCCACTTTTAAAAGCTTATTTCACTAAAAGTATTTTTGTTACTAAACAGACTTTGAATGTTGTGATGCACAGATGACTCCTGTGCAGGAAGAAACTAAACACGATGCTTTAAATATCTACCTCATTATAATCATCATATTGGATCCAAGCTGTACCAGACCATGAATATACTTTATAATGTAACTTTGAAGGCAACATGCAAACAAATAATGCAGTTTGGGAATTTAACTGTCTAGATTTTTGCTTATTTGTTTCTTTGTTGTACTAATTTCTGTTTCTGTTTTACTCTTCACAGTGGTGTCAATGGCAGGTGAGCCTGGTATTCCAGGTGAGCCTGGTCCTGAGGGCCCTCCTGGCCCACCTGGGCCCCCAGGTGAGACTGGTGTAGGTCTGCCTGGACCTCAAGGACCTCCTGGATCTCCTGGAGCTCCTGGTCGCTCCATTGCTGGCAAACCTGGATCCCCAGGTGGACCTGGCAAACCTGGCATCCCTGGAGAACATGGTGAGAAGGGAGATACTGGAGCCACTGGTCTTCAGGGACCTAGGGGAATGCCTGGAGCTCCTGGAAGCCCTGGACCTGCTGGTCTATCTTCTACTGGCAAGCCTGGACCATCAGGTCTTCCTGGAGCAATGGGACCTAGAGGAGAGCCTGGTCTGAAAGGACATCCTGGTGTCCCTGGGTTGCCAGGTTTAAAGGGTGACAGAGGGGTAGGAATTCCAGGACCTCAGGGTGAGACAGGACCTCAGGGACATATGGGCGCACCTGGAGCACCAGGTGCAGCAGGAGTTGGAAGGCCTGGAAAACCAGGTTCTCCAGGTGAGCCAGGAAAGTCAGGTACCCCAGGTAGAGATGGAGAACCTGGTCCCATGGGACCACAAGGACCTAAAGGACACACTGGTGCCCCAGGTGTTGGTATTTCAGGTAAACCAGGTGAGAATGGTGCCCCAGGTCTGCCTGGTCCATCTGGACCTAAAGGCCACCAAGGACCTGCTGGAGCCCCTGGTGCCCCCGGAGTTCCAGGTTATGGAAAACCAGGTGCAAATGGCCAGAAGGGAGAGAGGGGAGTTACAGGTAGTACAGGTGCCCCAGGTGCAAAGGGTGAACAAGGTCCAACAGGATATACTGGTGCTACTGGTGCAACAGGCCCCATTGGTCCTACTGGACCTCAGGGTGAGAGAGGTTTCCAAGGTTCACCTGGTGTTGTTGGTCCTAAAGGTGATGTAGGTGCTACTGGTGCTCAGGGGCCTAAGGGACATAAGGGAGATCAGGGAGCACAGGGTTTCCAAGGCAAACAAGGATATCCAGGTGCAGCTGGTCCTCCTGGACCCAGAGGTGCTACTGGATCTATTGGTGATAAAGGTAATGTAGGTGCCCCAGGTACTCCAGGTTCCCCAGGTATCCCAGGCCCTGCTGGACCCAAAGGTCATCCTGGTCGTCCAGGTGAGCCAGGTGCTTCTGGATCAGATGGTGCCCCAGGTCCCAGAGGACCTGCTGGGTCTCAAGGTCCCTCAGGTTCCCCTGGCCTTAAGGGACACCCAGGTCTCCCTGGTACTCCTGGCCCTGCTGGATTGTCTGCTAAGGGTGTCCCAGGACCTCAGGGTCCCCCTGGTGTGCCTGGTGAGCCTGGAGTTGATGGAGAACCTGGCCCCGTCGGTCCTCCTGGTCCCCCTGGCCCTCCTGGTGAGGTTGTGTTTGAGAAGGGCATGGGTATGAGTGAGGTTATGGTCAAGTCCCCCATGTCTGCTTTTACTGCAGCTCTGGCCACACCCTACCCTCCTGCTGGCAGCCCCATTAAGTTTGACCAAATTGTGTACAATGCTGAGAATCACTATGACCCTGAGACGGGTATTTTCACTTGCCAAGTTCCTGGAGTTTACTACTTCTCCTACAGCATCCATGTTAATGGAGCTCATGCCCTGGTGGCTCTGTACAAAAATGGTCAGCCCGTTGTGTTCACTTATGATGAGTACAACAAGGGCTTTGTGGACCAGATGTCTGGTAGTGCTGTCCTCTTGCTTGATGTACAGGACATAGTCTACGTTCAGATCCCCGATGAGGAGCTGAGTGGTGTCTTTGCTGCAGAGAATGTCCACTGCTCTTTCTCTGGGTTCCTCATTGCTTCAACGTGATACGTTGATTCAGTAGTTCCCAAAAGCCACCGACTCATTTTGCAATCTATTTCTCAAAGTTAGCTCCCTGTTTATTTTCCTCAGTCCAGCAGACAGGCAGTACAACCATCTTTGAGGAATAGTGGCATCTCGACTTGAAATTACAAGAAATAGGTGCTTTGAAGAAGGAAAACTAATTTATAAAAACAGGTGATCAGGGATGGGGGAAGCAATCCACAATGTTCCAGTGAGCTTTTGTAATGGAGACAGCATGTGAAACTGAGGTGTTATAACTGTGTTGTATCCTGTCTTTTTACTTTCCACATTGTTCCTTTTATACTGACTTAAACTGGTGACTATTCATTTCGTCTGTTTTTTTTTATTTGTTTGTTTTTGTACAACCTTTTTTTGTTGTTGTTTTTTTTTCTTCTTTGTTTTGGAGGGAGATTGTTTTGGTGAGCATGGAATGACCAATAACCTTGTTAGAAGGCTGTGACTTGAACATTTTGTGAAATGATAATGGTCAAATTGACTGTTGTAATGAAATAAGTCACCTGAATACTGTTTTGCAAGTACAAACTGTTTAACAGCAACATTGTTATAACCCTGGACATGCATTGCGTCATGTAAAGCAAAATGACCTAATTAAATGATGTCTTAAAAAATTTTGTCTCAGATTAATTCTTTAGATGGAACAATTTTACACACAGAACATACAGAAGAAATATTATATGCAGATATTTATTTACAAAGAACAAACAAAAAAAAGGCAAAAAGAAGGAAAGACAGTCAAAAATGCATTTTAGGTTAAAAAATTGTAAATAAGATGACTAAATACATCCATTCATTTTCACTTTATCCCTTACCGGGGTTGTTGGGGAGCCAATCCCAGCTGACATCAGGCGAGATGCGGGGTACGCCCTGGACAGGTCACCAGTCCATCACAGGGCCAACACACACAGACAACCATGCACACACACACTCACTCCTATGAACAATTTAGAGTCTCCAATCAGCCTATCCCCAAAGTGCATGTGTTTGGACTGTGGGAGGAAGCCGGAGTACCCGGAGAGAACCCACGCTAACACGGAGAGAACCCACGCTA
>JBAMHV010000021.1:11651893-11674233 GCA_037177535.1 Pseudomugil gertrudae | reverse complement strand
ATATATATGTATATATATATATATATATGGCACAACAACAATTAAAGAACTTCAATTTGAATAATAACACAAATTTAAAGTGGAATAAAACATTAAACTATTAAAGGCTTTGTCTTTGGTTATTGTAATGCTTATATATAGTTACAAAAGCACAAATATTACAAACTAATCATAACATGTAAAGCCAATTTGGTGTATACATAAATTTGTGTTATTATTCAAATTGAAGTTCTTCAATTGTTGTTGTGCCAGTGTGAAAACAATAGCATGCTTTTAGATGGCTGAGTTAAGCTGAGTCCAGCTAGTTTTATGTTAATGTAAAGATATCATCCTGACATATGTGCCACTGAGTAAACAGACCGCCCATGTAACTATAAGCCCCAGCACCCATAACTTCCACGTCTCTCTTCTTGCATAATAGTGTCTTGTCTGCTTGTTGCAGCTGGAGCATCCCAGTGACCCAGATATAATGAGAGTTTATGGCTCTCAACTGCTTCTGCTGTCTGCTCCCCCAGCCTGCAGTGCTTTTACTCCACCACCAGCCACAAGTCGCCTCTGTTCCATCACTGCATGACCCACATCTCCATGGCTACCAGTCCAAAATGGCTGAAAGGAAAAAACTGCACGTTTGCTGCTGAGGGCTTTAGTGATTGCGACCTCTGGTTGAGGAAAAGCAGGGTGGGAGGGAGCTTCAGCCATCACAGGAACATACAACACAGATGATTAGAGTGACTTCTTTGAGTCTCCACCTCCTGCCCTTAGACTCAGCATGCTAACTAGGCCAAATTCATTGTTATGATATTCTGATTATATGCAAAGCTGTAATTATTTTGGTGAGCTGCAATGAATATGTAAACCTGGGGACAAAGCCATTGGGACATGTGTTTTCCAATAAAAAGAAAACAATAAAAGCTTTCTTTCAGAGGTGCAACAAGGCATTTTCTAAGGTGCCATTTTTAACTAGAGACTTTTAAATTGCTAAATTGCTATAAGAAACACCAAATTCAGAAAAAGTAAAGGCAGATTGGTGTAGACTGTCACCAATATTTAACACCTGAGAAGGTCAGAAGACATCAGACACTGGATACAACATACCAAAACACATGATTGTTAGTTTTCCCTACTGGAAATGTTAATTAATGTAATAAAAGCTCAACTTTAAAATCATGTTACATTACATTTTAAGATGTAAAAGTACACTTTGAGGGGAAAATATTCAGTCATTTATCTTAAAATGACCCTAATTTAGCTCTCATTCTTTGATTATTTTATCCATTGTTGATAAAAAAAAACACCCATCTTTGGTATATCTGCGTTAGAGAAATGTTTCTAGGTCTTTATCCCTAAATGTCAGAGTACTGGTAATGAATGACCATCTTTAAACATTTATGTTGTGTTGCAAGTCATAACAATAAAAGCTTCTTATTCCAATGTTTTAATTAGCACCCAAAGCTTGACACAAAACAGTTTTACATCTGCATTATTAGGGTTACTAGGGTTTATTCCCAAAAGAAGACTGGATTTAATAGAGACTTTTCCTTCTCTATAAAAGGCCTGTAGAGTAAAACACGTCACCACAGACCTTAAAGATGAACATGTTTTAAATAGTCAGCTTTTAACTGGGCGCAAAGTGTATCTTATATATAAATACATAACATGGCATCATACTGAAAGCTTTTAGTGACTTGAACAAAAACAAATAGTCCACATTGCCCTGTTTTTCAGACAGGGAGGTGCCTCCTCTATACATTGTAATGTAACATTGGAGGAAAGTGGTGTCAATCAAAGCCCTTAGTCTGTGTGCATCTGCATCGGTTCGTACGCAATAACAGCTGCGTCAAAACAACTTGAGACAAACCGGATACATGGTCAATTCATCAAAATAAAACCACAGAAAAGTGTCATATTTGCCCAAGTATTGGTGGTGTTTAGCACAATAATATTTAAACAAAACTAAAGGTCAAAAATATGTAAGTGGAAATAATAAACGTAAAGAACATATTTCTCTCTTTTTTGCCCTCAAATTAAATGAGCGGAGAAACGATGGCTTTATTTTGAAGGTATAAACAGGAAGTTGGTCGTCGCTGCGGTCGCAAGCTTGACGCTGTTCGCCATCGTCATCATCTGTACACACGGCGGCGACAGGCGCTCCGGAATTGGTGGGGACGAGTCTCCAACCGCTATTCTTCCTCTTTGCTAAGAAAACAAACAGCGGGGAGAAAAGAACAAAACAAAAAAACACCGAAGAATTCCTCCACAAAAGTCCCTTTTTGGAAACTCCGATGGATTAATCTGATTTCTGTGGTAAGCGTGATTTTTTTCTCTCCCCGTCTTGAATTCTAAGCGGTGCTCTCGCCTTGTCCCCTATTTTGTGGATTGAATCCATCACGGGAAAACAGCAGAAGAGATAGATCACACATTTTGAGTCATTCCTTAATGCAGTCGCTGTGCGGGCGTCTGTCTGTTTAATTAACTAATAACTTTCACCCTGTGCAGCAAATAAACTGCGAGAAAGCGCAGAATGTGCGTGATGTTTTTGCGCTGGTGCGATTAGGAGAGGGGGCTCTTGTGTTGCAGCAGCAGGGATGGATGCGTTGCAGAACAGAGCTGACCATTGAGGCCGTGCATGTAAAGGGCAAAACGACCTGCAGACTGATTTATATTGATCCCCCTCCAAATTAATAGTTATATTCTTTTAGCTGATTGCACTGCCACGTTGTTAAATATCCAATTAAAGCCGCTTTAATCGGTTTATCTGTTTTTGTCTGGGGATGCAGCCATCCATCTTGTAGTCAAACAGGGGAATGATGCGCTGTGTGTGGGTGTGTGTGTGTGTGTGTGTGTAGCTGGGAGCTCGGTGTTACCCATGTGCAATAAGTTAGGGAATAATTACTGTGTTGGCTGACAAATGTTCACTCAGCACCCTGAAGCTGTGAATGTTCAGCCTGTCCATGAACGACTGCACATTGTTGTGCGTGATATGTCACATTTAAATGAAATGAGTTGCATAATGTGCTTCATGGACCATATAGACTATATGTTCCTTCAGGTGTTGTCACCCTACACCCGGACCTATATGTATCAGACAATCCTCATCATAAAGTCTCAGCAGAGTTAGTGTTACTGATACACTTTTACATAATATCACATACCGGTAGGTTAAAAATGTGCCACAGAGGCGAATTGCTTTTGCTTTGTGTTTTATTATTCAGTTTAAAACATAAAGCACACATATTTATTATTATTATTATTCTATAATTATTCACGTACCAAAAAAAGTTTACTAATTATTATTTATTTATTGATAAACTGTAAATACTGAATAATTTGATTTCCCTCTGATTCACAGAAAAAAGTTATTTGTTTATAAAGCTACCATCAGCAGCGGTAGTTTATTGTAGCCTCTGTCTGTTTAACAGCATTGCGATATTGGATGATGTGATATGTCCACGTCAGAGTTTCCAAGACCCATTTGGCTTATTGCCTTTTTTTCTTCTTTTTTTTCTACAGTCGGATGTTTCTTTACAGTGATATAACCGAGCGACCAAATGAAAATATCTCCATAGTGTTGTTAAATATACCATTTGTCTCTCATTTACACTTTTCATCCCCTCAAACGGGATTCACTTCAACCAAAACACTTCCAGTCTCCACTGTTGCAAAACCAGCTCATAAGTATTTCCAGTGGATTTTCACACTGCCCTCCATTGGCACTAGATTAGGAAAGAAACCATTAAACCCCTGGTTGAGATTCTCAAGCAGGATCTTACCTCCTTAAGAAAAAAGGACTTTAAACTATTGTTTATGTAATATGCCCTTTTCTCCTGTTTAAACATCCATATAGGCTCAAATCTCACTGACTGAATGGATGTTTACAATAGGCTCAGTGATTTAACAACATGACTCAACACACTCGACTGTAAACACTGTGACACTAAAACGCAGTTGGGCTTAAACCCACATACTGTATAAAGCTCAGCTGTGGGTTTTATAACAGGCTCTGTTCATTCAGTGTGTGCAGAATGCTTTGGAAGCTTTAACACTGTGTTGCATTGTGCTCATAATCTTGTAGCAAAGTGAAATGTGGCCATTGTCTTGTTGATACACTGAATGAACTCAGTTGTCCGACACAAGCAAATGTTGTAACTATTCAGAGAATGGCAGCCATAAGGAGGAGATTGTCGTCGCTGCACCAAATCCAGTGAACGGAGCAGTGTGCTTTACGAGTATCCGACTGGCACACAGCTGAAAACGATGCTCTTTCGCGCTGGTCTTTGTTAAATGCACAAAAAGTCTAATTTTTAGCTTCATTCAGGTCAATATGAATGCAGTGTCAGTGGGAGGGGTGTGGGAAGTTCAGCCTTGGCTTGTGCCATGTTGGTGATATGAATGCAATAGGCCCACACACACTTTGAACAGGGCTGTTTTGTTACAACTGTGTTGAATGATCTAATTCTTGAGATTTGTGAGCTAAATGTGCTTTTAAATGGTTTTTAGCATTAAGTATGGACATTTTTTCTTATTATCCTCCTACAAACAGAACAAGTGTTCAGACAGCAGCTGATCTTATTCATATAAAAACCCCCAAACATGTAATGGTTTAAAGTTGTTTGATTAGCAAGAAACCAAGGATATAAACAAGAACACTTGATTTATTCATTCGGTTTAATATGATCGATTTGTTCAGCATCTTCATAACTTTTGGGTATTTGGTTGTTTCCAACAGGGATTAAAACTAAGTTTTGATCCCTGTTGGAAAATGCATGACTTAGCTAATTAATTGGAATAATTGAAGTGTTACAAAAGACACTTGTATTTATCTCCAGAAGGAAAAAAACAGTTGATTTCAGTGGAATCAACACATAAAACATATATCAAAATAAAACCAGGCATTGTTTAATAGCAGAGAACATAATTAGTTTCCATTAAAATTGTTTAAATAAATAAATATTTGTTTGATTGTTGATTTATTTCTTTTTTCCGTTTTGTAGTTGGCATTCAAACCAGTGCAGCAGGTTAAAAGAAGGTCTCATTCCCCCTTTTGTCCTTTTTGTTTTCCTAGTGGCTCCGTATCTGAGTGGACATATGTCTGTTTCTCAGGCCTGTCTGCCCATCTCCTGTTTAATCCATCAGTTTCCTGCTGTGACCCTGATATCCCTGTCTTTTTAATTTACTGTATTGATCGCCACTTCTCTATAAATGACCCATTCTCTCATTCTGTTTTCAGTGTTATTGTAGATGATAAATGTTGCGGTAAATTAATTTCCATTCGAGCCTGATGGTTGCAACTCAGAAACTATCACATGTTTCATGTGCTTGCAGTGTTGTCTTAACAGATCAGAATGCTTAATTTCTATAATCCTGATTAATTCTATGCCAAAGTCAAGTCCTCCCACTCCCTCATCACCTTTGCTTTTTACTGTTAACTCTTTCAACACATTTTGCAGCAATACTCCTGTCCCTATAAGATGCTCCTTCTTATTACACCAGCGTCTCCCTCTTAGAGGCAAGCTGTCCATTTGGGTATGAAAATAGCACAACGATTGTTCTCACTGAGGCTAAGGTGGTCATGCAATACCCAAGGAAAGGAACAAGTCCCGAGGCTGCAGTGCCATCATCTGCTTTCTTTGGGACTAACGTTGTGCCGCAAGCCAGAAACTGTACTGAGGATGCCATGTGTCTGTGTGTGCCTCTGCTGCCCTGAAAGGCTAAGAGAACTGTGACCCAGAATCATCATATTTCAGAGGTTCATCTTTGACATTTTCATATGATACGATGTCTTGTGCAGAACAAAACATAGCCTGCAAGCCAGCGATCCATACGAGCGTGTTTGCCAAATGAGCATTGAGATAAAGAAAAAGAAGCAACATCAACACCTTGGATGCATATTTCCAAATGGCCTAAATCCTATAAGAGTATATTAAAGATACAGAAGTCTCTGGCCTTTTTACATAAAGAGCCAGAAGATTTTCCTAATCCCCACAGGCAGTACAACATGAGATCTCCCCTCATTTACTCCAATCCCTCCAGGAGTGGAAGCAGTGCTATTTCAATCACTGCCTTTGCACCAGAAAACAGACTTTTTTTACCAGCTTAATTTTCAGACGGTTCAGTTCATATCTTCATGCTTGTGCTCCATCGGAGCAAAGACGGTATTATGTCACAAACGTTTCATTCACTAAGCGAGAGGCTAGACTCTGCTCGTGGGTTTTGTTGTGGCTGATGTATGAACTGACTTTTTAAAATAGATTTTAATAAGATAATGTTTTTTAAAATCAATTGTAAAAGAAAAAGTTCAGACACAACCATAAGTGTCCATCCAAGCACACATTAAAAGCTCACAACCCAAAAGAAACACTCAATTTTAACAGTTTTTAGGATGAAAACATAAAGATTTTTAAGTTTCTGCCTTTGATACCTCTGTAAAATAGTTGCTGTAGCCCAAACACGTTACGTTACACTGTATCTGCTACCACAGAGAAGGACTGTGTAAACACCAGATGATTGGAAATGTAAATATTAATGTCAATGCAGATTATTTGGTATCTTAAGGATTACTGGAGAAGCCGCTCTCATTGCGTTTCTTCCCGCGGTCTCCGCTTTGGTCAGGGCTCATACTGTAAAGCAGCTGCTTCAGCCTTGTTTCTTCTTCTGGGTATTTTATGGCTTTTATTGGCAGTCATGAATCACGGTGATCTCTGTGTCTCTGCAGTGGCTACCTTCTTGCATTAGTTAAGCAGAGTAGAGCAAATGCCGTTCTGCTGGGAGAAAATTAAATCCTTACGCTGCAGGTAACGCAGCAGCGATTTGTACCCATCACCTGATACGCCGAAGCCATCATTTCCTATTATGACAAGTAAATTTGCTCAGCAGTTGTTTTTTACTTGAATGCAACCAGTGAATAAGAATAAATGATAAAAACCAGAAACATGTTTTGGGTTTTACCATCACAGTGCAGTTACATCTACTTAGATTCATATAATGACCCTTAAAAGAAGGTTTGACCTTCACTGTAGACACCATGGACTAAACTATGATAACAAAGGTATATAGAATACCTTCCTATAACCAGCTACTACATACTCGCTTTGTGTAAGAAGCAAGATGTGAATTTACTTAACAGTTGGGAGACTAATAAACAATCAAAAGAAAATCCTTCATTTAGATGAGAAACACCAGCTTCAACCCGATATGTTAGTAGCTGAAAACCTTTTTATTTTCTTTTTCACATAAACATTTGGTGTTTCAAAACAATTCCATCCTCAGCTCCATGTTGTGCCTAACTTGCTGTTACCACGAAGCGCACAGTATGCAGCAGCCGCCACATCTGTTCACACTTTTTTCCCATGTTGGCATTTGCTAGTAAATGTAAAACAGGCCTGAAGGACTCTGCAGCTTTGCTTCTAACCATAAAACTCCCCTTCTTTTAAAGCAGGGCCTCTGATTCCAGCTCATTTTGGGATGCAGAAATAGTTTTCTTGGAGATGAATTCATAAACAGGCTGCATTAAATGAAAACCTGTCATTTCGAGCGTAAACTTTGCTTTAATGTCTGCAGTGTTTCCTCCAGGTTTTTGGCATTGCTGGGGAAACACTGTGTCTGTCTATGACATTGGGGAAAAAATATTTTCCACATCATCCTTTTTGAGTCTTGTGGTTTGAACCAGTCTGGAGCCTTAAAGGAGAGGTGTGACAGTGTCCTCTGTCTGCTCAGGGCTGGTGTTTGCCCCCAGCACCACCTCTCTCCACTCCCAGACACTGTAAACTAGTATGTTTCCTATTAGTTGTCTCTGAAGTCAGCTGGCTGCTATCGCTGATGAAAGACAACGACGCTGTCAGCAGCCTCTACCCAGCCATATTTTACTAGCTTCAAACCCAGATTTAAGTGCTTAAAAGGGGTGCACCTTGAGTCTACATGTTCATTAGTTTAACTGGGTCTATAAAGACTGTAAGGCTCTTTTTAATTGATGGAGGAGATTGCTTCACTCATTTTGGCTTTACTTTAGTGTGGTCCTATACTCAATGGCATGAGTCCTGCTCAGTTCCTTTCCAACCGTGTCTTTAATCTTGATTTGCACTGTATGGGTGTGAATTCTTTTAATGTTATGTACATATTCAATGATAAGTAGTGATGTTAAATTCCTTTATTGCAAGTTAAATTAGATATTCTCAGCCTGAAGTATTTGACATTTGTAGTTAGGTGTGCAGTGGTCATAGACAACTCTTTCACCTCTGTCACATCATGTTCTTTTCTTTAATTAGTAAAAAAACTTTAAAGTATCATTTTTCATTTCAGCCTAATTTAAGGATCTTTCAGCAGGCTCTCTGTAACTCTCAAAGGAAACTCAGCAATAATGAAACACTGAATCAGAATTGTCCCAGTAGGGACAGCTTTTGAGCTATGGTTCACCTACATGCTAATTCTGTCTGTGTCTTTCTCTCTCTGCATGCAGACAGTAGAGGATGGGCTGTGTCCAATGTAAGGATAAAGAAGCAGCAAAACTCACTGATGACCGGGAGACCAGCCTTTCACACAACTCAGGCTACCGCTATGGGTCCGACCCAACGCCACAGCACTACCCCAGCTTCGGAGTCACCACCATTCCTAACTACAATAACTTCCACAGCGCGGCTCCACAGGGAGTGACCGTGTTTGGAGGAGTTCACACGTCCTCTCAGTCTGGGACGCTTCGGTCTCGGGGAGGCACAGGTGAGACTGGAGTGGTGGTTGACTGAGATTTTACCATAACAGGGTTCTGTGGGTTGATTGTGAGAAAATATATCAAGCAGGTTTTCATCATCTCTTTTCAGTGTTACTACTTTCCTCACTGTGACCTCCTCAAACTAAATGCTACTGAGGAAGTTGCATCAGACGTGTGCAGCTATCATTTTTTTAAAGTTTGCACCCAGTTTTGCTTCTTGGAAATTAAGCAGTGACATGCAGTGTGCTTAGTGGTATGGCTATTCCTGTTAGGTTGCAAAAAACAGACACAATTCAGATATCTCTCAGGACAAACCTTAGGTAATTCATAGAAAAGATAGGCGCCATATAGCCCTGCATGACCAGCTACTTATTGGCTGTGGCAGGAGTGAAAAATAGACAGCAGCCTCTTCGTGCTTGTGCTGCTGAGCCACAATACCACCAGCATGTCATAGCAGAGGAATGGGAAGGCAGTAGATAGACATCTGTCACTTTTAGGAAAAGTCTGAGATATTCTGCCCTGTCAGTTCTCATACATGATATTCCAGCTAAAGTCACAGCACAGACATTGTCTTTAACATTAGTGGATGGATTGCAAGCTATTATTCAGTGGTTTGGAAGTGACTGCAAGTAAACACATTTTCTAAATGAGCTGATTTTCAGCTTCACAAGGACAAAAGAAAGAGAAGCCGATAAATGTCATCAGCTTTGTTGGGAAAGTAGAGAAGCCAATCTGACTCAAAGCACAATAAAAATGTATTTTTAATTCATGCTAATTAGCATGTGGCATCACTGGGTGGCAGTGACTCTTAGCAGACTTCAGCCACGTTGCAACGGAAAAAGTTAGCAACACTTGCTGTTTTCAGAGCTCATGTAAGGCTAACTGGCTGCTGGTTGGAGTTTCAAATCTATCATTTTTGTACAGACATAAGAGTGGTATCAGTCTTAATACTTGACATGAGACTACACTGCAATACGATGATACAATGCTAAATTATATTGCTGTAAAATGGGCATAAAAAGAAATGAATTAGCTTTCCGTTGTGCAGAGGTGTAAGTGTCTGGAAGGACTTGTTGGTGTCTCTCAAGATTTAGATAAGTTATTTTTGCTTCTGTTTACAACATGATGATTCCTGTTTCTGCAGAAGATCTATTTTCCCAGCCAGCAAATGAACAGAACACATAGTGACCTGTTGGCAGGCATCTGTGAGACACATCTGACAACCACAACCGTACCCTTCATTACAGAGAGCAAAACACGCCTCCAGGGGGGAGAAACTGTCTTAAAGCCCCTGCTGGAGATGTTAAAGATGCATATGATGTGCAGTGCATAAATAAACAGCATCTCTTGCTTTGATGGCAACCATTTTAGATGTTTTATGTTTACACCTGCAGAGTCAGCACCAACAAGTTGTGTGAATAAGAAACTACTGCAGGAGGCTTGAGGAAACATTATGCTTCAGCTTGTAAAATGATGGAAGTTAAACATGGACTTCACTCTGAATTATTCCACATCGCAGCAAGATATCTTTTTTTTACTTGTTCACTCACCATTTCCAAAAGGATGTAAAACAAGGACTTTAGCTGATAAACTGCTTGTTATTCATCTTTCTTATTCCTGGCTGTTTTAAAACAAAACAAGTCTGACTGATATTAAGTGGTTATTTTGGTCTCCACTAACTCCCGCCACACATATTTGTCTGTTTAGCAGGCGTTGACTGCGTTCTCCTGGTGTTTTAAAAGGGACAGTTGGTTTATCAAAGCTGTTTTACTGTAAATTGCTGCCGGCTGTGACTGAAACCAGCACACGAAAGCTGCAGGCCATGAAACAAACTAATCAGCTAAAACATGGAAAACACGAGGAGGAAAGCTGTACTCTGGTGATAATTCTCTGTTGGCATGTTTATCTAAAAGACATTTATGATATTCTTATTTAGATTTAACCTAATGGAAACTGAACCCCATAGTAAAATCATGCAGTATGTTATCACGTTCTCACAGACAACTCTGAGAGGAATCATACAAGTCTTTATATTGAAACGGGAGTTTTTGATAACCCTAAATGTTTTTTTAACTAGGGTGTTGTGTTTTTTTTCTCTGAGAGCTTCCTACACTTAGTCATGTTATGTAAGATGTCATTAAAGTTAAAAAGTTGGTCAATCTGAAAGGTTTCAACACAAGATGGTCATGTGGGAATTTATTATTTTAAATCAACGTGTTTACAATAAAAAAGTGCACAGGGTGTAAAGACTAAACATAAAGGCTGCTGTTAATAATGCATAAAAAGCAGCTCATGTGTTCAGCAGCCGAACACACCCAAATACACACCCAGTGCAGATTTCATGCACTTTCTTTGCCCAACTCCAAACATCACACTGCACATTTCTTATTTCCTGTAGGGGTTACTCTGTTCGTTGCTCTGTATGACTATGAAGCCAGGACTGAGGATGACCTCAGCTTCAGAAAGGGGGAGAGGTTCCAGATCCTTAACAGCACGTAAGTGTGAAAACATGTGCATGACAGCATTGAGAGGGTGGCGGTCGTGTTTTTCTCCTCTGCTTTTTGTCCGTCATCATCTGAAAGTTGCACTTGGGATAAAATGTGTCAGACAGAGGGACAGTTAAAAACTTTGATCAGCATAAAGCAAATGTGTCCTCTTTCAAATTAAATGTCATATTTCACTATGCTTTCTTTATTTTTGTATCCTTTTTAACCCAATAGTTGCAACAATCTAAACCTAATTACTCTAACTCTGATTTTCTTACTGTGTATTCTTATTCTTCCTTCACTAGCCAGTTTTTATGCCTAATTCAGACGACAATTAGGTAGCACCATCCAGTTTTTCCTATTGAGTGTCTTTTGCCTTCTTTAAAAATAAAATTACCCGGCCTTATCTTGTGCACCTTTAGTGGCATCTGCCCCTGTGAAACACAATTAGCAGCAACCTCAGGCTAGCTGACGGTACCAACTGACCTTTTCATGTTTATTCCAGTTCACATCACAGGGGCTTCAATGAATTAAAATATAGTGACAGGATGACTCTGAAACATGCTGTAACAACGGACTATTGTAAATGAACGTGTTTGAAACAGAGCTCAGGGTAGTGTTACCCATGGCAACCACTGCTGCTTCCTGTCTGTCAATGCATGTTGTCCCCTGAAACAAAACTGCACATTTAACTTTACCAGTTAGTTAGAGCGGCAGTGCTGAAGCAGAACCAGTAAGAACCCAACACAGTAGATATCCACTGCAAAGTTTTTAATTTGTTTCTGTAACAGGATGATCGTCCAGACTCGGACCTACAAAATAAACACACTAGGCCGCTTCTCTCTGCGAGGATATGTTGAATTAAAGTAAACTATTCTCTCAGTGGACCAAACTAGTCTGTAAATAATAAAAAAGACTGTTTCAAACTGCAACATATAAGTGATTATTCACAAAAGATACAAGCGCCTGTTAAAAAACCACTTTTAATGTTAATGTGATTTTCTCATCTCGGTTTTAGACGAGGCACATTGTAAAGCTTTGCATCCACTTAAATAGTTTTTGTGTACAAATCTTGGTTAATCTCTGTTTTTCCCAACTTCTACCATCTATCTGTCATCCTCGTTTTAGCGAGGGAGACTGGTGGGAGGCTCGCTCCCTCACTACAGGTGGAACTGGATACATTCCCAGCAATTATGTAGCTCCTGTGGACTCCATCCAAGCTGAGGAGTGAGTAAAAGTGTTTTTTTTAAGAGAGAACATACCCTCACTTAGGCACAACAGCTTCAGCAACAGAAAAGCACACCATAAATATTTTAAATACATGTCATTGCTTTTCAGTCAGTGCAGCATACTGGCTTGGAAAAAAAATCATTAGAAAAAAATATTCATCTCTATGATTTAATTCTTTTTTTTAATTTCCTTGCAGCTGGTACTTTGGTAAGCTAGGTCGAAAGGATGCAGAGAGACAGCTGCTTTCCAACGGCAATGCCCGTGGGACTTTTCTCATCCGCGAGAGTGAAACAACCAAAGGTACTCAAGAATGAGCTGCACCGACTCACTTACATGTTGTTAAACTTCCTAAACGTCCTGAAGCTTTTCAGTGTCTTCCTGCTTCAACACACCAGATTCCAGTGAATGCATCAGTGTGCAGATCATGATAAGCTGTTGGATCTGTTTGATTTGAATCAGGGATGCATGGAAAACCAGCAGGATACCAGAGTGAATGTCATGTCAATAATTTAGCGGTTGCTCCGTATGCAGCGCGCACACATTACGCTCCATGCTCTATTAAAAACAATACCAGCATTGTTAATCTGTGTTGTTTCGGTTCCAGGAGCTTACTCACTCTCCATCCAAGACTGGGATGACATTAAGGGGGACCATGTCAAACATTATAAGATTCGCAAGCTGGACAATGGAGGCTACTACATCACCACCAGGGCCCAGTTTGAGACACTCCAACAGCTCGTCCAGCACTACTCTGGTTTGACTGCTGCATTTATTACTGCAAAAACAACATAACACTCCTACTTCATGTATTTTTTCGCCCACTCTTACTCTTAAAATGTGTTTCCTTACATTCCTGCAGCCAGGGCTGCAGGGCTGTGCTGCAGACTGATCGTGCCGTGCCACAAAGGCATGCCACGTCTCACCGACCTATCGGTCAAAACCAAAGACGTTTGGGAGATCCCGAGGGAGTCGCTGCAGCTCATTAAACGTCTCGGGAATGGCCAGTTTGGAGAAGTCTGGATGGGTGTGTATTTGTTGGCTGGAGTGAAGAATTCAACAGCTGTGGTCAGCATTGGACAACAGCTGTATGTGATAGACTTCAGTGGAACAAACTTTCTGTTTTTGTTTTCATTGCTATTTTTCTCAACTAGAAGATGTTTGATCAAAAGTGTTTAATATGGAAAAAAAAATCTAAATATGTCCTGAGTTGATTCCTAAAGTCAGTTACATATTACATTACCCTGTATGGTTCTGTTAGGCACGTGGAACGGCACCACGAAGGTGGCAGTGAAGACGCTGAAGCCTGGGACCATGTCCCCTGAGTCTTTTCTGGAAGAAGCTCAAATCATGAAGAAGCTCCGGCACGATAAGCTGGTGCAGCTCTATGCTGTGGTGTCCGAGGAGCCCATCTACATTGTCACCGAGTACATGAGCAAAGGTAGAGTGTGTTAATGTTGGAGATCTGCGCTCAGGTTTGATGATTTACAGAGCAGTAATTATGCTGATTGTTAGACACCATAGCACTTTATAAAACATAATTACCTAATCCAAGTGACACAAAGGTAACTTAATTGGGTTTCTTCAGTTTTTATCAAATCTGAGCTGAGATCTGGCAGGTGGGCGAGAATAATTGATCCTCGGCCATTTTTATTCTAACCTCATTTTTATCTATTTTATGTTTTTTTTTAGGGAGCTTGCTCGATTTCCTTAAAGACGGTGAAGGACGTGGCCTCAAACTGCCAAATCTAGTGGACATGGCAGCTCAGGTGTGCTGCTAGTTGTTATTATTACCTCCGGCAGAGAAGGTTATGTTTTTGTCAGGTTTTTATTTGTTTGTCTGTTTGTAACATAACTTAAAGTATGGACGGGTTATGAGGAAATGGAACAGGTGATTAAAATCTGGATCACCATCTGGATCCAGGAACTTTTTAATGGATTCGTTGTCATTGCGAGATGGGCTGTTTCCAGCTTATGTATATGTAACTCCATGACAGAAGCTCAGATTGCTACAAGAATGTTTTTATGGTCAATGAATTTATTCAAATAGATAAATCAAAGGTTGGATTAATATTGTGGGGTGTAAATCACAATAAGCTGGGGGGATGTTTAGCTTGGCAGAGGTCTGCACTCTCTGAGTGCTTTTCTAGTTCCATAATGTTCACTGTGCTTTTTTCTGTTATCAAACTATTTTTTATCATTCCTGTCTTGTAACAATATTTAAGACCATTATACATTTTTTGCAGCCATATCCATCGAGCCTTTATGCCAAGTTTTCATTAGACACATTCTTACTTTGTCTGCCTAAAACGACAGTATGTTAAGCTCAACATTCCTCGTGGTTGTAAATCGGTACAAATAGAACTACATGAAAAGATCTTGCGTAGCTCAGATTGAATGACCTTGAAACTGTTCAGTAATGTGATGTTTAATGAATAAAACGACTCAATTCCCCAGGTGGCAGCGGGAATGGCATATATTGAGAGGATGAACTACATCCACAGAGACTTACGTTCTGCCAACATATTAGTGGGAGACGGCCTGGTGTGCAAGATTGCAGACTTCGGTCTGGCGAGGCTCATTGAGGACAATGAATACACAGCAAGACAAGGTAAGCCTGCTGTCATGAGTTTCACCAGCTTTTATAAACCCATCACTTAAGTTAAGAACTAGTTCTTAACAAGTTTGCAGAGGGATTTTCATGTCTTAAAACGGCATAAGTGACTGTGTAAGAAACCTCTGTAGTTTGGTCCAACTATGTGAAGAGCACAGGCTAAATTATATATTAGCCTGCCAGTCCCTGTAAGACACATTTCTTATTCATATAAAATATCTTTGCATAATTGAAGCTCTCAACACCAACTTTTGGCTCAAAATCATGTTAAAATTGTTCCCCAAACAATTATGCAATAGTAATGGAACTGAAATTAAATATTGCTTTTGGTTTTTAAGACACATTTGTAAAAGGTGACAAGCTTGTTGTGAACGAATGCAGAGCTAGTTTTAAACCAAGGCTTATTTTCCAGACCCTTTTCTTTTAATGTTAGACAAACTATCAGTTCATGTTTATTGCAGATAGCTTAGTGTCTTTATTAGTTGTATACGGATTCAAAATTAAAACGCAGTGTCAGACATGTCTGTGTTGTGTTTTGTTTAGCTTTGTAGAGATAAATAAAGTTGTCTTTGACTTGACTTGGATTTATTGTTGATACAATTCAACTAAAACAAATTAAAGATAATCCAAAAATAATCATGAAAAGGAGCAGAAAGAAAAAAAATATTCTATTATTATGAATTATTTAGACAGTGAGGAGAAACTTTTATACAAAGTCACTTGCAAGTCCACATATTTGTCTGATTTAAATGTTTGTAGTACTATCCTAGTCCTCCAACCACAACATCCTCTGAAAATGTCTTTGTCAGAGGAAAAAGTCAGTGGGCTGTCCAATGGAGAGCACAGTAAAACGAGCATGAATTTGTTTTGATGAAACCAGTGGAAAACTGAAGCATGTGGTTGGATTATGGCACAATAAGAACTGGATACATACAGGCACAGTGCAGGGTGTAAGAGTTTTCAGTTACTAGTGTTTTAATGATGAAGAGCAGGTACACAAGGTCTTCCAGGCTCCATTGTTGCTCTGTCAACATGTGCACTCACTCATTTGGTTGCAATTTAAATGTTTACTTGTTTAACCTCATCCATGGGGAAAGATAATGGAATTGTTCCGTTATTTCCCCAATGGGACGCTATGATGTCTGCGCTAATGAAACCGCAGATGAAAGAAAAAATCTGCGCGGTGACGACTGACCTACTTACTCTGCAGGAATCGCAACAGTGGAACAACAAACAGGTCACAGCCGTGACTGGATTAAATGTCATCTCTTTGGTTGCTTTCAGGCGCAAAGTTTCCCATAAAGTGGACTGCTCCTGAGGCTGCGCTCTACGGGAAGTTCACCATCAAATCAGACGTGTGGTCTTTTGGCATCCTGCTCACAGAGTTGGTGACTAAGGGCAGAGTGCCCTATCCAGGTAAGACTATTAAGCTCTTGGCTTCTCGTGTGAGAGTTTGTTCCTAAGGGGAACAGAAAAAGAGCTGCATGTTCCATAATTTTAATACATTTTTGCAGACGTAAAATGTTTTCTGTCATTAGATATAGATTAGTGAAGCATATTGGAATAGGTTAAACAGGAAGATGTTTTTCATGTGAAGAAGGAAAACAACAGCATGAAAATATTTCCGTTATGTTTTTTAACCTAAAACAAGACACAAAAGGTCGTAGCACCAGTAATAATCTGTGAAGACAGAAAGTGAATGAGCTACTGAGCTATTCGCCGCTACAAATCAAGTTAGACTGATGCAGTAACGGGAATTTGTCTGCTTTCCTCTTCCCAGGCATGAACAACCGGGAGGTTCTGGAGCAGGTGGAGCGAGGCTATCGCATGCCGTGTCCACAGGACTGCCCCTCATCCCTGCACGAGCTGATGGTGCAGTGTTGGAAGAAGGACCCAGAAGAGAGGCCCACCTTTGAATATCTACAAGCCTTTTTGGAGGACTACTTCACTGCCACGGAGCCTCAGTACCAACCAGGGGATAATCTCTGAGCCCTGCTCGTTCCACCAGAGGGCGCAGTGCACCACGATTTCCTCTTTCATCTGTTCAAAGCTCATTGACTGACTTTCAACTTCCAAACTTTATTCAAACAAGGACAGGCGGCTGGGAAAACACAGGATGCTTTGGAGGAGGAAGGTGGCAAGGAGCTTAAAATGACTATCATGGATTAACGACGTGAATTGTGTTGTGCATTTTGTATGTAATGTAAATATGAATTGCTTGTTTACTTATCTTTTCTGTTGTTTCATTTTATATTATTTTTGACAATTTGGGAATGTGTGATTTTTTTTTCTTTAATTTCAAGATGAAGGGTGATTCAGATTTAGGGCTCATAGAGAAATGTGTGATGCTCACATCTGGTTACAAACCCTCGCAGAATAATAACTGTTGGTTTGGTAATAGTTTGACATCCTAAGTGTCTCTGGAATTTTCTGGAAAATCACTGGCCTTTTTTTATGAGGACAATATAATATAAATACTTCTCTCCTCTTCTCAAGGAACTTAGCTGTACTATAACACCTGTTCTTGCCTTTTCATGTTTAGTAATATTCTTATACTGCAAGGGAATGCCTTCATGCTTTATACACACTAACTCAGTGCATCATGGACATGTCTACCCAAACCGAAACTGTATGGCATCTGCACTAATATCATGTGCATTCATTGCATTTCAGCTTCAGCTAAGGATTTTTAGATCAGCCAAATGTAACTTTTAGTTCAGCTCTATGTAGCTGAAAAGAGGGGAGAGCTCCCCTCCAGCTGCAACCATTGTTTAGCTGACTGCTTTGTATACTAACAATATTTTAAAGTGTATGTTGCATTGATGTATGGCGGCAGGCTACGTAGGAACCTCTTTCTGCTAAAGCAACCAAACCAACTGCCATTGACATGGAAGAGAATGAAGGATGTGTACTTGTATCTGTCCCTCCATTATGTGTATTTTTAAATAACATGTTGTTTACAATGCCATTTTTAAAATATCTATTCTATCAGTGTTATTTTTCTATCCTTTTTTTAAACTTTTGTTTTGTTTGGTTTGGTTTTTTATGACCAGCGAGGTCTTGGAAGTCTTCGGAAACATTTTGCCATCATTAAAGATTTCTCTGTGTACTTGTTGCTTTCCTTGGGTGGTAAGTTCATTTTGTACGACTTATTTTACCCTACTTTATTTGGCATCAGGAACTTTTTTTTTCTTCATTATTTATTGTCTGTCTGTTACTTGTGCACAGCTGGTTTTAAAATAAATTATCTTGCAATTATGCCTTCAGTGCACTGGATTACACTTGTTTTTTTCAATCCTGTTATGTGTTTATCAATCCCACACACAGAATTGGGGAAAAGTTCACATTATTTATCTATTATACTTGTGTAGATTTTGTAAAAATTGAAAAATAAGTGTGTGAACTCGTGGAATTGATAATTTTCCTCTCAAGTTAAATGCATGAGTACGTAGAAGTAACTGGAATCAAACATGTCGGGAAAATGATCATTTAACATGAGCTTAATTTTGTTTTTCACTATAAAAAGTTTAATTTGCTACTGTTACTCCTAAGTTCTTTTGTCTAATTAATGTAATACTTTGCTATTCAGCTAAAAAAAATCCTTTTGGGGGGGTTAGGGTTAGTTCTGATTGGATGCTGCTGAAGGACAGAAATATTTGCATATAACATGCTGCACTAAACGCATGCCTCTGTAACCACAGGAGGAAAGAATCCAGCAGTGAACAGGTAGGCCACAGTGTCCAAGAAGCATTTTATAGATGCATATATTTTCATGTGACTTATATTATCGCTTGTGCATGAAATAAATGTCTGATTTACTCTGTTATCTGCAGGACTGTTAATGTTCTGAAATGTGATGGAGAAATCTGAAAGAGCACCGCAGCTAAAAGCAATTTCAGCTGCAGACAAGCCAGAAAATGTTCATCTACTTGGTGACCCTGAAGTATCAGCACAACCAGTGCTTCATGGTAACATGATCCCAACATGCTGTATGGATGCATCCAAGCTCTATGAAAGCCCGTGCACGAGAGAGCACATGAACCAACAGTGGAGGAGACAGCCAGCTAGTGTTTTGCAGCATGTAGAGCAGATGCAGAGCAAACCAGACCAACGAGCTTCGATGAACCAGCTTCCTCATCAACTTCTTGATGACTGTTTTACTCCTCATGCAGAAATCGTGCAAAGCAGAGCAAGAGGAGAGTGCAGTTACTGGGGCTGTGGAACATGTGAATCTACAAACAGAAACACAACTTGGTACTTGAGTAACCTGTGTTAGTGTAGAATGGACAAAGAATATGTGATTAAAGTTTGATAATCTTTTCTTTCATGTGCTGCAATGATGAATGCAGTTCTCACTCTCTAAGCGATGATGAAGAGGAGCTTGAGCTTCCTTTGCCCCTGAAAGGTGACGACGAGTGGCAAAACCAAAGTCATTTTCTACCCCCTCACAACTACAGTAAGTAGATCAGCATCCATTTTTGTTTGTCACGCATTTGCTATTGGTGTATTGATCTGACATGTGGGAAAACAGTACTATATGCAGTTAGACTGGTAACACTTTACAATAGGAGCCACAAAATGTGCTTAGCTACTCAGAAACTAATAAGGACCGAATAAGGTACTAATGATTCATTCATGATTACCTAAGCTTTATTCCCATCACATCAGATTGAGCAATAGATTAGTGAATGATTATATTAGTCATAGTCAGTTGATCATGATTATGTCATTAGTCATAAAAATATGAGGGTGAAATGTCTTGCTTAAGGACACAATGACAGATGACTGGGGCTGTGGGATTTGAACAAGGATGGCTTGCACTCGCACCTGAACCCCTGTAGCCCCAAACAAATGATAAAAACAATAAGCTTAGTTTCATTTTGAAGAGTAGGTATTCTTATTTAGGCAGCCAAAAGCACAGGCATCTGTAATCAATCAAACTGGGACAGAACCAATCACACTTAGATCACAGAAGTTGATAGAAAATTCACGTTCAGTCCTGTCCAGACTTTACAAACCTGTTTATATGTCAACACTGTATACACAGATCTTCAACACATGATGGATGCAAGACGTTACTACCTTGAAGAGGAAGGGCAGCACAGCGTCAACCCAGGAAACACACAAACATACCCTCCTCAGTCATTTCCACACCTGCAAAAATGGACTGAACCCAAAACCTGGTAATCAATATGAACATGTATCGGATGTATTCATATTAGCCTCCCCTTACGCAGCTTGTCATGCTGTGAAAGGTTTTTTCACTTTTGTGTTGCTTTTTTTGTTATTATTTACTGCTTCAGGTTACAGCATCCAAACAGCTTTATGAATGATGGTGTGGCTCATGGTGGTGTCTCAGTTAATGTCCCTCAGTTCTCAGTACCCCCGGTGGTGGGTCTTTCACAAGTTAGCGTGCAAAGGTTGAGCACTGCAGCAACAGAGGAGACTGCCTCAAATCCACAGATAAGAAGAACCATCAGTCTGTCTGAGGAGTGCCGTAAGTTGCTTTCATTTTTTATTTAAGGAAATTCGGAGCAAAGTTAATTTAGCTTCAGAAAAGGATGATAAAACCCCCTAAACCTATTTACTGTAGATTTATTGCTGCGGATGATGTTGAAGATAGAGTTCTTACATCATGTTCATTTAAAGTTTATGTAAAGCTAAAATTATCAGTGTTTTAGACAAGACAAAACAAGACTCCACAATAGAAAAAAAACAATAATAAAGTAAATATAATAGATAGCGAGTCTGCAGGATGCTGTGACAGAGTGGATCTGCTCACTTGCTTTATTTTTTCTACTGTTTTCTTTCTGCTGTCGGCTCTCCTGTCTCTCCGGCTCTGTCTCATTATACTCACTCTTTTAGAATATAATGTAACTGACAACTGAAAGTGCAAAATTAGCCAAAAGCAACAAATTTCAGCAAATGTGTCTAAGTGAGGTTGCAAACTTTTAGTTGACATTATTTGGGTTTTTTTTTAAGCCACGGAAAGCAAAGGGAACATTAAAATGATGACAACACTCATGTTGTCTGCATTGTTTCTAACTAACCTTCTCTTGAACATGCATGATTTACAGATGCAATTTATTCTTATTCAGATTTAATGATGTCCTTCTCAGGCAATGTGTTTATAACTTATTCTTCGGACGTGTCCTTGGAGATGGTCTCCTTTGTTGAATTCCTCACCAAACACGGCTTTCGACCAGCTGTAAGTTATTATGTCATCTTTATTTCAAAGTTACCAGAAACATCTTGTATTGTACTTACTCATCTGGCTTTTATTTCACAGATCGACTTCTCTGACAATCCAGTTGGAGGCACTGACATCAGTAAGTGGGCCGACACTTACCTGAAAGATGTAAGTGAATGTCAAGGATATACTTTTATTATTAATGTTAGTTCAGTCAGGTCACCATATTAGATGTTTAAATCATGGGGTTGTTTACAGGCTTGTGCAGAACTTGACAAGCTGTTGGAGAACATTTTCATTTAAACCAGGTGTGTTGCAGAGGGGAGACGTTTAAAACCTGCAGCACTGTAGCAGTGAACTAGAGCTTCTACACCTTTAAGTTACAGAGACACCCAACAAGATTTTAATCAAGAACCATGGGTACATTTAATAGCATTACTACAGCATAGGATGTTTACGAGGGAATATTTTGTGAGGTAACAGCTTGCAGATAAGATATCTGATAACAACAGTACAATTTTCTATGTCCAAAGTCATTCCCTGAGGGCTGCGTCATGCAAGTTGTGGATGTTTCCTGTTGTAGGACACCTAAACCATGTGAACGGGTCAACATCCTAGGGCAGGACTTGAGAAGCTATTTAGGAAAAAAGCAGTTTTTTTTGTTATCAGGTTGTTGGAGCAGGGATCATCTAAAACCATGCGGAACGTCAGCCCTTGAGGACTGTGGCAGGACAACCGTGTTATAGAAGAAGTACATGATGTGGTTTTGCACTGAAGTGTACTAATTCATAAAATATGCCGTCCCAGGACATCGCAAAGTGAGCACTTAAGTTCATAATATCCAGAAGAAACAAGCTGGAGATGCTCAAAAAAATCAATATATGGCGCCAAATCCGAACTAAAAATAAAAAACTGAAATATTAATAAACGTGCATCTGATTACAGTTAAAATATCCTTTTGATTTGTTTGTATAAAACATTTTAAAAACGTCAAATAGTTTTCTTTTCCTTTAACAGCCATCAACCTTCATCATCATCGCCATCAGTCCCAAGTATAAAAACGACATTGAAGGATCTGTAGTGGATGGCTATGGTGTGCACACTAAATACATTTACTCATTG
>JBAMHV010000021.1:11594331-11651596 GCA_037177535.1 Pseudomugil gertrudae | reverse complement strand
TATATATCTGGTGCAGTGTGAGCACCAGACCACTTAGTACCATGACAATAAATGAAAAAAATGGTCAGGTAGCCAACTTGCTTCTTTTTTTTTAGATGCAGAATAAATTCATCCAGCAAGGCAGCATGAATTTCAGATTCATACCTGTACTCTTCCTTGGTGCAATCCAGGTCAGAAAACATGTTAAAAATGAAAGTATTTTTCCCCCTCAAATGTTTTTTTTACAGAGACCATTTATTTAAACTTTTATTCACTTTATAAGAAGAACATTTCCATGCTTTCTGCACAGGAACATGTTCCAAGTTGGCTTCAGAATAGTCGTGTTTACCGCTGGCCGCAGGACACCGAGGACTTGTTGCTGCGGCTGCTGAAGAAGGAGAGATATCTTCCTCCCTCTGTACCAGGAAAGCTCACTCTCATCATCAAGCCTGTGACCACAAGTGCTGCCTCTGTGGTGTGATGGTCACCACTAATGTCACATTTTTATGCATGTATGGAGGTGTTTTCTGTATGTATCATTTTGATACATGTGTATTGATATCTGTAGCTAAAAAGGATCATATTTCCAACACAATAAACTTACAGGCATGGAAAAAATCTGCTTTCTGAGGAATGTTTTATACAAATGCTGCAGTGAAGATGAAGGATAAAGAGGAACAAAAATATTTCTTATGTCGTGTGATATCTTGTGCAATGGCCCCAAGCCTCAAGTGTATTTTTTCATATTATTAACTATCATACTAGTCTTCATAAGTCCCAATATATTGCATCATTAATCTTGTGTTAACACAATTTTGTGGGCATTAATAAACACCTGTCTGACTTCAGGCTGTGCCTCTAAAAGCTTTCACACAAGCAGTTGTGCAGGCTCTTGTAAAGAAGCCAGATAAGATTTTTCTACATATGAACCTATTCCAAATGGTTTCTTTTAATATAAAGCTTATTATTTATTACATGTAACTTTCTGGTTGTGTTTTTAAAAGCTCATGCAGGCTTTAAAAGCAAAGGAAACAACAGGAAGTGTACTCTTAAACTCAATTTGCTTGACTATCGAACCCTCTTGTTGAAACTGCTGTAAATACATTTCAAGAAACTGACAAGCTGTGTTTTCCATGGTTACCAACACTACGTCACCATCTTACAAGACTGGATGGAAGGGCTCATTGCCTTGAGTGTGTATGAGTGTGGAGGAGAATGATCCTGCTGCCACTATTTCCTTCTTTATGTCCCGTTTCCTGTTTCGGTTTATGTATTGTATTTAGCTTGATGCCTATATGTCCTTGTATGTATCTGAAGAAAGCCAGAAAGCAGTGGATTCCAGTTTAATGAATAGTTCACTGCAATTGGACCTATTTAATCAGAATTTCTGATTACAGAGAAAAAAAACAGCTCTATTGAGCACCTCTGACTGCTTATTAACCTGCTACTTCCTGCTCATCACTGTAATTTAGTGACAATATCCCCCAAAATTTGGATGTCTTTGGTCAGTGTCCTGTAGGTTTTCAGTGTACTGAAACCCACTGAAGAAGAAACACAATGCTCCAACACACATGATTTAAATGAATGAGTCTATGCAGAACTTCATCAGTTGGATCTGTGTGAGGGGAGCTAGTATGTTTTAGTATG
This sequence comes from Pseudomugil gertrudae, assembly GCA_037177535.1. Lineage (NCBI taxonomy): Eukaryota > Metazoa > Chordata > Actinopteri > Atheriniformes > Pseudomugilidae > Pseudomugil > Pseudomugil gertrudae. The sequence continues at coordinate 11,649,970 of JBAMHV010000021.1, read as the reverse complement.
GACACAATGTGCACAGATCACTGGCACATGAGGTCAGTTTCATGGTCTCTGGTCTGAGATGACTACCTAAAACATCTTTGTCACACTCACCATCAACATGAAAGTGAGCAAAAGATGGATGGCAGGATAGAAAATAGAGGCAGCTAGCATAAACAATGATGTTGAAGGAATGATGAAAGAAAGCTAATAAGATTGAAGATTCTTGCAGCTCTCTGTGTGTGTGTGATCGTGAAAAAGTGTCTGTACACTGTAATGTATTTGCATATAAGAAGAGGGGTCAGAAAAGGCGTAGCCAGTTGAACCTCATTGTTCTGCACATTTTCTGTTTCTGTGCATGTGTGGACGTGCTTTTGTGGTTATGATGTGGACTAAAATCTGCCAACACAGTTGTTTATTTCTATAAACAGTGAGACCACAAATTTGTCTCTACCGGTAAAAAAAAAAAGTTTTTATAGTTAAAGTTTAGTTTAGTTTAAGGTAAGTTTTTGCTGTAAGATTGTCACTTATTATGTTACATCATAATGGGGCTATGAAATGTATTGCCCGTGCATGCCCATAAGCATGTAATGCATATGTGTGTGTGTGTGTGTAACTGTGTTTTGCTTGCAGACAGAGCATAGCAGAAAGCATGTTGGAACAAATCCCTAAAAAAGATCAACGTTAAACAACCTGTTAGATGTAACAGAGCAGTTTTGTTGTGTGCTGCTCTCTCCTGGTCATTGAGCCAAACTCCAGCTGACACTGTACTGGAGTACTGAGGGGTGGTTGTCTATTACCCTCTGGGTCATTAAATCACAAAGTGGTGAAATTACTTTGAAGTACATGTGAAAAGACACAATGTAGACCTACTCCTTATTCTGGATTTAAAAACTGTGGCATTGTCATTTACCTCACTGTCTGTTGTTTCTCTCCTTTACTTGTATATTTCAGATATGTGCTTTCAAGGTGCTTCACAACCCTGATTTTCATTTTTATATAACATATAATCCATCCTTAATGCAAATTTGCAAACATTTAAAACCAACACAAACAACCCATCTACAGTTATTTACTGTGGTCTTAAAACAAACAATAAAATCCATAGAAATAAGGAATTTACTTATTTCCTTTGTATTTTATGTTTTTATGTATGGTTTGCTTAAAAAAATACTTGATAATTTGAAAACATTAAAGAGTAGTCACCGGATAACAGTTTTATCAGAAGTATAATAAATAAATAGTAATTGTTTTAAATGGAAATAAAGGGAAATGAGCTTAGTTTAAGATACTAAACTGTGATCTCATCATAATGTTTTTTTATTTTATTTGTATCATTGTTATTTTGAAGTTAACATTTTACACTAATGATTTTAAAACATATACTAATGCATATTTTTTATTTTTAATGCATTAGGGCAGGACAAAAGCACAGTGAGGAAATGTTTTATTATGTAGTACTTGATTTTATAACAATGTATTTGATATATATATATATATATTAATTCATGCTTATTCACATACATCTGACCTCTCACATGCAAAGCTGTTTAGTGATCATCTGGTACATAAGAGGAGACAACAGACATTTCTCTCTCTTGTATTTTCACTGTATTGACCTTTTTTTATTCTTTCTTGCTTTCTTGTCTTTTTTACTACTAGGATGGATTGTTCCTATTATCAGATAAGACAACTGACCAGCTATTGCTGTACCTACATCTGTGACAAAGGAATAATAATGGGCAACTTTTACATGTCACACACGTTCCTAAAGTTTGTTTTCTTCAAAATAAGCACTGTTTTACTATCATAGGCTCACACTAAGTGAAAAAGCTTAAAAAAACAAAACAATGCTGAAACTATGTGTGAGGTACATTCTGTCTTCTTCTGCTCTGGCACTGTTCTTACACAAAGTGAATGTTCTGGGTTACAGATGGATGTTGTCATTGCAGTGTGTTCAAATGCAATTTTGTTATTTCAGAAAGTGGGAGCAGGAGAAAGCTCAGAGGTTTGTTAGCTTTGGTTCTTCCCGTCTGTTAGATGTACAGAATATTTTGTACAGAAGCCCTAATATCCAGAGAGTATTTCAGAAACATGTAATGAAAAATAGAGAGTGATGTAAATGTATTATTGCAGTCTCAGTTATTTTATGCTCTTGAAGAAGTTCTGTAAATCCCCTGCGATCAATACGACTCCTGTGAACACACATCAGAGCAGGCATGTTCTCCACAGGTTTTGTCTAGAAGCCACAAAGCTGTCATCACCTCCTGGTTGATGCATTAGCATTTCTCTGTTAGTTTTAGAAAGTGAACATAGTTATGATTTACATACAAAGTTTTAACATTTAACACTTATGACCACTAGAGGTCACAAATTCACACAGATAAGCCTGTCTCTGCTATCAGTCAATCAATATTTTAAAATGTGATGAAGACGTCTTGATTTCAGTAAAACTGACCCACACCATACTTTCCAGTGTTCTTCTTTTAGTTTATATATATATATATAAATATATGAAAAGTTTTATGTTTTTTTATGTTTTTATATGGAGGGCTTTTATATGTTTGCTGTTTATTTATGTAGTGATGAAAATAGGCATCGAACTACTGGATTTAGCATCCCAACCACAATTAATGGTTAAACCGTAGACTGTTTAAAGATGAACAGAGCATCCCTGTAGGTTTCTGATGAGCATAAGTGAAGGTGGTAGGGCGGTTCTGATCGTCGCCATCTTGGCAGTGTCACAGACGTCATTGCTCCCAGAAAATTTGGGGTGGATAATTGACTTCTATCAAACTCTGAGCTGTAGCTAAGAGCTAACAAAGCTAATTCAGATCAAATTGGAGCTAACACGATGGCTAACTAAAGCAAAAGCACTGTTAGCTGACTAAAACAGTTTTGCTACACTGCCTTCTTGCTGCAGATATTGTCTACCTGTCAATCAAGAGGACACACCCTAATTCTGCCAAACTTCAAAATTATAACATCTAAACGGAAAAACAATCCCTCCCCCACAGTTGTCATGAAAGTAAACACGACCTATTAAACCTAAAAAAAAATATGTACCGGCTGTAAACATGGTTATTTCTGCTGTAAAGTTGCCTGTTTTTTAACATGGGAATCAATAAGGATTTGCTATGTTTTAGTGCCCCTGGTGGATTATGGGAGAACTGCAGTTTCGGCACCTCCACATGGGCTTCACATTTTAGCTGAACAGAGACAAAAAAATGGATTCAAATGACTAAGAGACAGGAGGTGACCTTTGTAGGTGAACTTAACTGAGAACTTTAAAAGTAGGCTAATTGCAAGTAAGTGCTGCTTAGACAGGATAATCTATAAACTAAATAAAAATCAATGCTACTTTAGTATAATGGTAGAAATGTGATTGGTGTGTCAAACATTCATCAATTTGTTAATAAAGTTGCCAGTGACGAGCTAATTATATAGTCAGGAACATGACGCTTATTTTTTATGTAAGAGGCACATTTAGCTGTGGCCACACATTTTCCCTGTCTAATAAAAAAACCACCAACACCAGCTGCTCTTAAATATATTTATAGACAAATCTTTCTTTGCTTTTCTGAGCAAACAAACACTACAGCTCTCAATAGAATTAAAATTTCCAGCATTATTAAACCTTTATGTTTATTTCATATGTGCTGTCACATGGTGATAACCACATGTTAATGATTAACTAATGATATACTCACTGTAGGTTTTTTCACTGCTGATTAACATTTCAATATTACTTAATGATGACTTCATTCATTTGAAGTTGTTATTTATGTCGAAGTTACAGTTAATTAACTGATCAACAAATGCTCCCATGTACTCCAATTAAATAAAAAGCTATCAAAGATGCATTACAATCCAAACCAGTTGGAATTACATAAACCAAATCCAAACCTAAATCAGTGGAGCTTATGTATTTTTCTCTTTATACATTTGTGTAACTAACAATGATACATTTAATTTAAATCCAAAAATAGAAAGAGATAAAGGACTATGTAGTTGGCTAAGTGAAAAGACAGTTTTAAACCGATGAGTCTTGAGTCAAGATTAGAGGATGGGATGGGACTCTATTGAGGATTGTAGGTGGTAAAAAGGTCCTGAGCAGAGCTGTTAAAAGCACATGTTGCTGTGGCAGACAGGGGCACCGTGAGTTGGATAGAGGAGGAGAATCTGAAAGAGCGGGCAGGATTGGCAATCTGGAAGGAGGTAAAACAAACATGGTAGAGGGAGGTTAAGGAAAGGCCTTAAATGGGAACAGTTGAGTTTATCCTCACCACTTTGGCTGACAATGAGCCAATGGAGCTACTGCAGGATGGGAATGATGTAATGAGATGATGGGGTTCTTGTTATGAAATGGGCAGCAGTTGTAGACCAGTTGAAGATTATGGAGGGACTTCTGGGGGTGACCAAAGAGGAGGGAATTGCAATAATCAATGCACAAAGTGACAAGACTGTGGAAAAGGATGGAGACAGTGTAGACAGGGACTGACAGGTGGAGTCAATTTATATAGCAAAGGTGGATGTAGCACAGTTTACACCCAGACACTTAACCTGATGGGAGGGGTAGACTGAGGAGCTTACAGTCATAAGAGAAAAGCTCTTTAAAAGCATGTTTCTCCTTTTGGTTTTTATTTTCTAATCTGACACACAAGACAAGACTTGGCAAACTTTGTTATATTCTGAAAAGTCATTTAAACTCATTTTCACATTATTTTGCTGCAATTACAACTTTATTCTTCAGTTAGAAAGCAGATTTTGTCTCAACCAAGCAGGAAACGCAGTCCTGACTGTCCCGGGTGTACCCTGCCACTCAGCAGCTCATTGCTGGGACAGACTCCAGTTTCCCCATGATCCTGAACTGGAGAATAATAAATGAATGACTAAATAAAGTTTTGAAACATCATCAGCAACTCTCCTGATGTAGTTTTACTAAAAACCAATGCAATGGAAAGTAAATTAAAACTTTTAAAATATGGGCAGCTACACCAGCTACACCTTTACAACTATTGTACTGACATGATTCATTTACAGCGCTTCTGAAAGACAGAAGGAAGAAAAATAAAAAGGTCTGAATGAAATACAGTAAGTAGTTAATTCCCAGGATTTTCTTTAGAAACATGCAGTGCTGGTTTGTATTTGCACAAGTAACACACTGACTTAATCACACTGACAAAGTGAAACTTTACATGAGAAAACAAACAAAAACCACAAGTGACGGTTTGTCAAATCCAGCTTGTCAAGTGCTGTGATTTTTCCACTCCACCCAAAGATGGACTGGGGACAGAGGTGTTGTTTGCTTAACTGATCTGCTGATCAGTTAACAATAGACATCCATTTTAAGGTGTTTGAGCAGCAGTTTCACACTCCCACTGACCACATGCTTCATGTACTAAATGGCTTGTAATGCATGATGTGAACCAAAGTGAAGGGTCAGTATCATGGCAGAATCATAAATAAACACATCAAAACATTAACAAAGCACAAGAACTTCCAACTGTGATCATTTCCTTGAAGATTAGTATTGACATGAATCAGTAAACAACATGTGAAGTGAAAATATTTGACATTTATCTTTCTGCATCTTGTCGGTTGTTCAAGTTAAACTAGTGCAGGTTACATTTAAAAGGTTTGCTCGAGATTAGTTTCTAAATGAACCAAACATCTAAAATCTCAACACAACCAGTCTGTTGCATTTCATCCAGTGTTTTCTTGATGATCATAGATGTGTCACAACCCTCCAGGCTCAGTGTCTTGGCTTTCGTTCAAGTGAAACTCCTTCTTTTGCTCTCTGTTCGGGCATGACGTTTACTTCTGTTGGCTGTCTTCTCTCTAGCCTACAGTCCTTTTTTTTTTTTTGTAGATTACAACAAGGGGAGGCGGGGGGTGCTTTTTTTTGGCACATTTTACCAGAAAAAAAAACCCAATTAGAATAGTTTCCCACTCTGAAAAACATTTTTGTGGGCTCCCTAAACAAAATGGATTAGAGAAAACGAGCCCAAGTGTCTTCACAGTAAGGAAAATTACAGTAAACGGCAGACAGCAGTCAAGAAACGGTTGGCTGGAAAACAACAGAAACTCCTGCAGGTATATACATGCCCGCTATGATCCTGCCCCTCTATTGCCACTGAGAAATCAAATGTGGGATCATTTTTTGTGCACTTTTGTGTGTAATTAAGCAGATAATCCCTGAGTGATAGCTCTGCTTTATCACCTCTGCCCAATTTTAACAGTCTTGATTTATAGCACATGCACAGAGTAAGTTAAAGAGGTGGATTTTTATCCTCATGTGCAACACCTGCCTAAGAAGAGCCAAAGTTTATCAGTAAAGAAAAGGTTCGACTGTATCTATATTATGTACAGATATGTATATTAATGCAGAAAGGCAAATAAAGCATCACAATAAACCAAATTCATTGTTAAATATGAACCCATTAAATAAAACTGTAATTGATAGTGGTCAACAGCATTAAAACTAATTAGTAATAACTCTTAAAAAAAAGTGTGTAATGACTGTTTGGCCAGAGTTGCAACATCTCAACCAACCTGAACAGCATCAAGTCATCCTGGTGTTCTTAAGCATTACTAAACCTCCAGCGTGTTACCATGAGTTTTCCTATACACTGAAAGGCTGTTTCATGTAAAAGTGACAGCTGAATAAAAACATTATACCTATTTAAAGATTTCATTTGCTGACTGTGAGACAACATCGAGCCAAATCAAGACGCCTGAGTATGTTTCCCAGCAGTCATTTAGCTTTTTTTCTTGCTTCCTCCTAAAGACAAATTTCAGGTTTGACTGCATATCTGCTCAGAGAAAATACCTTACTGCTGAGTCGTCGTGTCATTTTGGGCGGGTGATGCAGGATGTATGTAGCACACGTTAATCTTGTGCTAGTTAGTTTTATAACAAACAGACAAATAATTAAGGATAATAAATAATAATACAAATAATTAAGACAATAAAGATAAACTAATCAAGACAAATAAAAAAGGGCTATTCTCTGAACAGCTTCAGTGCACCATGTATGATAATTACACATTTATTTATTAGGCTAAGATAGTTTATCATTAGCTTTGCACCCTTCATCACTGCAAATGGGTTGTGTTCAGTATATTTAGGGAGTGTCTTCTGATTGGTCAACTCGTAGAGTAGGTTGGAAAAATGATGATGCTGGTTCATGCAAATGCACTTGAGAGTATTTGCACACATCTGCGAGTTTTACCCAGGGCTGTGTTGCTAATAGTGTGTGCATTGTATGGGGAAAGCTGCTGTCAGTTCTTGTCAGGGTGAATGATGGCTAGCATCTCTGAGGGTAACCTGGGGTCACTGGTTGGTGTTGCCTACTTGCTTGTCCAGCAATGATTTTGGTTGTTGCCTCCTCACTAAGAAAGGCCCAATCTCTTCCCTCTAACACCATTTTGGAGATCACAACAAGGTGCGGGCTGCTTCTAGCAGTTTATTTGACCCATTTCTCCATCTTCATGCCCTGACTGCCATGCTCCTGTGGCTTTATGTGAGTTTTTTTCATCCATTTCTCTCAGAATACTGAATACACATACAATTCCATCATCCATCCATTTTCATACCACTTCATCCAATTCAGGTTATTAATTTGCAGGTAGCTGGAGGCGAAATACACCCTGGACAGTTTGCCAGTCCATCACAGCGCACAATTCCATCTTGCAGTAGTCAATAGTTTTCCTCTTGCAGTGTAAAGATACACTTGTGTTTTTAAAATGGTTGTGGGTAAATGGGGTACATGGAGTTTTAACTTTAAAGTAAATCCAAGAACTGAAATATTGATCAGTTTGCTGAAGAAAAAATAAGTTTAGCAAGTAACAGTCCAAGCATAGTGAATAAAGTCCCTTTATTTCTAAGACATTCTTACGTTTCTCTTAAGCATTAGATGCTAATTGTTAGGTACTCCAGATTAAAACTGCCAAAAAAACTAAATATATCACGTAATGTCCTTTTAGTTTGCAGCATGCAATCCTTACATTAATGGAAAACAAGCTAATATACAAGTTTGTGTGTAATTCTGAGATACATTTTAGCTACATTACAATAAGACAGATAAAAATCTTAATGCTTATTTAAGTGTAAGATTTAAAAAGAGTTGGGGCTATTAGATAGTAAAAAAATAGTAACTTTCACAACCTTTATTGTAATACTACAATGTTTACATGAAAACATGCTGCAGTAATGTATAGTAAATTACACTGAAAATCCTTCATTCATGCAAGATCAGGTCTTGCTGTTAATGAACTTGTAGATTTTCTAAGAAATAACATTTACTGAGGACAGATTGCCACTTTTATGTCAGCAAAATAGTGAATGTTATAGTACATTTAAGCACAGACTGCTAAATTAAAGCAAGAACAAAGTGAGAAAATCCCGTTTTGCACATACAGACTTCAGGTAACCTCAAATGTCAGAGTTCATGACATTGCAATCCAAAAAATCCTGAACAGGAATGACTTGTTTGGAAGAGCCGAGGCTCTCACCTCTCTCTCTAAAGAGTAAGAAGGCTTGGCTGCACAGCTTTGGCTTCAGGAAATACACAAGACTTCTGAAGAAAAACATGAGACCAGTGAGGTTATTTTGTTTTGTTATTTAGTTTTATTTATTTTTGTGATATACAGTACTACATTTGGACTGAACAAAATATGGCATGCCATCACAAACATCTCAGAACTGCTAAAAGGAGGGTTGTTTTGCAACCTTGCAGTCATTGAATCGAGCTCGGGTGCACTACTCAGTATATTCCTCAAATAATTCTAAAGACAAATGTGAAACCATGAGTCTAAAGCTGGCCTAAAATGGGTCATGGAAGAAAGTAGGGACCTCAGACACAGCAAATTTACAACAGGGCACTGATAGAGTCACACTGATTCATCCTACATGATATCACAGCTGAAATCAAGATTGTTGGTAGTAAAAGGGACTGGCTGAGATTGCTGCTTTGTGAGAGTTGTAACCAATCACAGTAGAAACAAAACTGGACTGGGCAGATTAGGAGGCAAGACTGGGTAAGAAGTTGATGAGCTTGTTTGGCAGTTCCTCTTCATCCAACAATAACTTCCTTCACTGAAGTCACCTCACCGGTCCCATCCATAAACATCTTCCAACCCATTCAGCTTCTGTATGAATACATACATTGTTGGCCTTATCTTTAAATATACTTGCAAAGAGTACAGAGGAATAATTATGAGTCAAAGAATAAAAGCTAAAAGACGACTTTGTTTGGCCGTGTCTGTTTATTCATGTAAACTTTGAACAACAGACAATAAGATATTTGTTTTGAAACAGCCACACCAGCAGAGCTGGGAAATTTCTCATCTTAGATATCTCACCTCAGGTGTAGAGTAGGACAAGTTAATTTACAATCAATTATTCACACTTTGAACATCTCACATATTAGTGCAGAACCTCAATAAAAACGTTTCATTTTTAGGATTTTGGTATCGATGCTGCAGTGTGTGTTTCAAACACAAGGCTATTTTCCTAAATTGGCCATAAAATGTCCATCTGTGGGTGTATTTCAGATACGGCAAAATTCTCACTGGTTGTGTATCTTAGAATAGCATCATGTGTCCATGACTGAACTAGAATGTTGTAAATTCTGTTTGTCAGCATTCTTCAAAAACACTGCCTGCAAAGCTGACTGGAAAAACCGTATTAAACAGGTAGTAAGGTATGATTTTTAATGAGGAAAACACACCATCACATCAGAAATAAGTTACATTTCAAGATTGCAGAGAACATGCATCTAATAAATTTGATTCAGCAGATAAGAACAAAATAATCCTGCCTCAATTTCCTGGAATCAAATGTGTTTAAAAACACTTAACCGAAAACTAGCTAGATTTGGTTTTAGTGCATTGTTAAGCAGAGGGCCCAATGAGGAAGTGCAGAACCGATTTATTTCTAGGCCACATTTCCTGCCAAAAGAGAGCAAGTCCATGTGCCCTAAGGCAAAGAAAACAAAAGATTTTTAACAATTTAATAAGTTTAGCTGCCACAAGCACGACCAAATAAAAACATTTCAGCCCAGAATCATTTATATGGTAAAATAGCCAACATTTACAACTGATTGCCTTAAAAAAAACTACTGCACATTCTCCCTTTCAAATTAAAAGTAAGAGACCATTCACCAACTCCAAAAATATATTTTAACTTTCAGCAAAAAAGTCAAACTGAAAACTTTAAGCCTTAAAATACAACCATTGTTTACACATTTGTGACGAGAAATATTTCAAATACTTATTTACTTACTACATAGGCGACAAGAGGTTTTCTTTTAAAGCAAAGTTTGAAATTCTGAAAGATGCACCCAGCCTGTTGGTGACTGTGGTACTGGGAAAGAGAGGCATGAGGGAAAACAGGTAAAAGGCAATGCAAAACCACTAGTCCAAAAACACTAAACCAAAAAAAAAAAAAACACACACACACACACACACACACACTGGCTTATACAGGCAGGCCAAAGAAAATCTGGTTCAGGAGTTTTGCAGTGTGAGGAAGTCTTTCTGTTTGGAGTTCAACTCATTCTAATCATCTCCCACCAGGTCTCAATATGCTTAAACCAATAATAGTAATAGTTTAAAACAAAGCCAAAACACTTACACATACAAACATTGTTTAAAAGTCTAATTAAAAGAAACACATTAAACCCAAAGAGGTTTGTAGTGCTTGCTATGAATATAGGAATATGCCCTCACCTGGCCTATAGTCTGATCAGGACCCCCTCCTGATCAGACTATAGGCCAGGTGAGGGCAGTCCAATCAAAATGAGCCAGGCAGGCCCAAGAGGCCAGCCTCTGATTACTACACATTAGTTTCTTTAATTGGATTAAAAACTTGAAGGCCAGGATACCTTCAGCTATTTCTGTGTTCTGCACCTGAATGGGGATCGGATCTGACCTGTTCTGGATCTGACCCTGATTTCTGCTAATACTAAATTGTGAGTGTTAATATCTTGAAAATGGGCAGATGAAGCCTTGTGAAGCTTTTGAAGCTTCTTCCTAAAAGAGAGCTTTTCAAATCCTCAAAGACAGCCCATACCAGTGTAATCTGATGTCCAGCTGGAACTGCAGCAGCTAGAAATTTCCCAAACGATTCACATAATTTAGTGCAGGGCTATTTAACTATTCAGCTCAGTTCCACAAGGTCTGCAGACCTGCATGTTTTCCATATATTCCTGCCAAATACACCTGACACACACCTTAGGTACCAAGGTTTAACCAAGTTAAATAGCCCTGATTTAGTGTCTTCCAGTTCTAACACATAAGCAGTAAATTCAGATGTAGCAGCTCTGATTCATGTACTGTGAATGTGATAGCAAACATTTCAGAACCAGTTTTTTTGGAGATATGACTCAAATCAGTGGATAACCAACATACTTTTACACAAATCTGAGTCAAGTGTGTTGCAGCAGGGAAACTGACCCCTGAGGACCTGAATAGAGGATTTTGGGCCAACACTAACACTCAGAGATCACAAACAGCCAGGCAGAAACAAGGTTTTTCTTCTTCTAGTAATACTTTATCTGATATTTAGGACGTAATAAAAGATTCTCTTGCTGAGCATCTGTTTCCATAACAAGCTTCTTAGTCTGTGTCATAAGGTTTAATCCTCACATCAAAATTAGACTCACAAATATTTTGAACCATAATAAAGCCCTCTTTGCTCTGAAACATCAGCAGTGTTGTAAAACAAAACAACACACACACACAAACACTCCAACAAAAATCCCAGATATCCGATACCACCTGGAAAAAACTCTGACTTGCTCCCTTGTGTGTGTGAGTGTGTGTGAAGATCAGCATAAGTGTTTTAGAATCTGTGGAGCAGCATACGGGTCAGCTTTGCCCTCAGAGCTCGTGACTGTTTTTACAATAATCAGTGTGATACTATCTAACCCATGCATCAGCAAAACATCATGTTAATGAATTCCCCCTGCAACTTGCAACTAGCTGAATGATGTTCTTTGGGTAAACTGATGGAGTTAATAGACCAATGACCTTCAATGACAAAGAATATCCATTCTGTGTGTGCGTGTGTGATGTCAGTTAACATTTTTTGAGACCAGTTACATGATAATAATCTTAAAGCATGTTACAACACAGTTTCGTTGTTCATATAGGTTTGTTTATAAAACAACAGCACGCTTTAACATTCAATTTTTAACACAAACTGATACAGAATAAACCAAAGAGACTTCTGAACAGTTACAATTGCTGCCAGCCTCAACAGCTGCTCACATGCTGGATGTGTAGAGGAAGATTTGCATCTCATTTCCATCATGGTTATAGCTGTCTAGAATGAGGTGGGACAGCGTTAACTGTCTTCTAGGATGTAGAAGATAATGGAGCAGGGGTGGGAAAGGTGGTGGGTAAAGTAGGGATGAAAAGCTTCCTGAAGAATATAAGTTGCTGAAACGCTTAGAAAGTGCTGCTTGTGCGTCGCTGGATGCTTTTCATTCTCTTTTCAGTGCTTAAGTCATATGAGATCTTATGTTTGCCTCTGGCTGTTGAGCACTAGCAACAGCAGCGGGCCTGGACTGGGTGTGGGTTCATCTCGGCTGAGGAGCTTTTACTAAAAGCATAAATCAGTTTGCAGAAGGGAGATCATTCTGCCTTTTAATCTCCGTCTTTTTTGGGTGCAATAGATGTCACTATGATTGTCATTAATTATTACTAACTATAAGTCAACTGGCAGGTTTGCCATATCTAGTCTCACAAGAGGAATTTCCAAGTTACCCTAATCATGTAACAGTAAGTGACGAGCTCTAGGGAGCAAGCCAGCCTCTGATTTCGTCCCAAATTTATAAAGCTGTGGGTAATGCTAAAATGAAGAAGATGTGTAAAAAAGATGTATATTAATGAGTTCTATAACAATCAACTATAATATTAATAAAATAAAAGTAAGAAAAGGGTTCACAGAACAAGTTAAAATAAACAAAAGTAACAAAATGCTAAGCAAGATTACCACAAAGAGACACAAAACAACCAAAATAAGAAGCCGAAACTGAGATACAAATGCCATTTTTATATCAAATAAAGCATTTTTTAAAGGAAATGAACAATCAATCAGAACGCAGGGAAAAAAATCATTTTCAGTTGATGGTAACAGCATGTTTACTCATGTTAGAGGGCTACTGCTGGTCACTAACCCAGGGAGACAAGCCTGTCACTAATAATATGAAGGAATGACATTATCCTGTATCGTGCAGGTTGTGCTGGAGCACTTTTTTTCTAAAGCATTCTTTTAAACTGCCAGCAAAAGACTAACAAAAAGAGAAGAGACCAATCCCACCTCACCTGTCTGCAAGCTAACTGGTCCTTATTTGTCCCAATGTGAGGGGTTGATGCATGTGATCATGTAAAAACTAATAAACTGGGCTGTTTATCTCAGAGAATTTGTTTATTGAATGTGTTCCCATTCATGCCATACTGGGCAAATGGCAACAATCACCTGTATCTCATTGTGAGATGGGTGATAAATAACCGGATACCAATCAAACACCTTCCCACTTCTCTCTACAGTCTGATGCAAAAAGACACATTGTCTGATTGAAATCGGCCTGTTAAGACATTTAAGCCGACACGGATGGTATGGTATGGTATGGCCGACATGGATGGTAAATAAGTGATCTGAGTTGTGTGTTTGCATGATGGAAATATTTAGTATGCTCAGAACACTTTAAACATATTTTTTTAGTAATCTGAAGAAGAAAAAGACATATTTGCTTAAAGATTTTGATCAAGTTTTTCAACACACAAGATGCTCAATAACCTGTAATTCTCTCAGTTTGCAACTAAAACATTGTATCTTTTTTATTGTTCATTTTTTGCATTCACCATTTTTCAAGACTTACATGAAACATCACATCACCAAACCCCCACATGGTTCAAGCATGGGTAGAAACAACATCCATCCAGATACCATCAGAATGAGTGTAGACACTCCTGTTGATCACGCTGTTGAAAGGCTCTGTGTAAACACATCTAATGTCACCTTTTCCCCCTTCTTTGGCCCTCATGCAAAACTTTTCTAGATCTGCAAGTGAAATATCTGAAGTTTTTCTCAGCTTTTATCCCACGCTTTGAGTCATGCTTTTTATTGTTTCCCTTTATGTGCCTTATTTTAGTCAGTATCTTTGCTATCAGCATGGTCCATCACATATTCCTAAATATACCATGTCTTTAGTGCAAACAAACTCCAGCAGAGGCAGGTGTCCCTCGACCTCTAATGGGATAAATCAACAGTATACCAGGATCCAGGAGGAGGAGGTTGTGACTGTGTGTATGTTTGCATGTGACAATGTGGGGGGAAGGGTGGGGGCTTTTGCCAGTATCTGCCAGTGAGGGGATAAACTTTGAATAACTGATACCATCTTTTAAGCCCCCTTTGTTTAAGTTGTTTATTTTCACTTCAATGTTTCCATTCATCTCATCTCTGTTTGCTTTATAGTCAGCCAACAGATCATAGCGTATTTCAGAGTGTGTGGTTCAGAGACAGATGTTACACCAGTGCAATGCACAGAAACTCGCTGCAACCAGTAAAACTGCCACCTTTCACGTTTAGGAATTCATGCACTTAATGAGTTTTGAAGGTTTAGGATGGATTTGCCTGTAACTATGCAGGCTGATGGTGATCTGCACTTTAGAAAATGTAAAAAACTTCTGTGTTATCTTCTGGTAGCAGCAACACAGTTAGTATTTCTTTTTATCCTCATAATTCCTGAATAGGATCATAAATGCTTTGCTTAATCATGTACACATTGCAAAATAACAACATATCTAGTAGACTAATGCCATTAATTCCCAGTTTATCTTAAGATGTTTTATCTACTATAATGATTACAATATTTTCTCGCCTCTATTCGAGAGTCCACTTGGACTGCTCATGCACTCTGCAGAGACCCAATCTTTGGATTACACTAAAAGTATCAAGATTTCAGTGTCTTTTAAAATCAGCTTCTTTATCTTTAGGAATAAAATGTGTGTTTTCATACTGAATACTCTGACAGTTTAAACATTCCGCTTTTAAACTCTCCTTTTTTTCACTTGTTTGTCCTGTCTGTCTTCAAGACTTCTGGTATAGGACACAAGTTAGTCCAATCACAGCCACAGTCACGGTAATTGACAGAGAGGCCCCGCCCTCTTGTCCACCTGTAATCCAATCCGCAGCCTTGTCACAGGTAAAACCGGCCTCAATTTGTAAGCATTTCCCAAAAAAGCAAGAAAAGCCGACAGAACCCGTTCTCTCAGTAGGGGACACTTTGTTTGTTGCCACGTCCCTCATCCAGCCTTAGTTTTCCACATTAAAGAAGACGGGTCGGATTTTCAGTACCAACTAGAAAGTCCAGTTCGACCGACCAAGATGTCACAGGAGCATGACAAGTAAGTTGCCCTGGCTCTCCACTTTCAACCTCCACAAAATCTATGCTGGCACTATAAACTTGCCTCAAATAATTTAATCAGATTTTTCTTACTGCTTTCGCACCTTTTTATGTATTTCACGTCTCACGCGAGCTTTTACAGGATGAGGTCACTAAGGTCCACTTCTGACCCTTCTGATATTTTAAGATCTGTTTTTGTATTTGTCTCACATTTAAGCCTTATTATAGGAACACGACTCCTTTAAAATTAGATAAATTGTCCCAAACACTGTCTGTGAAGCGCGAGGGTGATTCAATCTCATACTTTCCCATGGAGTAACTCCGCTTATTTCACCTGTCATGTTCAAGCCTGTACAGGTGTTTCTCCACCTGTCGTGCGAGCAGAGGCGCCTGTTAGAATAAAAAAACGGTCCGGAGGAAGACATGGGTGGTTTAGTGTTTGATTTAGTTGTAAGCTGTAACAGTTATGTGTATAGTCTTAAATGTGTTTATTCTGGAATAGATGTGTAAACTGTCAGTTAAGGAAATTGTTAAATAGTTTTTCCTTTTAAACAAATGAACTACACACACACATATTTATATATGTATAATCTCTGATATGTTTTACTGTTAAAGATTATATTTTGAGGGCAACGACAAGGAGACTTTTGAAGGGAGTGAAATTGTACACCTGTTAGGCGTTGGCCCGACTACTAACAGAGACAATGTAAGCAAGCCAACTACAGGTTGTGGTCAATTTTGGTACACAAGTCTAATGTTTTAGTGAATTAAAGGGTGGAAATTTGTAACAACACATTCTGTGTCCTCTGCATGATGAAATATCTGGATTTTGTATGATCATGAACATTATAAATAACAGAATGACTTAATGATATAACCTGTTACCTTTTTGAGTTTCTATAATTGACATCTAATTTTCATATATGTCTAAAAAATCAATCACCCTGTTTTTATTTTGTTTTTACTAATGGATTATATTATGTAGTTGCCACAAAATAATGGATATTATCAAGTTGCTTTTACAAATGGCAGAGTTAGATATAGGATTACTAATGATCACTTTACGGAGAAAAGAAAGACGCTGTATTTGTTGTAGATACTCGGCATAGAAACTGAACATGGTCTGTTCAATCTTTATAATAATAACTCAGCAGGTGCATTTTATGGTAGTATCCCTAAAGGTGTCATATTATTAGCTCTCACACCTCCAAGCAAAATGGAACTGGATAAACATCTAAATTTACTGTAAACATGCAGAGTCCATGGAAGCCTTACAGGGATGTTGGCTATGACATAGATGTAACTGAACTCTATTTCGCTTTCATTTAAATGTGCTTATTAAAGTTCAAAGTGTTAAAGGTGAATTAAATATTTTTAAGAGCTTGATGTAACCATTATTCTCCCTTTTTTTTAAAAAAGGGGGGGAATTTGTGACCTTTTTTAAGGGGCTTACAAGATGAAAGTGGAAGAGCAGGAAGAAATGATGCAGGCGGTGGCTGTTAATCAGAACTCGTGATTATTTTCCGCAAGCAGGTTCTTTTAAAAATAAGCTGTTGAAACACAGGAATGTAGCAAAGCGAGGTGCGTCACATGTGTTTACTTCGTTAGCCAATGTGAGATTCTCGAACCATAGTCGTCACACTGGACGAGCCTGTAGCACATCTTTTTCCTGAGACACCTCGATGGTGCGATGGCTGAGATTTGTTGCACAATCACTGTAAAGCCTGAACAACAAGTCCTACAGATTAAAAAAACACTGCACGGGTGATCTCTGGCGCTAATAATCTGTATGTCAGGATTCAGAGTGAGAAATTACCGTGCTGAGACCTCTATTTCAGCCTCTGTATCAGCTTTTAAACATTTATAGGTTAGGTATAGGTAGGTATTAAAGCATTTTTTTTATCTTTGGCAAATTACATCAAAAAGATTAATACATCTTGTTAAGTTGTTTTAACATGGTAACTAAAATAACATTTCCTTTTTGCAGTAAACGTGCGGTCCTGGTCCTCCAGAACAAGGCGGGTTATGGTGGTCAGCGTCGGTCCTTCACCACAGAGGATGAAGCCTGGAAATCGTTTCTGGAGAACCCACTAACGGCTGCCACCAAGGCTATGATGAGCATAAATGGAGATGAAGACAGCGCTGCAGCTCTAGGCTTCCTCTATGACTACTACGAGGTGTCAGAAAACAACATTCTTGATCATAGTAGCCTCGCCAGTTTTAACTTTGAGGGATTGGTTACTAAATTTTACGTTTCACCCATGTGATCAGCATTCTTAGTGTTGTCCTCCCATTACCAACATATGTTAGGCAAAGCATATGTAACTGATCTAGTTGTCCATATAGGCGACAGGATGACCTGTGTTGTTGGATATGATGTGGTCAGATGCTGAGCGGCTGTGTTTACCCTCACATGCAGGTGCCCAGGGACAAGAGAACAATACACCCACCCAAGACAGAATCACTAGCCTCTGATGTGGATCCAAACAAAAGGTAAACGGCAGACATGTACTAATACCCCCCCTTTAAAAATATGAAAACACATCAGAGGGTAATGGCTTGAAAGGAGATTTCATTTTTAAATTCTTTATCACTTTTTCAACCTACACTCACTATTATTTTTATGTTAGGTTTGAGCCAGTCTGGCTCTAAATATACTCTAAATTAATAATAAACATGCGATGTAAAGTCATATTAAGCTTTATAAGCAACTATTATCATTTTAACCCTTTAAAAAACGTGGTTACTGATAGGATTGTTAATCCAGTGTGATACACAGACAACATGACATGATTTTCTTTGTTTTTAGGCACCAGATCCAGAACAGACACCCAATAGTTCCCGTCCAGGAAGCCAACATGGAGAGCAGGATCCAGGTCCTCAAGACACCCGTCAATGTTCTTCAGCTGTCTCAGGACAAGCGGTCCCATTTCCCTTCACCAGGTCTGTCCTCATACAGTGACAGTGAACAAAGAAGCTGGTCGTCGCTTTACAGATTTTCTTTTTTTGTTTACATCCAGACACAACTGTCACAGTTTCCATCGCCACAATGCCAAACTACCCGCCTGTCAAGACAGAGGTGCCCAGCCATGGCTTCACTGTGACCGTGCCAAACAACTGCGCAGAAACTGACGGTCATGTGGGCGTCTTCGACCGCCACCTCACCCACAACACGGTCCAGTTCAGCCCCAGCACCCACTCCCGCACACCCCCCGACTCCACCTTCCCAGAGAGTTTCAAGGATGGTTCCCAGGAGGTGAGCGTTTCGGTTCTCTTTCTAAACTCCAACGCTCTGTCCCCCTCCTCCTTGTTCCTCTCGTCTCTCAGTTCTCTCCCATCAGACAATGGGATATTCACCTGATCCCATGGAGCCAGCGGTGGGCTCAGCCTTCCCTGGTTTTATTTGAACATGCCAAAATAGTGGCCAGTATGTTATTATGCTATTGTCTCACCAACACAATAAAGTGCTGTACTTTTCTCTTACAATAGCCAAAGCCTTTTCTCTGTTCTCTTTCTTTTTTTAACCTGGAGGGGAATTACCTCAGAAGAGTAACCCGACAAAACCACTGTACAGGACAGAGGGGTTAGGGGTGGTACCAGAGCCAGAAAACTAAATGCAGACGAAGGGGAAAAGCATTTAAGAACAAAACGCTTGGAAGAAAAGACACATTTGCAAACTAGATTAGTACAATGCCCATTTATGTAATTACACAATTGTATATAATAAAACTAAATTAAATAAGATGTTTAATATCTTCTTTCACTTCTGCTGTACTTTACACACTGTTGATATCTGTTCTGTGTGTCCTACAGGTGTTTTCCTTTCCAGCAGATCTCCAGTTACGCATGGCCATGACGCCTGAGGACTACACTCAATTTGACTCTGTGTCAGGGTAAGTCGTGCTGCCGCCGGCCCACCGCCACACTGTCATTCAAGCAAAACCCTTTTTATTCATGCTTTTTAAAACCCTTTTGTATCCTAGATGCAGAAACACAAATTTTGCATTGGAAATTAAGCATGTTTCTTTATCTGAGAAGTGCATGTCATCATTTTTTATATTGACTAGATCCAGCCATCTTCTCTTGTCTGTATTCTAGGAATAATTTTGAGTACATTCTTGAGGCATCCAAGTCTCTGCGTCAGAAGACAGGCGATGGCACGATGACGTATCTCAACAAGGGCCAGTTTTACCCAATCACCCTCAAGGAGGTTGACAGCAAAGGCATACAGCAACCCATCACTAAAGTCAGGGTAAGAAAAATGGATAAAAACTGACTTGAAATTAGAAACGACAGTTTCTGACCTTAATCTTGTGCCACTTAATAATATTGTCAAAACATGTAAAGTTTGCTTTGTGTATCTGTGTTTGTTTCCTTGTCAGAGTGTAGTGATGGTGGTGTTTGGAGAGGAGAAGTGCAGAGAGGACCAGCTGAAACACTGGAAGTACTGGCACTCTAGACAGCACACGGCTAAACAGCGGTGTCTTGACATTGGTAAGGTCCAAAACAATAGTTTAATAGTTTGAACATGTCATGGTACTGTGTCAGAGGTTCATATCAAACATGCCAAGTCTTTTAAACATCGGGGAAAGTAATTCAATAAGTATAATTGTCAGGATTCAGATGCCTCCGAATACGCAGTTTTAACCAGTTTTATCTTTATAGTTGTACTTAACAGGAAGTTTTTAGAGGTTAGGCTTAAATTGACATGAGCTAACTTGGCTTGTTTCAGACAGGATGACCTGAGCCAGATAATGGGGCCAGTTCAAGACAAAAAAAGGATTCATTTTTAATTATAATTCTTACACAGCTTGCATTATGTCCAAACAAGCTGAGACGTAAGAGTTTTATTGTGAGTAATTCAAATGAATCCTCCTGTGTCTGAAAGATAGCAAACCAGGAAAAGGTGGTTTTATTGTTCCAGTATCTGTTTTGGTAATGTGATATTAACATAGCTCATATAAATCTTAGACTGTTAGTGTGCATGTGTTCTCCTTGTTCAAATAATGTGTTTTTACTTTGTGTTGGACATAACTTTAGAAGTCCCTTCCTCTAGTTGGTTTGTTTTCACATAACATGACTGCTTAGATGACCTAAAAAATGAGTATTTTTTGCTCCAGCTGACTACAAGGAGAGCTTCAACACCATCGGCAACATTGAGGAGATTTCCTACAACGCCATTTCCTTTACCTGGGACACAAACGAGGAAGCCAAAGTAAGAAAATGCAGATACATTCATACAGTTTCTCAGAAATGATCATGCTGTGCTGACAAGACAGATTTCCATTGAAGTGAACTGTTTTCACACGGTCATTTGTTCAGAATTTGTCATGTGTGAACATCAAGAGTGTTTGGCTTGCAGGGTCACTGGTTATTAAGGATTAAACAGACTTCCATATCATACATTTAAAACTTGGGCATGATAGGTGTTATGTGGGTTGTTTTGTTGTTTTTAAACTCCACAAGCCCAGATTCTGTGCTCCATACCTAAACCAAAATGTCAAGAATGAGGAAACTGAGCAGGTGGTTCGAGTACAAGATTGGATTGCTTTCAAATAAAATCCAGGTCAACTGGTAGGAACATAACAACAAGAAGCTCTTTTCTTCAAAGTCACTGTAGTTTTTTGGTTAACGGCACATTCCCACTTTCTCCTGCTGGTATGGAAGACTTGCAGGCCTGCAAACAAACACTTTGGCTCATCTCCTGTACCTTTTTTTTTTGGTTGTCGGTAGCAAACACTACATAAAAGTCACATGCACAAACTTCTCTTGCACACAACAGGATATGGGTCTAACTGTCTAGTGCCTTGAGGCCTGTGTCTAAAGGATGTTCATCCTTGTGTGTTTTCATTACCTCATCATGTGTGTAACCACCCTGCCATCACAATATTTGAGAATCTCATCAATAAGGTGTTGGATTACAGATAAAGATGTGTTTCTGGGTGTGTATGGATGTATGTGTGTATTTTTACTTTTAGGGAGTAAAGACTAAGATGCTTACTCTCAAATGTTCATATGTTTTTAAAGGGGAATTTATTGGTTTCTCATTTTGTTGTGATTGTAAAGGTGAAGTAAGATGAGATGCACAAACATGAATGCATGAGCAAGGGTGTATGTGTGTGTGGTTTAACCTTGTGGATACAATTACAATAGAGTATATAGGTATTTCTCGTGTATTTGCAAAGCAAAAGGCAACCTATGTTGCCAAAGAGTGAAGCCCCCTATGCAAGAAACCTAAAATACAAAGAAAAACACTCAGACTTGAAGATGAAAGACAGAAAACCTTTAAAACTTTACATTAAAGTTCTAAATGCTGATAAAGGTGTGAAATTATAAATGTTGTACACACAAATATATTGTTTCTTTTTTGTTTTCTGAGTTAAATGTCAAATTGGACCCACCAGCTGCCTCTTGCTGAGCCCTGTTAGGAGTTTCCAGACCTTTTTGTTATGATTACGTTCTTTGTTGACACAATGAAAACCTGTTTTTAGTACAAGCACCGTGAGACAAAGAAGCGTAAAAGGAACGTGTCATTGCCAAAGTTGTCCAAAAGAGGGCGACATGACACAGGACAGCGGTGTGAGGCATCTGAAGCAGAAGGCCTTTAAAGTCTGACTTTCCAAAGTGAATCAGGATGAAAACTATTATAATAATTATTTAAAGTTCTCAGACTTTTAAGGGTCGAAGCTGCGCATCAAAACTGTGCGAATGTTGCCTCATTTGTCCCATCCCTTTCTCCACAGATCTTCATCTCTGTTAATTGTCTGAGCACCGACTTCTCCTCTCAGAAGGGGGTCAAGGGTCTTCCTCTGAATCTGCAGATTGACACATACAGCTACAACAACCGCAGCAACAAACCCATCCACCGGGCCTACTGCCAGATCAAAGTGTTCTGTGACAAAGGAGCGGAGAGGAAAATCCGGGATGAGGAGAGGAAACAGTCCCGCCGGAAAGGGAAGGTGGTCGATATCAACCCAAGCCTGTCGTGTAAGTCGTGCACGTGCGAATGAAACTACTATAAACTCTCATTTCAACCCAAGAGGAATGCAGTAAAAATTCACTGCATCTAAACTCTTACAGACTTTTTTCTTTCCTTTTTGTAACATGATCTTAAAGTTGACCGAGTCACTTTTAACAAACCTTTTTTCACCAGATAATACTTTACACAATAACCACTTTCAGTTCTTCTCTCTTCATCTGAATCAAATGCTTTTTCAGCAAAAATCAGATGAATGAATAAACATAATGAATAAACGGTTCCATTGAAAGCTACATGTGGTGCAACAAGCAGCCTTTTGATGGTGATAGTCACAAACTTAAACATTGTGAAACATCCAGCAGTATCTGTTAGAAGTAAAAAAAAAAGATAAAATATTGAACTTATGTAATGTGAGCACAAAATTGTAAAAGTTTTTCATAGATTATAACATCTTCATGTGTTTTGTTTCTTTTTCTGCCACAAAATTGTCATAAAAAACTATTGATGGAGGTTTAAAGACATAAAGCTTCATAGGGGATAAAGTGTATGAATTTTTTTTATCTTTGTGACTTACTAAAGTAATTCCTGTCTTTTCCTTTCAGTTGTAGATGTGAAAGTACCCATTCTGCAGAAACGCAATGATGTGACCATTTTCAAAATGATGACTGACCTGGAGACCCAGCCAGTCCTTTTCATCCCTGACATCCACTTTTCCTCCATGCAGCGCCATGTGAGTGCACAGACCCAGACACAAATCTCTAATATAGTTTAGATGGGCATGGCATAGACCTGCCTTTCGCAGGATCTCCAAACACAATTGAGATTTTTTTGCAACATTTATGTACCATTTGTTCTCTTAGGTGGTCCATAAACAGTTTATTTTTCAGCCTCCGCCCACCAATCTGTTGGCTGGGTTAAGGTGACCTGCCTGGCTGCCAGTTGGCAGGAACAAAGAGTTCTGCTTTCCAGATTTGATAGGAGTCCTACATACTTATGGCAGTGTTTCAAACTGCTTACTCACATGATGAATCATTCACCAGTTACTCAAAACAAACGGGTTGAAGAACACAACTCCCACACAAATGCCTTAATTCGTGTTTTCATATGCTGAAGACAAAAAAAAGACACGCATGAAGTCGAAGAGATGAGTGCCGATTTTTTTTTTCTTGGTGTTTTGCAGGTTTTTTTCCTCTGATATTGTGTTTCAGAAACGATAGAGTAAAAATGCTAATATTCTGTGTTCAAGGACTGTGGGCATGCGTGCAGTTTGTCAAGTTTTTATCAGTTTTGAAGAGCAGCAGTGTGTCCTGTCTGCATGTGGACTCTGAGCTCTGTTTCCAGCAGCCAGAAAACACTTCACATTGCACGTACAGGATGAGCATTGTGTGTGTGTGTGTGTGTGTGTGTGTGGAGCTGCACACCTGATTTGTAAACCTTAATCTTTTAGCCGTTAAGGCATTCTGTAATGTGTTTGAAGAGGAGTGTTGTTTATAGAGAAAACCTTTCCAGGAGATGTTGTTTTTTATTCCATTTGGTTGGATGTTTATTTATTTTGTGTGTATTCATTGAAAAAATGGACTCCCCTATGACCTGTGACTGCCCCCTACTGGTTAAATGGTGTGTCAACCTCCCTGAGTGCAAATGACAAAATATTGTCTCTTTTCTGTGATAATTTGTAACCACCTTGTCTGAGGGGAGGGGCAGAAGGTTATTTTTGGGGATGCCAATAACCCTGAACTTGACTAAAGTTGTGCAATCAGTTTCTGATAAACTTAGTTTACTAACTTTGCTCTCAGAATAGAAATCTGTTATCAGCAGTGTCTGATCGATAGTTACTGAGCATAGGGCTAAAATCCAGTGGTTTTTAAATGGTAAGAAAAGAGGTTTTTTATTTTATATTTATATATATCTACGTTTATATTAATTTGAAAACATGTCAGTGTGTGAAACCATTTTTCTTTTCTTTTTTTCCATATTATTTCAGACAAATAATCGAGTCCAGAATAAATATTCAGATTTTGATTAATGAAAATCATTATACATTCAGTTATTTAGAAGTTTGGGTTTTTTTTATGCAAAGCAAACATTTTTCACACATTTCCAATAACTATTAAAAAAAATGCATTTGCAAAGCACAAAAAGAAGCTGCCCTTGGCGGGTCTCAGAGCGACACTTTGCTATGTCTCCAGCACCACAGACTTTATTCTCCATCCATTGCTTTCAGGTGAAAGAGATAAAGGAAAAGTAAATGGGTCAACACAGGAAACCATTTGGACTTCGTTGTTTGCTTTGCCTTTGACCTAATTGACGGGCACAGCCAAAGCCACAATGAGTTTCAACTGCACTCTTTGCTTTGTTGAAGTCATAGAAAGTAAAATACATTTTTATCAGTATTTAAAAACGGATAAAAAAAATTATTAAAATCACATCATTAATAATTAATATGTGGCTGCTTTTTGTTTTATTTTTGTAAAGATTTGCCTCTCTGATTTTTTTTTTGTGCATTTGCAGCCCTTCACCTCAGAAGATGGAGAAGAAAGGTAGGTTCACAGACTTCACACTTGCTTCACCTTGGTTTTGAATTAACTCTACCTTTGATCCCATCCCAGTGACAGCCATACAGGCATGTATATGTTGTTTCTAGGAAAAGCTTTTGCTGCATGTGTGCTTATGGTTTACAGCCTGATGTTGGTGGTTACAGCTGATTAACTAGTGCTTGTGTCTATGTTGTCCCTGCAGCGCAGGCATGAGGAGATTACCTTTCAGTGATGATGAGTTTGCTTCCCCCCCAAACAAGATAGCAAGAGTGGATGAACCAAAGAAAGGTACTAGATTTGCATTGTGTAGAATGTTAAATATCAGTGTCTTTTGTCTGATTCACTTCTCTGACACTGAAGTTAAGTCTTTGCACATGCATATGCATGTGTGTGTTTGCTGTGATCGGCCTCTGAACCTCCACACACACACACATTTGTCCATGTGATTATTCCAGGTCTTTCACAACACTTAGGCACACGTGCCTGAGGCCGCCACTGATCACTCAGTGCATACATACAGGCAGACAAACAGGCTTGTGCCCTTTACCCCACATCCTTGCCATGGAGAATACAGCAGGCTTTTACTCATAATAATAATAAATATATATATAATAAATATATAATAGAAATTTATTTTTCAAGAGGAGTGTTTCAAAGAGCAATGCTTTATCTTAGAAAACATTTAAGTGTAGTCAGTAACCTCACAAATCCAAGATGGGCTTATAAAGATAAGCTCTGATTTCAGTTTAGAGTGAAGCCACAGAGAATTGATTAAACCTTATCAGGTGTGATCCAAAACAATCGGTAAACCTCAGTTAGTTACTGAAGGTTCCTGAAAAACATTGATTGGCTCTCGCCAATTGTCCTGTTCAAACATTATAATGTATATTGTGTCAAAGTGTTCTTTTAGTTCCTAGAATTGTCAATAATTGGGCATGTTTCACCTTTTAAGCCCCCAGAAATAATCAGTCAACTGTGTCTGGGAAGAAAACTGGCCTTCTAATATCAAGTTTCAGTTCGCAACTTGTACCAAGAGGTTGCAAATAGAATCGCATATCAAAGGGGACGTGAGTCAACAAATAATAGTAGCTCATTTTAAACTCACAATTTTTCCATCAAATCATTTTTAAAGTGAAGGAAAGTGAAGCTAGCATGGAACTAGCCAGCAGTATAGAAGTTGCTGGCCCATACATGCATTTGTCTTGTTAATGGTGTCAGTCACTAGTTTAAAGTTTTTTCAGTAGATCATTGTGTAAACTATGTGAATCATATTCCCATTAAAACTGCAGAATATACAATGAGGAAGGCTTTTGGTTTGGACTACATTGTGGGTGACCAGTTTCTGCTTTATGGAGATCCAGTCCTTATCTCACTTCCTAGATCCAGTTTCAATAGACAAGGTGGTGATGAGGTTTCAGTAATGCAGCCCACAAACAAGCTAATAACGGCATGGTAGCATAATAGCATTTTCAATATTTTTGCTAGGCAGTTACAATTTTTAGTTACAAACATGGACACGATGTGCAGTTGTTACTGCATTAAAACAGTTACAGCTCCTTTGTTTGAGTTTCATCCATGTGGAGGTAGGATGGTGTTGCAACAGCACAACTCTTGAAAACCTGCACAAATCAAGTAAAGCAGTCATATGTTTAGCTACCAGTGACTTCATTTTTAAGTTATATTTGTGTTCTCTCTCATGCTTTGACTCCTACCTGTCTTTTTATTCACCACACAGTCCTGCTTTACGTGCGCAAAGAAACAGAGGAGGTGTTTGACGCCCTCATGCTGAAGAATCCCACGCTGAAAGGCCTAGTGGAAGCTGTAAGTTGTGCTCTTTGCATATGACTTTCTTTCAGACTTCATGTTCCTGCTTGATGTTGGTGGTATAAATTTTGCACGTAGCAGCTTGAGGCCCAGTTTTCTCTGCGTCTGAGCAGCTGTAGGCGGTTAAGTGAGCTGTGACAGGGACAGGAGAGGAATGTTGAAAGCCAGGAGGGGTGTTTTTAGAGGGCTGTACAGGGACTGTAACGTGAAGTGAAGAAGCTAAATTAACTAGTGGAGACGAGGGATGGGACAAATGTTTTTGAAAGTAGGGATGAGAAGTGGGTGGAGAGAGAAATGTTGGGACAAAAGGTCTAAAAGGCAAAGAGGTTACATGAAGGTTGTTGATTTTTTTTAAAGCATAGAGTACAGAGGTCATACAGTGTTTGTTAAACAGTTGGGTTTGAGAGATTATTAAAATATATCTATTGACTAATTAGACTTAGAAGTGATGATGTTTTTCTACTTGTTTAGCTTCATTTATGGTCTCTGAAAATTGTCTTACTATACTTGAGGGGTCCATCAGAAAGACATTAGTAAGGGAAAGAACTTGGTTCTGAGGTCAGGTCTCAATTTAGATTAAGTTTAAGCTTCAGCTTTGTTGTCCAGGACTAGAAAGACGAGACGTGTTTGTGTGAAAAGAATAACAACACACTGATGTATTTATCTCAACCAGATTTCTGAGAAGTATGAGCTGCCTTTGGATAAAGTTGATAAGGTCTACAAAAAGTGCAAGAAGGGGTAAGAGGCAAATATATATAATTACAATGTAATATAAGAAATGTTTGTGACATAAGCAAAACTAACCATTTTCATGTTAACAGTATTCTAGTTCACATGGATGACAACATCATCAAACACTACTCTAACGAGGACACCTTCCAGATTAGCATGGAGGAGCTGGGTGGCATGTACAAACTGACTTTAACTGAGATCTGACTGGATGATGTCGGACTCAGAGGTACAGAATAAATGGAGCCATCAGGTTTACACTTCTGGCTATGCAGTGATTATGGACTTTATCTTAAACTTATTGCATCATCTTTTGTGCTGTATATGTTGACGCCAATCAGTTCAAAAGAAGTCCAAAAAGTGGTGTTTAAAAGGTAGAGCTCTTAATGGTTAATAATACTGGTGAGAGATGTAAGCTAATGCAGTTAATTGTAAAGCTTTTTTTTTCTTTGTGCATAAGGATTAACATGTGAGGATGTTTTTAATTGTCATGAATTTGTGAGAATATGAACTGCACCTCAAATATTAGTGCCTACTTTTAAACTTATTGTTCAGGTTTGCAGAGCATTTGTAGAGCTGCTATACCTCATGCTATATCAGCAGCAGTTTTTTCCTTCCTAAATTCATGTTTTAACTTTAGTCAGCTAAAATGTAAAAAACAATCATCTTTCCCTTCATAAAGACATAACTCTAATGGCTGCAGTCTGCAAAGTTAGATTGTTCGCACACAAAAAGATGGCAAAAATCACTGATGCAGCCTCAGTGATTCAGTGTATTAATAAGAAAATAATTATAAAAGGCAGTATTTGGAATATCACCATAAAGTTTAGGTAGATTATTGTATTTCTTTTTTAATGTTGGCATATAACAATAAGATTTTTGATGAATGATGAGGCTTTAATTCTTTTTTTTTTCTTTAAAGTTTGATTAAGAGCCTTTTGTAAGTATTACATAACTGTTACTGATAGCATTGCGAAAACACACTTACACCTTCTCTGTAGAGCAGTTCTCTGAATGCTGATGAAATGGGTCAAATAATATCTAGTGCAGCTTTTGCAAGCTGTCCTGGAAGTGCAATAATCTTTAGGCTCAGGAACAGTCAGAATATTATTTGCCTTTATTGCCATTAATACAGTATGAAAGACATGCTGATTCTTTTTTATGGAAATATTGTTTTTATTCATTGAAAAAATCTCTATGTTTGCTCTTTTGTATCTCTGTACTTATTGTGTATATATTTATTAAAAGAATGGATGTGGGTCACTGAATATATAACCAATTTTCTATTAATCTTAATTATAATGTATAAGTCCCTTTTTATATGAAGTTACTCTTACATTACATGTTAAGGGACAGAAAGGTCAAACTTTATAAAGATTTCTTTTTGGTCTTGTCAGCTTTTTTTGTAAAGGATTTCTTGCAGAAAGCATACAATAAAAGCTCTCCAGTAGCTTCCAGTTTGTTCCAGACTTGTTTCTTTTCAGCCTTTCTCGTCCAGTTTCTGTATTATCATGAAAAATACATTTAGTAAAATGCATAGATATGTTTAAAAAAAAAGACTTTTATAATTTTAAGTGAATGATTTAAATCCTAAGTGGGGAAAGGGGCAGGAATTAGTGGTCTGTCCACAGGAGCAGATGTCAGGGCATTGATTTGAAGGCTGGAGACAGGAAATGGGGTGATGAGACAGACTGGTGTAAAGAGGGGGGGAAAAGCAACTGATAAAAAAAATTTCCACATACACTGTTTCATTAACAGTATCTCACAAATTCTGCTAACAATAATTTAGCTATTTGGATGATTGTTAAGCGTTTGTAGAAATAAAGACATTCTCACTAAGACATCTGCAAAACTAATGCCATCCATCCATTTTCAACTGCTTGTTCCCAGAGCGGGGTCGCGGGGGGGCTGGAGGCAAAACTAATGAAGATTAATAAAATGTAAACCAGTAAATACATTTTTTAAAGATGTTAAACCGTAGCATTGGTACATAATCTATTAAAGGTTATTTCTTTAAAAGGGGCATTGGGGTAGAAACTATACAAAGATGGCCGAGAGGCACTCCGGATGTCTTTATCGAGGACTTGTATTGAACCTGTTAAATACAAGTTAGACCACACGAGCCAAGGCCACAAGTAAGATTGTAAAAGTAATTTTACACCTTTTTAGATCTGTTACTTTTAAATCCTCACATAATCAATGAAAAATACCTGTTAAAAAAATCATTATAAAAGGTGGGGGGAGGGGTTCTCCTGAAGGTTTGCAATTCTCATTTCCCAGGTATGACTGTTGTTAAAAGAAACAGAGAGACTATATAATGTTGTATAATGTATAATGTCACCCTCCTCCAACTTTTTGTAGATGTGTTGTTGCCATCAAATTCAAAATGAGCTCATAAAATTACAAAAAGTTCAAGTTTTAACATCTAATGTGATGTCTATGTTGTATTGGAAATAAAATAGAGGTTTATGAGTTACATATCAGTGCTATTTTATCAATACTTAACACAGCACACAAGGGTTTTATTGAGTTTGTATATGTCTGTCTGGTCAATATTCATTGAAGTGAAAGCTTAGCAATACACGCATGTTGATCAACAAACAGCAATAGAAATGGAGGTGAAATGAAAATATGGAGCAATCACCAGAAAAGATGTGCGAGATCTTTCAAAGTGAGGTTTTTTTGTGCTGTAACATGCTGTGTATTCTGATGAACAAATGGATCAACAACAGAAAGTATTTTTCATTTACAGAGTTATCTTTATACTTTATGCAATAATAAAACAATGTACATGCATTGATGTGAAAATCCTTTGTGTTTAAATTGCTCGGTTTTTTAAAAACTTAAATAACTGTTAGTTTAGGCTCTACTTTAAAAGATGAATTGTATGAATGGGACTTTATAGGACCAACCAAACACACTTTCATCAAATTTCCTAATATTTTACATGAAATACAATGTTTTGCTCTTAAATATTTCTATAGTAAGCCTTCCCTGTTTCACTGAATGATAAAGACACTAAACAAACACCTCTATAGGAATCTATAGGGATATTTAGAAAGATGGGACTGTTTAGTTTTCAGGTGAGGCATAGTGAGGAAGGTAGTTAGCATTTAACTAACAAGCCACGTCACTGCTGTAACACCGCCATGCCTTCAAGTGTCATCTGCCATCTGTTCTGTTTTACAGCCTCCATCATTCTCGCTTTTCAATCTTTCTTTTTATCTCCATTTTGAAAGCCATAATAGGTACAATTCATTTCTATCCAACAATATCCGGAAAACCTCTCCACTATTCTTTATATCTCATCTTAATATACTACTAATGACTGAGTTTGGAAGTTTAAAGATTTCAGTAATACCTCATTTCACTAACTATCCATAATCATCTACATTAAGTTAATAAATGTTTAAACATTTATGATCATTTTAAAAAAAAGATATTATTTTATGGTAAATTATTTACATCCATTATATTAAAACCTTTTAGAAACCTGTTCGCCAAATGCCTTGAGGAAAAAACAGTGGGCCCACGTGTTTGCTTAAAGTTGTTTTTTCAGAATAAGACGATGCATTAAATACTTTCAGTCTGGTTTCTGCCCTCCTGAAGTTATCACTGATAACAAAGCAGTACATTTCTATGTAGCAGTCATGAGTGCAAACATGCAAACAGTTTATACATGCTTCCCTTATGTCAGGGATGCCCAAATTTGGTCTTCAGGAGACCCTTCTTCAGCACACCTAAATCAAATGAATGGCTCATTGCCAGGCCTCTGCAGAGCTGCAGAGGGAAGCAAACATTTCATTCAGGTGTGTTGGAGAAAGGATACATCTAAAGGTTGCAAGATGGTAGATCTTGAGGATCAGATCTGGGCACCCCTGCCTTAGGTAATATCATTAGACAACTTTCATTCCTATGTGAATGATATGTGAATGATTGGTGAAACCAATCAGTTTGTCAGATTACAAAGCTGTTTTACGAACACAAAGATCTGGATGATCGAACTGTCTCCTTTTAAACTTAGACGAGACTGAGATTGTTGTCTTTGCACCTGAAAAACAAAATTCTGGAAAGTTTTATATACTTTTAAATCTGAATTTTTCAGTATAAGCAATGTGTTGTGAGAGTTTTCAGCTGCAGCTTTATCTTTACTCTGCACAACAGATTTTTTGTGTGTCTGACTGGTTGTTTGTCTCTCTGTGTTGGCCCTGTAATGGACATGGCAACCTGTCCAGAGTGTACCCTGATTAGAATGATAATTCATTAGAATAAGCAGTACAGATAATGGATGGATGGATTATTAACTGGTTCAAACTGATGTGTCTGTAAAGCACCCTGAGGAGACTTTGTTGTTAAGTCTCCCTATTTTATATAATAGTTGAAAATCTTCTCTTCATATTTGTAGAAAAAAATAAGTCTTTACACTGTAGTTGGCTAACCATGAGAGGCATCAGCTTTTCATGCTTCAGCGATTCAGTTTGTAAATAATAAGATTTAAAGACCAGTGCCTAATTGATCAAAACTGAACGTATTTATAATAGCTGGAACTGCAACGTAAAGTGGTAAACCACTGCAAAATGAAACACATTTTACCACACAGGGTATTTATTCAACGTTTACTCTTAAAAGGATATCATTGAATCTTGATCATTAGGCCACACACATCGTCAGACAGTCTCCAAGGAAGATCCTCCGGGAAGCCCTCAAGCCTGCCTCCTGTTCCTCATGTTGCCAGGACAACAGACAGCAAGCTTGCAGCATACAAGTCAGTCTCTCATAGCAACAGATTGGCTTTAGTAACCCACTCTGACCAATCAGAAGCTACATGCTTGAAGAGAAATCCCTGTTGTTGCTCCATGCTGGTGTGTAGGAGGCGAGGGGGGTGGAGTCACGTGCTGTGTGGTACACAAAGCATCCTTTAGTGCAGCACTGACTTTCTCCAACAGCTTGTACTACAGGTCATCAGTGGTTTATTGTTAAAAAGACACACAACAACAATTTGATCAGGAGAAAAAAACAATGCAGTTGTTGAACAATAGCACAGCATTTTGCAGTTACATCATTTTTTCTCAATTATTGTTTCACAAATCTTACAATACTTTCAAATATACCCTTTTTTAACTGGAATTTCATATACAGTGTAAGTATAGTCAGCATGTTTAAACTAAAGTTATGAGGTAAAAACATTTAGTCACATTTATTAAAGTTTTCAATAAAAAATAGATGGAGCCTCTGGTGTATGTTAAAATGTTTTTTTAAATTTATTTATTTGCTTTTTTTGTAAAATAGGCTCACATTTTCATTTTCTCGTGCTTTTAGTTGTTCATTCTTAACAATATGATCAGTTCCCCTCATCTAAAGCCAAAACAGTCACGATTCATGATTTCCAAAGAGAAAGAAGTTTTCTGTTTTTCTTTCGGAAACACAATACTTACACATACAGATATTAAAAATACAACAAAACCTGAAAAAACTGGATTCAAAGAGGAAGAAATGGGACCTTTCTGTAATGATTCACCATGGGTACACAGCTTTTATGTGCTGTGAGCACTGCACCCAGGCTTACTGTAGCAGGAGGGAGGAACAACAGATGGACAATATATTCGATATGTTATTGTGCACTGATGTTCTGGATATTACCACTTTGCATCTGTTACTGAAATATGTTCAATAAACATTTCATGATTGTTAGAAAAATATAAATAATGTTTCAGATGCTGCGAGACAGGGTTAAGAACAAAGTGTTCCAGCATAATCTTCAACATGAATGAGCAAAATTGACTTTAAATATGCACCGTATAAGTACACACACCTAAAACATGACATAAATTCATCGTAAGGAATCATATTCAAGTTATCTATCACTAAACCCTCTTCAGATTCAAGACCAAAGCACTATCACATTAATGTAAGACAGTATCCACACGCTAAAGTTTACTCTACAGGCCTCACTTTGCTCTGCCAAACAATCTGAGGAATACTTTTAGTTTCACTTATACAGCACAAACACATTTATAAGAAACCAAAGTGTTGATTATGCTTGATAAATGCACAATAGCTAATAATTTTATCTAATAGGCTTCAGATGACATCAACTCTTGTCAGTATAGTCTGCCTGTGCCTGACTGTGAGAGTTCTTGGGGTGTAAAATAGTCCCCAGGGATTTATTTAACATCTCTAAGGCAACTCCTCCTTTTCTGACTCCCAGAGTTCCTGAGCTGGGGGAGTTTAAATTGACAAGGGTGGTGTTCGTGCAGGGGCCCAGATAGGGCCAGTGTAACCTTTCCTCCAAATTCCCTAACTAAGAGAAGTAGGCTGCCCTACTTATATCACAAACAGGCTGCTGTACCTAAGCCCAACTGCTTGTCATGCCTGTGTGCAAACGGGTTTTCTTTGTAGCTCCTCCCATTTCTCCTCAATTCCTGCAAACAGCTGGCACTGAAACCACACTGCCACAGCTCTCAATGCTTTCTGAGGTCATGTGCAAGTGAGTCATACCAGGAAACGGCCTTCCTTAACAAACTGCCAGGCCCAGACTGACACACCTGCTATACGCCCATCTGCTGCAGACAGCCTAATAAACAAGTAAACAACAAGGTAAATGTGATCCAGGTTCAGGTTTATGACCAGAGGGGAGAAAAAAAGAAGCAATGTGACTTTGTGATTGTAAAAAATGATACTACCAACTAATATTTTCTTGGTTTATTGGTAAAACTGAATGAAGTGTGCATTAAAAGCCTTAATCATGCCCTGATTTAAGGTTAGCTGGAACTTATGACAGAGTTTCCCTTTGTCCACATACAGTTGGTGATGTAATAATGTATCTGGGTCAAGATCAATCTGAAGTCTCTGACACGTGCAAATGAGCTCATAAAAATGGCCAGACAATAGGCCAAAAATTCCCAATACAAAATACATATGTAATGTCAGATATTTAAAGCAAAAAATCCTTTCAGATGCATGAAGGGCTGTGCTTTTACACACGTTTAGTTTATTTTACTTCAGAGATCAAACTGTGAAATGCACCAGATATTTTGGCTGACTAACTCAAAACTAAGATAAGAAAACAAAAGAAGTCCTGAGATTAGAACAGAAACCAGTGCTACTGAAACCTTTTCATGATTTAGGGCAATACATGGCCAGACATACCATGTGGATTTTGTTTCTAGCCACAATTGTATTATGACTGCAATAAAGTATTTTGTTGCTTAGTGAATTTGTATCCATGCAATAAAATAGGAACATTGTGATAGCTGAGCATTGATTTGTCTTGTTTATCTGTGTGAAAATGCATAAACATTTTCCAAACAAACAAATGGTAAAAATGATTTTCAATCTTCATGATAAAGCTTAATAAAAATTTCCATTACCAGCCTGAATTTATAAGTACGGGTATAATGAGTATAATTCTTTCCAATATTTACCTGTTTAACACCTTTAAATGTGTTACTTTTTCAAAATAGAATAATGTGGGGCAACAATAAACGATGTTGTGGAGAACACATTTAAACCCTAAACCAGGAAAAAATACTGATTATTCCATCAGTCATGAGCTTCAACGCCCTTTAAAATCTTTTATTTAATTTGGAAAAACATTACTTTATCTAATAGCACCACAAATAATAATTATATATATAAAACATTGAATTGTTATCCTGCCATTAGACATTTCGTTCGTTCATATTTTAATAATCTCTCAGCCAACTGAATAATACAAAATGTTCTACTCCAAATAGCTCTTGTCTTTTATCAAATACAATTAAATATATTACTCTTATGCACACTTTTGTATCGTAGATTTTACATTTTACTAAACGTGTAACATAAAATATCTCCAGTCATTAAAGAGTCATTTTATTCACACACTCTGTGAACGCGGTATAGACTGGATCGACCTTTCGCCCAGTTAACCGAGCGGCAGTTCATCGGGTTTATCTTGACACTGCTGACTCCCGTGGCCACGCCCACCGTCGGCCACGCACCCCATTTCCTCCAACCGTCCTGCGAGCACGCGTTGTTCACGCGCTTACCGCTCTTCCATTGGTTCGACTTCCGCACACACTCGCTCGTGATTGGCCAGCCGCCACTACGCGTTGTGAGATTTGTTTTTCCTTTTTTTCCGCCGTCCTTTCCCCTCCCCATGTTTTACTCACACAGCTGAGAGAAAAAGGGAGCCAGTCAGAGAAAGAAACCGCCTCAACCCTATCCCAGAACAGGCAGCATCTCTGGCAACCGCTGTTTCTTTGTTCTACGTAGGCTTTGACAACAAAAACGTGATAGTTACATATTTTGTTCTTCAATGACATCGAGGAAATTGAGCGAGTTTGACTCACATACGGTAAGAACATTTTAAAAACTGTCATTTATAGTTTGATCTGCGTTTATATTTTCCTCTTTGTCCCAGTATGTTTACTTGTTTATTGTCTGGTGTGGCGTTTTAGTTAAATTCTGCGTTTATGCTCAAAGTTGATTAGTTTTATGTTAATCTGCCATTTGTACATAAACCACTCATATTTACTTGTATTTATATAAAAAATGTCGATTATGCAATATTAAGATGCAATGAATCTGCAGAGGTCTAAAAATATAATTACATTTTTACAAACAAGTAAGTTTATAAGGCAATTTAATCAGTGTGGTAGCATTTTAGTTGATAATTTTTTTTTTTTTGGTGGGGGGGTTGTTTTGTTAAAGTTTTAACTTCATCATGAGCACTTCCTGATGAAACCCCGCTTTATGGGGATTTCACATGGATCATCTCGAAGCACGTCACTGTTTGGTCTATATTTGGGAAGGGGAGGTGTCCTGGCTTTGGGCCAAAGGCAGTACATGTTGAGCTGGGGTGTAGTCACCAACTCCCCTCTCCCTCACAGCATCATGCAGCTTGGCCCGGAAACTTTAGGTAACAGTGACTGAGCTGAGCTGGTATAACTGGAGTGCATCCCCCCCTTTCCAAGTGAAATAAAGATGCTTTCCTTAGTTAATCATAACTGATTATAATACACTGAATTGTCTGAGCAACAATGTGCTATTATAATCTGGTGATGTGGAGGCACAGAATAACATGATTTTCCTGTTCTTTTTGGTTGTTTTTCCTCTTAGACCGAACATATGGATCAGTGTGGGTCTTGCGTGAAGAGAAGGAGGCATGACAGCGAGCAGTCTGTCTCTAGTGGGACCAGCAGCTGTTCCTCTGGCTTGGAGTATACTGATCTGGAGGCAGCTGAAGCACTGGTGTGTATGAGCTCTTGGGGCCAGGCGATCTTTCTCGGCAGCAACAAGCCAAACGCCTGCAAGCCAAGGCCCCTCACCCCAGCCTCAGACTCCTGCGACTCTCTCCTACCACCGGAACCTCCAGAACCACCAAGGGACTTTGTGTCCCTCTCCTCTTTGGTAAGACATGATCATACAGAGATAGCACCAGCATCATATTGCATTGTAAAACCACATGTGTTTAATTAGTAAACATATCTGACTGTCAAGGTTTTCATGACCTCCTGCATCTTAGTTTTTTTTTTTACACAAGATTGGAATATATGATAAGTGTGCAGCAAGAAAAACCTTGATACTGTAAGTTGGCTGACCTTCAGGTGGAGTACTTTCTTGCCAGTGCAGGCTCATAAAAATCAGTTTTTATGGCTCGCTAACTCAGAGACTTATCTTTGCATTTGATTGCAGCGGTACTGGGATTACACTAATTATTCAACCATCTCTTTGCAGTGTATGACTCCACCTCACAGTCCCAGTTTTGTTGAGACCCCATCAAGCTCTGTGGTTCAGCCAAGCTTCAATGTGGCTGCGTCCACACAACGCCGTGGATCTGGAATCCATCAGCGTGTGTTGGTACCGATTGCTGAGAAGACCCCCTCCCTCTCCTCTCTACCCTGTAGAGCCATGGCGACCAGTGTCATCCGCCACACTGCAGACAGAACCTTCTGCCAACAGCACATTCCAGCGGCCCCCAGTCCAGAGAGAACTATAGACGCAGTAATTAATACAATAGTCTGCCAGCAGCAGCAGGAATGCATTACAAACACTGAGCACATGACTACACCTCCATCACCTCCTGTGTTTCTTGTATCTTCAGAGAGACAGCAGCATAGTAGTCCCTTAAAACCTTGTTTGGACAGTGTCTCCACCCCCACTCCTGTCAACACTCAACCACAAATTAGCCCACCCAGTCCTACTGTTTCCACAACCCTGTCCCCTCCTCCAGTCACCAGCCCTCAAATCATTTGCCAGATGTTCCCTGTCAGCAGCCAATCAGGTATAATCTCAGCCTTCATCCCCAGTGCAGTTCAGGCCTCCTGTACTGGAATTCATACCACCACCACATCCATCCTCCCGCAACCTACCTCAGCCAACACCACCACTGTCCAGCAGTCCCTTATTGTGGGCTCGGCAGTGCCCCAGGGGACAGTGATGCTCGTCCTGCCTCAGTCCACAGTCTCTCAGGCCCCTCAGTGCCCTCAGACTGTCATGACACTGGGCAACACAAAGCTGCTACCCCTTGCCCCTGCCCCTGTGTATGTGCCAGCAGGCCCCAGCGGCAGCACAACAACCACAAAGATGGACTTCTCCCGCAGAAGAAACTATGTCTGCAACTTTCCAGGCTGCAGAAAGACTTACTTCAAGAGCTCACACCTGAAGGCTCACCTGCGAACACACACAGGTGAGGGTTTCATGGACATAGAAGCCTTGGTTGTGATATATTAATGAAGATGTTTAATGGATGTGGCTTCTGTGTTGCATCCTGTTTGTCAAGCACTCTTTCTGTTGCCAAGTCATTCTTGATTACAAGACAGTTAGCTCACTGTGTGTGTGTCAGGAGTGGCGTGTTATGTTTTTATGACCACAGCGTGACTCATCTATTTTCCCGGTTTGCTCCTCGTTTCCCTCCCTTAGGTGAGAAGCCCTTCAGCTGCAGCTGGGATGGGTGCGATAAGCGATTCGCCCGTTCTGATGAACTCTCCCGACATCGGCGCACACACACCGGGGAGAAAAAATTTGTGTGTCCTGTGTGTGACAGGCGATTCATGCGCAGCGATCATCTAACCAAACACGCCCGCCGCCACATGACCACAAAGAAGATTCCCACTTGGCAGGCTGATGTTCGCAGTCTGAGCAAAATGGCTGCCAGTAAAACTCCTTCCTCTAAACCTGGCATTGCCACACTCAGCATGCTAGTACCTGCTGGCTCAAATTAGACAATAAACAACTGTGATCTTACCCACTCCCAACAAACCACAGGGACGATGGGAGCAGCCAGGCACATAGAGCTGTTCCTCTTACTTGTGGGGGAGAACAAAGGACTAAACATACACTGGACTCTTCTTACTCTACTGCTAATTTGTACATCTATTTTCTTTAAAAGATTTTTGGTTTACTTTGATACTATTGATAAGATGGATGCACTCTTGCCAAAGCTTTTGTAAAAACTTTGTCTTAGACATTTCACTTTGTAAAGTTCTCTTACTGAACGGTTTGTGTCTTTGTGAATGTATTGTTTATTGTAGTATAAAATTCATTCATGTCATATTTGGGGAAAAGTGACAATGTAAATATGAATATTAATCTTCACTACTATGATTATACATTGATTATATCTCCATGTCTAAATTTTCATATTATTTAATATTATATTTCTTATAAAAGCTGTTTGAATGGGTCATTCTTGTTGCACTGTGTGATATTTTTCATCTGGATCAGGATACAGTCAGTGCTCTTTCCTGGCCGGGTGATGCAGTGAGTGGTGTGTGAGTCTACCACATCCTGTATGTATCCCATTCTGCCCCTCTACCACTGCCTTTTTTGGTCAGCTGAAACTTACTCATGTTCTTCCAAATGGGCTTTCTAGCTTCTAGGGGGCTTCCTCTGAATCTGTTTTTTTGGTGTTATAAAAGCTCTTTTGGCAGATCATGTGGGAACACTATGTCCTATTCATTATCTATGAGCCAGAGT
Organism: Pseudomugil gertrudae; assembly: GCA_037177535.1. Lineage (NCBI taxonomy): Eukaryota > Metazoa > Chordata > Actinopteri > Atheriniformes > Pseudomugilidae > Pseudomugil > Pseudomugil gertrudae. Next base: position 11,610,546 of record JBAMHV010000021.1, on the reverse strand, counting down.
GCTTGGTGAGTCAGACAAGATAGACAAGATGCTTGCTCTTTATTGGACTTCATTAACAGAGGCCTTTCAAATGTGTCAGACAGGAACAAGGAAATATAAGTCCAAGTCTGGCGTAAGAGACCACAAAGCATTAAAAATTAAATAAAATTAGATCTGATAGATTTATTTACTTATTTTCAAACTCAATATACTAATAATATAACTCCTCAAACTAAAAGTAGTGTTAGAAATACCATGAACTGAAACAGGAAGTCATTTACAGTAGACCTACCACACTCATGATAACCTGAAATAATGTAACTGCATTTTTATTTTAATAATTAAATTTAATAAATCCGACTTGGCAACACACTAAAGGATTATTAAATAATTTTTTATACTTCGGCCTCCTATATTCCTCTCTTAGTAGCACAAACGCACAGATTAATATGCAGTGGTGTCATGATGCAGAATGATGCTTCCAATCATGTAGTGAGAAATATGAACTGTTGGAGGTGCGACCAATCAGCGCTCTCCTTCTCACACCCGCCCATTTGCCTTACTGACCGACATTGTCTCCTAACTGGCTGCGTGCCACTCTAACTGTGGTTTCCAGCGACACCTGCTGGTATAAATGTGTCATTTGCTTCAGAGAATATAAAATCCTTCTTATTACTTTCAAAGAACTTGATGGTACTGCCCCCAAATTAGCTTATTGATCCCTAACAACAACAACAACAAACTCTCCTTTCTCAGAGTAAGGACCTCCTTGTGATTCCTAGAATTTACATGACTGTAATATGAAGTAGTTGTTTGTTTTAAGGGCAGCTAAACCAAAATGGTTCAGCGAGGCTTCTGAAGGAAACGAGCATGAAAGATAATATTTCTACAATTTGACCTAGTCTTTGCTGCATCTCTATCAAAATGCAGAATATAGTTTATTATCACATAGGAAACTTTTCAGCACCAAGTATCTTAAAGAAACTACTGTTCTATAGTTTCCCAGGTTGCAGGTTTACTTGTGGTTCCTAAAGTCTCAAATGGGATTCAGAACATGCAGTAATCAGATCCTTCTCTTATAAAAACCACTTCCATTGGAGAAGGAAATGGCCTCTTGTTCTTTAAGATTAAGATCAAAACCTTTTGTTATAAAGCTGGTTTGTGTCACCTTGTGTAGCTGACCCATGGTAATCTTCTTAGTTACATTGACAAACTATATTTATGAATCAGTTATATCAACTATGATGGACTGGCAATCTATCCAGGGGTGTGCCTTCCCTCCTGCCTAGTAACTTGGGATGGGGTCTAGCCCTCACAGCTTTGCATTACAATAAATGGTAACAAATAATTGATTGATGAATCTTCTGAATTTCTATTCTCATAATTATCCAATGGATATTTATTGCTTTTTTAGAAGGTTGCATTTCTTACTGTTTTTTATCTTTATTTTTTAATAGTTCCACATTATTATTAAAATAATTATCTCATCCAACTTCGTACTGTGCTAAAGCGGGAAATTTTGTAATAAAACAGTCTAAATGTGCATAAAATGAATACTTTATGCGCAAACAATGTGATTTTCATGAGGACGGAAGTATTTCGCTGTTACACACGATGTCGATGTTGCCATGGAAACTACAACAAACACCAACTGAAGCTTTCTTCCCTTTGAGACGGTCTTTTGAAACACAAGGTTAATCTCAAAATAATATATATACCACGTTTTTGTTTTAATAGACCTACGTTTATTTCTGTGTTAAATCCTAAAACGTTTTATGAACATTTAGGTGTCCTCTGCTTACAAATCCTCATGGAGCTCGGCGATAAACTAAAAGAACTTAACTTGACAGCGGATGAACTGGAAAGACTCTCTAAAGCCCTCGAAGACGATAAATTCAAGGAAATGCTGCGTGACTACGCCCAAGAAATATCCGACCCCGAGAACAGGAAGAAATATGAAGAGGAGATGAAACTTTTGGAGCAGCAGAGAGGAAAAACCATCGAGTTTATCCACCCAACGCCGTTTAAGGTCATCAAAACAAGCGTAGGTGGCAAACAGAGATGCTTTATCAACATCTGTACAAATGACAAAGTTGGAAAGCCTGAGTCTAAGAGTGTTGTGTCAGAGGATGGTCGCAGAGGGCAGAGTTGGTCCCTACCTCACACTCTGCAACCTGGGAGGCAAGAAACAGATACTAAAGGTAACAAATTCATGATTTATGACGTCACATACCATCCTGACACACTGTATATAGCAAGCAGAAACAAGAAATTTATGGATATAGTGGATGACACAGCCATCCAGGGAATTCAGAAAGCCTTTAAAGTGACACTGGACAAAAAGAATATGAAAGAAATAAAAACTAAATACAAAGGTACCCCACAGCCTTGTGTAATCCGAAAACCCATACCTGGATACGAGGCCAAGGAGGCCCCTGAGCAGCCTGACCCCCTTGCCTTCCCCTTTCCAGATGAAACACAAACGCAGACTAAACCTGTTTTGCTGCCTCCAACAGAAAACAGCAACAATATTAAACCCCAAAAAATCCAATCGCCGCAAACCAAGGAGCCAACCAAGCCCAATTATACAGTAAAATATAGATCTTTCATTGATTTACAGGACTTCAGATGTTCCAGAGACTCTGCCCAAAGCCCCAGGCCTAAGGAGATTGTGGTTACTATTGACGTGCCACTCTTAAAGTCAGTTGCAAATACCATCCTTGAAGTTAAAGAAAAAAGCTTGCTGCTAGAGTCCAAGAACCCAGCCTACAGACTGGAGCTGCCTTTTGCCTATCCAGTGGATGAAGACAAAGGACAAGCAAAGTTCAACAAACAAAGAAGACAGCTGATCATCACATTACCTGTTCATCCTCCAAATGTGGCTTTTGATTTTTGTGTTGTACCTGCAACAAGTGTGAGTGATTTTCAAAGGGATGGTGACAGCCAGGAACAGAAAAGTGGAGTTGAAAAGGATGTCAAATGGAAAGAGATGGAGCCGGAGGTCCAAACAGGTGATATGGAAAAGAGAGCAAAAGAAAGACACATGGGGAAGGTAAACAAACATGAAGAGGAGGAAGAAAACGATCAAAGGATGAAAGCTGAGTGTCAAAAGGTGGGGGAAGTAGAGGAAACTGGTGTGGAGGAGAGAAAAATTAAACAGCTGGAACACAAAGGCCAAGAAGGTAATGAAGAAAGAAGAATTAAGACACAAACTGACAAGATTCCTGGAAGGGAAATGCAGGAACAGGATGTGAAATTACAAGAAAACAAGATGAAAAAGGACGAAGGTGGACAGCTGCCACAGAGGAGCAAACAAAATGAAGATACTGAAAAAAATAACCACAGCAAACCAAAAACAGAAAGTTGTAACGAGTCAGCAGAGGATTCTCGTGTCCTGGAAGAAAACGCTGTTGTTGTACATAACAGACCTGAACAGCAGCACATTTTAATCTGTGATCAACACTGCAGTCATACAGGACAGAACAAAGAAGGAAGTCTACCCTGCAGTTTGGAGCCAGCACAAATGAAGTCCAAAGACATGCAAGAAACCGGAAAGACCAAAATAATACAAGAAAATATGCAGGTGAGAAACCCGGACAATCCTTTTATGAGTCTAAATGTAGATGGATGGATGATTGATCCTGTCCTTAACCTGTTGCCATACATATTCTGCCCACCAGGTGATACCTCTTCAACTTCATAAGTATTAGACCGATCATATTATATTATTAAATTATTTCCCATCATTCATGTTTTGTTTTAGCTTCCTATGACATGATCTTCCAAGAAAGGATGACAGGCTTCACTCTTTTTTCCATTTGTCAACTAGGTGAGAACAGATGCCACACTTCAGAATCACACATCCACTGAAGCATCTCAGACTACTGCAGACACAACAGCCATGAAACAGTGCAATGAAGGCGATGGCTGCGTTTCCGAGTGTGAAGGAGGGAAGTTTAGCAACGTGTCCAGAGCAGATGTAGCAGAAACATCCAGCAGTGGAAGCCCAGGTGCACAGCTCACTCTGTGTTCTGCAAAACCTACGCCTGTCTCTGTAAAGAAACGTGAGGATACAGATGAAGATGACCTGCCAGTGGAGCAGACTTTCCGTACTTCAGAGATCAACAAGCCCACACCTTTATTGAGGGAGATCGATGCAGATGGAAATGAGACAGTAATCAGTGATCATTCAACATCTGCTGGGTTCCTTTTTCAAAACAAGCTGATGTTCGAGCTGGACTGATGAAGTTTGTTTTGAGTCACCAGCAAGTTAAAATTCAGTTAAAGTTAGTAAATTCTTGCACATGATTCCTAACATTTAGATATAACTGAAAAAAACTACTGACAACATTATAATGAATACTTTATTTCTTCTGTATTTATAAAAAGTGTCATTAGCACAATAACAGTCAACTCATTTTAGCTGCTGTTAATGGACTTTGAGGCACTGTGTTAAAGAAAATAAACCTTATTTCTTTATTCCCATGCCTTACAGAAGTAGGTCATTAGGGGAACCTGCAGTATGCCCTAAAAACCAAAACAGAAATGACAAGATACTGTAGGACCTGTGAGAAGTACAGAAGCTTTTTACAAATTGTCAGTGCCACTGTCATACAAATGGAGCAGACAGAGTTAAACCTAAATGTAAAACAAGCAGCTTAAAGCAGTTTTAAAAATAAAGTATAATAAAGTCCAAACTGCCCTTTCATTTAAAGGCAATAATACCATGTGGCCACTAACTATAGCAGCTTCCTCTTATCATCGTCTTCCAATAGGCTGTGTTTTACCACACAAACTATTGCAGCATCCACCGCAGTTCCTACATTTTACCGAGTGTTCCTCTTCATCTCAATCCTCTTTGGAGGGAGTTGTCTAAAAATTCTGAGTAGCAGGAAAGTGAGCAGAAGAACTGTTGCACTGGTGCGTCTGTGCCTCCCATATCATCCACCAGCACAACCGTGTGAGAGACCTGGTGCAGATTCATGTTCACTGCTGTTTTGATGTAGAAATGAATGCAGACACGGCCGCAGTCGCAGGTCTTGGCTACTTCGAGGTCCCGACACAAATGGGCAGGGATAAGGTGGGGTCCATAAGGAATCCTGCAGAGAAAGGTTCGTCATTGGTAAGAATTCAGGAATAACAGGTTTAAATGTGACAGTAGGTAATTAAATCTAACCTGAGGTTAGCTACAGCTCTGGAGGCCATCTCTTGGAGTGGAAGGGGGAATGTAAGCTGCATGGTGTGGTCCAGAGAGTTGGGCTGGATAAATGGGTTTCCAAACAAGTCTAGATTCTCCAGACACAACTTACGGAAGTCACCGGGCAGAACGGCTAGTTGGTTATGTGCAGCAGACAGGAACCTCAACTTTGAGAGTCGCCCAATGTGAAATGGCAAGCACACCAGCTCGTTATCGTCCAGTTTGAGGTTCACCAGTTCCCTCAGCTGGCAAAACTGCGCGGGCAGGGACTGCAATCGATTCTGGCTGATGTCCAGGACCTGGAGGGTCCGCTGCAGGGTGGATAAGCAGAGGGTCTCGCTGAAGGCTTCTAGGTGGTTGTTGTGGAGGATGAGTTCAGAGAGGCAGCTGAGGTCACCAACAGTGGCAGGAAGTTTCTTTATGTGATTGTTGCTGAGGTCAAGTTTACGTAAAGCTGTGAAAAGAAAACATAAACAGAACCCTGATAACGATATCCCTTAGTAAATGTTCTTAAATGTTCCTCGATCTGTATTCAGACATTCCAGCAGAAGTGACAGTATGCACACAATATTTGTCATTTGGGTGGGATTGGTTGGTATATCCAGTGCGCTAATATATAATAACAAGCCACGTCTCTATAAACATTCTTTTGCAGGTGTTATGTAAAACATAGGCAGACAGTATGAAAGCAGCTGAAATGATCATTTTCCCACATGTTTAAGCTTGTTGAACAACGTAAAACACTCAAGGAAAAACATATTTAATTTCAACTTAAGACACCAGGTCTGCATCGTCACACCAGTTTGTCAGAAGAATTTGTTCAGTTAGAGGCGTCAAAAAATGTTCTTTTGCCATTAAGTTAATACTGAACTGAAAGGAGTAGTTAAAAATAAGAATATATGAACAGAAACTTCAGCATTAACTCAAATAATTCTCATGCATTTGATTTAGAAGCTGTGTGGTGTTGCAGCTAATTAAACCATGGGCGAGGAAACTTCTAACTGGACTGTAAATTATAATAAATATTCTGGTCTGACAGTTTCCTCTGGACTGATATGTTTATACCTGTCTATTACGTTTGGTTTTTAATCAGCCAAAAATCAACTGCTAATCAAGCTCCACTGGCTTCCAGTTGCAGCACGCATCAAATTCAAAGCTTTGAACTCTTTTATTTGACTATTTATCTATCCAGCTCTTTGCCACAACTCAGCATTGATGATATTGGGAAACAAATGGGAAATATATATTTTTTAAAATTGCCTCTAGCAGACTTGCAGCACTTTTCTATGTTGTTCCCTGTTGTTTGATTTCTTGCTTATGTTGTTTTATTCTCTGATGTACGTCGCTTTGGAGAACATCGTCTGCTAAATAACTCTAGAATAGAACAGAATAGAATATTAACCTGACTGCAACAGTCCCTTATGATGCATTGAAAAGTATTTTTTTATGTTTTGCCAGTAATAATTTGGTCAATGTGACGAAAAAGCTCTAGGTGGGTCATTCACACACAACACTGACACTGCCAAGAGATTAATGAGAAGTAGTGCATATTTAAAAGGGGCTGTTGTAGATTAGATTTTTTAACTTCAGGGTCTCCTTACAGTCGTGCTCTGAAGACCTAAATACCGTTTTTAGCACATCATCAGAAACCCACTTAAGCCAGCGTACCTTTGAGGGACAACATGCGCATGTCGACCCGTGACAGCTTGCAGTACGAGACCTGCAGCTGCTCCAGAGTGTAGGGGAAGTTAGAGGTGAGGGGGTAATCTTTCTTGGACACGATGCTGAGCTTCTTCTTTGGTTGCCCTACATCTCTGGCACGAACAGGAGTAAGAGTGGAGAGAGGAAGGCTGCTCGCGTCACCACCTCTGTCTGCCAGACGAGCTGCCGAGAGGAAGTTCTTCAAGCTATTTGCATCAGCCTAAAACAACGAATAAACACATTAACAGATGTGCAAGCAAACTGAGTGACTAGGTAACACTTAGAGCAGATACACCGTCTTCTTTTAAGGCTGGATGTTGACCGGATTCCTTAAAATATCTAACCTGGATTCACTGGCCTAATATATCTCGACACACTTCTTTTCAATGAAGAGGATGGACCACGCTCCTGGGAATGTATGTGTGAGGAGGACACATTATGTGGGTGCGCAATTAAAAAAAAACTTTGATTTCTGCAGTGATGTTTGTGAATTTTTAAAGTAAACTTAAAAATGTGCTTCAGTAAAATAAAAACAAGCATTTTTCACATATAAAGAAACTTCTTCATACTGTCATACCTTGCTCAAACAAATGTCGACAGCGGGTTCCTTTAACCTCACAGTCGCTTTGCCTTCCTCTACAAACCAAGTGAAGAACTTCTCTATGTTGCCTTTCAGCTGAAAGAGAAATTAGCACACATAAGTAGTGGAAAATGACATTTTAGGATGGGCAGGGACACATGCATCATGATCCAACCAGGAGTGACTAATTGCTTAAACTTGCTGAGGCAAGTGAAAGGACATCTACTTTTTCTAAACAAGCACTTTTAAATGGACATTTTTTAATAAAAAGAGTTTTAAGGAGCCCTTGGACAAAGTATATAAACTAAAAATCTCCTCTATTACAGATTTTAAGACAACTTTGAGTATAAACAATAATCATTTAAAATTTAAGGTACACATTAAGTAATACTTGACTTTTTATCATCATAAACTTTAAAAACAATATCCACAACAATCCCAGGTTTCCTGTCCTGTGTATATAACTATACTTACAGTTATTGCCAGCATTATGTTTCCTAACATTTTATTTTATTTAAAAAAGCAACATTATGTTGTTTCTAACCCAATATTATTTTCCTTGAATAAAATAAAGAACCTCAGCTTTTTGTGACACAACATATCTGAGAATTAGATGCTATAAATTTAGCTCATTTAACTTGATAATGTATAGAAGTGTCAGAAACACACCTTATACTTTGATCCTGCTCTGTCTTTGGCTGTGCAGATCATCATGTAAATGTTGCAGCGTTGACTCGTCTTTTCTAAATGTTTCCCGATGGAAAGGACCGCTCTCGTCCCCTTTCCCCGACTTTTCATCCCATATGTGGGGAGCATCCGATTGACCACTTCGACATCACACTGGAGCTTCATCTCAAACACTGTCCGGCTTAAGGCCGTTTCACAGCGAATAGAGGCATTAAATGGAAAGCAAAGCAAAACTTCCACGAAAAAAAGAAGTTACGCTAGCAAGTCAGGGCTGAGGAGGGCTGACACAATACACACTCTGTAGTCGTCATAGATGTCAACAATCGATCTGTTTTTTTTCACAGAGCTGTAAAAGCGCCTGAACGGCTGTTAGACACGCTGGCTGCACATACTCGTTTGCATCCCCAATATTAAGATCGTAAAGGTGCAGCCCAGTTCTGCTGACAGTGCTTCACGGTCCTGTAAAGGTCGGGATTGTTCTCGGCTGCGAGTTGACGCGTTAGCTGCTGTTAGCATTAGCATAGCCCAGCGCGCGCGTGGGAAGTGACGTTAAGCGCGCTTGTTATGTCAGCGCGAGCGCGAGTTTGTCAGGGGAGCTGGACTAAACCAGGCAGCCCACAGTTTCATGTTAGGTAACTTTGTAAGGAACAGTTTATCAGCGCTACTAATGCTGAACATTGTTATTACACAAGTTTCTGGATAGACTTTGTACTTATGTAATGATTTAAAGACGATCAATGAAGGTGATTCTGATAGAGGACAAATAGTAATGACTATGCCTCATGTAGCTGACACTGGTGCTTATGAGTTAAACAAAAAAAATGCCTGGGGTGTACGAAAACGAAATTAATCAATTATTAGAACTAAATAGGTCATATTTTGTTAAAACTAAAGATATTAGTAAAATATCCACTATTACTCAAGCTGATTCTGCATTGTGTGGTTTATTCACTGCTGCACACACTACATGAAGAAAAACTTGCTTTGAACCAAAGTATAAGTTTATCAGTGTTTTGTTATTGTTCTTGTTGATTAACGGCACAGTAATCCCCTCTGGTAGTGTTTTTTTTTTTACTTTTACATCACAAAACATAGTTTGGACAAATAAATATCATTAGAAGATGTAAGTAATCAATAATCTGATGTTTTAGAAATGCTACATAATGCTAAAGAACAAGGTTGTGTTGATGTAAAAGAAAAGAAGCAGAAAAACATCCCCCCTACATTCAGATGCACTTAGGCATCTGAGATTTTTCTTAGTAAAGTAAATTTACACCAACTATATATTTAACTCGTTTACTTTGCACTTTGTAAAGTAATGTGTCCTATTTGTTGAACGGGCTGTATGCATTTTACTAGTTCAGTCCCTCGTTCTGATGTCTCAAGGCAAAGTCCCATTTCTATCTTAAAAGAGATTTGGATCTTAGAAGAGAGCAGACAAATCAATGAACTGTGAGCCTGAAATTCTGTGACGTTGTCGCCTCAGATCAACATTTCCAAAAATAAAAAAACCTTTAGTCTTGTTTTCTTCTGCTGTTCCTATACCTTTTCTTTCTTTTTTTACATCTAGGGTCATAAAAAGCAACAGTGACAAACTTCATCAAGCTTTTTTTTATCTCAAATGTTTAATCAAGTATTTACAGAAAGCAAATCTCCAATGCTCTCGTCAAGTATCTTATATTTATTATTTGTAGGCAATGCAGACCTTCCCAGACCAGTTAGTCTGGAAAGAAACATACACCTATATGCAGCGTACATGTCTTTAATATTACAGTGAAATACTTGCAAGTCATAATCTTTGATGAAATCTTTATTACTTTCATAGCATTCAGATAGTTATTTTCCCTCTATTTACACATCTCCCATTTATATTTTTATTAAACAGTAATAAAAAAAACTCTCTTTGGTTTCAACTTGCAACATGTTAATTAACTTCAAGATGCTGTTTTGCAATAACATGCAGCTTTTTATATTTCATGTATTTTCCTTTATATACATCTTAGATGAAGTGATTTTTCATATGAATACATAAATGTACATTATACACATGGTTACAAGGTTAATTTGTCCTCAGCTTATCATCAACATGAAAATATGCCAAACCATGCAACATATTAGCTGAGCCTGTAAAGCTACTCTATTCTTATTTTTTTAATGAAATTACATCCTTTACAAGTACAAAATGAAGTAAATGTTTACACACTGCATCACAAATAATTATTGATAGCTCTAGAGGCAGTTCTGTGGATTTTGTTCTACTCTGCAGTCATTTAACAGACGCTTTTCTGATTTTGTGTCCCATTATTTCTTAAATAGGGTTGTGTTCTGTTAGATCATTGTTCCTTCATGCAGCCAGAGCTACTTTGAGGGCTTTCTTACATTTTGTAATAATGTTGAGATCGGTAAACAGCAGAAACCAGTATGTATGTATGCACTCAGGGTCATTTTCCTGTTGTAGAGGTCATCTGTTTTTCATGCAAAATCAGAGCAAGAAATCCTAATTTTATTGTTTACTCCATTAGCTAATTGTTTCCTATTAGCTGTGAAAAGTATCCCTTTCTGTATTTTTACCTTTTTTCCTCAAAACAAAATTTTGCTTAATGCAGTCCAAAAGTTCCACTAGATCCACATGGCTCTGCTAAATCCATCCGAAGGGCCTCTAGTCAGCAGTATGACGATTAATCCTTCAAGCATTTTTAGCCCAAATTCTAGTTTGACTTTTCCAGTTCTGTTAACACCTGCTTGCAAAACTACCAAAAAAAAATACCATCTTTTCCCTCAGTGTGCATAGATTATTTATCCTTTATTTAAGTTTAGCTAAGCAGCAGCTTAGTAGAGCTAATGGCTACAGATTGGCTTAAAAAGTCAGCGTTATCTCAGACTTTCTTACTGTATTTTGCAACGAGTTTCTTTTAATTCACCCTGAAATTGAATAAAACAAAAGATTTAGCACTAAACTTGATCACAAAACGGTACTTCTTTTGACTTTATTCTTCATGGATCAGTTATCTAAGTGCATAAACATCTGCATGCTAGTGCAGCTGTAAAAACAGATCATGTAGTAAGGAAGGACATAGTGACTTTGTCAAGATGAAGATAGCTTGCCCTGCAGATGTAGCTACATACCCAAAATGCAGTTCAAGACTGTGACATCTTTTAAATGTGTTAAAAAAGGAAATTCTGGTTAAAAAAAAGACTATTGGTACATATTATAATGGTAACCAGTGATATTGACATTTCAATGTTGAATCCCTTTACAAAGCTGTATCCCCAGAAGACGACTCTCTCCGTATATAATAACGTCGAAATTCCCTCCCATCCTCGTTGCTCTCAGACCAATGCACAATGAGAGCTGGGAAGAAGCGAGCATCCCTATAAGTTGGTGGACTGTCACTGAGTGCCAGCTGGCTGGAGTCAGACCTGCAGCACTGCCCCTCGGTGCAGCAGGGTTCAGAGAGGTTGCTACTGCGGCTCCTCCACGGAGCAACGGTGCGATGGGACCCGTAGATTCGACAAAGCGAGAACCGGGATGTGTCCAAAGAGAGGTGGGAGTGGAGCAGCGCTCTGCGGCAGGAGAAGATGGAGGAGCAGCTGGAACTGGCGATGGTTCTCCTACGGCCTCCTGCGGCTGCTCGTCGGTTCAGCTCACTGCACTGCTCGCAGTCATCCTGGCTCTGGAGTGCTCCGTAGCTCTGAGCAGTCTGGTTGCTGCTGTCCAGCAGAAAGCATGTGGAGGATGAAGCATTGTGCAATGAGTTAGAGTTTTCTGTGCTCATGTTTATTAGCATGGCCTCCGAGTAGCTGGGAATTAGCTGCCGGTTGCAGCGTATATGCCACTCCATGTCAGTACTGTCCAGTGTGTCTACCCTTGGAATAACACATGTGTTATTCCCCACAGGCCCGTGTTCATCTAGAGGAGATGAGCTACTGTGGATGTACTCAAATCCAAACAGTTTTTCTATTCTGTAATTCACATAAGCAGTGCGGTATTCAGTGAGGACTCTTAGAGGCCAAGACAGCATAAGCAGAGCTGCCAGCCAAAAGGCGACCTGCGAAGTGTACCAAGGCATCCTCTCAGGGTCAACACAGGCTATAAGGTTTTCTCTAAAGTCCACATTCTTTAGCTGCATCCCTTCACGGGCTTCCATGTAATCATCCAAACCTTCTACTTCAGAAAAAAACCTGGCTCTCTGGTTGAGGTAATCATTTTCAGGACCTGCCTCTGTGAAGCTGAAACACTTAGTAAAGTGTAGGCGAGTTGCTGGGTGGCTCTCCAAGCCTCTGAGTTCCCGTGATACATCCTTCATCCCACAGTGGCTATAATCAAACTCACCCTCCGCCACGTGGGTGTTGACTCGCTCATGGTAAACCTGTGTGGTGGTGTAGGCATCCCCGTTTCGGTATCGAGTCACTTGCCGTGTGCGCCGAACAAAATGATAGCTGATGGCCTTCCACCATATGCTAGGTTGCGCCTGTCGCATCCGCAGCACTCGCTCATATACGCTGTCTACATCTGCTTTGGACTGCAGCTCGCTCCTTGCTCTGCAGTGCCAGCACTCCACCATGTACAACACATAGAGCATAAGGAGGAAGGCCAGAGGAATGTAAATGTAGCCATCAGAGCACGGGCTGTCATGATAGATCATAGAGTGACCTCCGACGCCAATCCCAGGAGAAGTGCCTCGCAGGGAAGAGGTGAAGGAGGCTGAAAATGATGAGGTGAGGGCAGAGTTAAAGCTGATCTTGGTGACTCGAGTCAGCTGACACCAGGCCACCACACCCAGGCAGCTGTACATGAGCACAGACAGTAGCAAGCAGCGCCAATGAGACTCCCAGCAAACACAGTCACCCAGGGACTGCTTGACTGGATGCTGCTGCAGAGAGAAACAAAGACAAGAGTAATGAGACAAAAGCACTTAAAGCAATGAACTCCTAAAAAATGCTGGTGAACCCAAGACGTGCAGCAGAAATGCAAATGAATTCAGAGCTTTCCACAACTAAGCGCAAAGTAAATCACACTACAGAAAGCTCAGTGGAATTCAGTTCAACCATCAGGGAGACATACGGGATATGCGTCAAAGTAGCTCATAAATAAATATTACACAAATAATATTTATATAAAATAAGTAGCAGAAAGAATGTAAACTAATTCTGCTTCAGGTTTCCTCTGCAGAGAATAGGTGAGGATGACTCCTTCATTTCATTTAAACAAAAAGTTTTTCCATTCATCTTTTAAAATTTCAAGTTCAAGAAAAGAAAGACTGAGAAAAACAATTCTTGAAAAATAATAATAATAATAATTAATTTAGTCACTTCTGGCAAGTGTTGCAGCTTGTTAACATATTTTTTCCATTTAGCAGCCAAGAGTGTCTGTTCTCATTCGATAAATCTTACCCATGTTCCCACAAGTGTCAGCTTTTCTCTGTTTTAGAAGACTCGTTGTCTTTTTTCCTTCTTTTGACACACGTTGTCTTGTTCTTTTTGTTTTACTCTGTACATATTTGTCTTAAGTTGTGTTTGAAAATAAAATAAATGAAGATGATTTCTAACAAAGTGGATTACTGTGAAACTCTCAGCAAAGCAGCGTCGCTTGATGAGAAATGTATTTCAGATTACTGTGCTGTTAAAGCAGATCGTGGTGTTTGCTTCCAGGAAGTGAATCTGCGCTTCCCACTGCAGGTGAAACCTTTTGCTGCAACACAGCCTGAAAGCTTGTGGTGCATAATGACAAGAAATGTGTTGTTTATGCTTTTCCCTAACACGTGCACCTTTGTTGTTCTGATGCAACTAACATACATCTGCAGAGATGTTTTCTCCTTCTATGTGATGGTCATATTCATGTTGGTGTTGCTTAACCACAGAACACTGCGCCATCATGCAGGAGTTGTAAATACGCTCCAAGATCTTTTGCAGTGAAACATAAACAAACAATTTCATAATCTTAATGATTTTTAAAACTAACTGATTGATTCCCCTGAATAAAAAGATCAATTAGTTATTAACACCAGTGTTAATGGCAGTTCATAGATACATAAAGTGGACGCATTTAATAAATGGTTTGATGTATTTTTGTTAAAAAAAACTATAAATAACCACTTTAGTGGAGGTCAAATTAACAAGTATTGATTTATTTCACAAAATGTATTAAAAATAGTAAAAACATAAGAAAATTAAGCATTTAAACAGACTTCTTTTCCCGTTATTCAGCTGCAGTGGCACTTTTTGACACTTTTTAAGCTCTGCTTATGTACTGAATGCTGTTTCCATTACAGCTTCTACACTAAAGCAACTCTGCTTTATCTGCTGAGTACAGTTAGCTAAGAAACACAAAGTGCTCACATTGGCAATACTGTTCAGCAGTCAAGTGGACCCATTCAGTAGAGGCACTGACTCCAGGCTATTTAATCAGTAACAGTAAAAGAAGATGGAGCCTTATAAGGCATGAAGAGATAAATTCCAGATTGCAACATTTATTTGAACTAATTTTGAACCATTTTGCCAGATGATTTTTCAAACTTTCTGCATTGTACTGACTACATTTTTTATCTGGCTCCTATGGTGACATCCCTCCACATGACATCCTGTGTTGTTGACTACCACGGGTGTGTTATGAAGTGAGAGGATTTATGCTGACAACCAGACATCCATTACTGCATTCACACAACGACGAGCATGCCACACACTGCGGCTTCAAACCTCAGTCGTTTAAGGAGGAAAAATAAATACATTCACATCCTGCCTGATGAGAAAGGATGGGTTTGATTTAACAGTGAATGGAAGTTCAATCAGGTTAAATTAGAAATTCATAACGTGCATCGTACTTTACAAAATTAGGTTTTATTGAACCAAATTTATACCGTTGGCTGAATATAAGTCAATTATAACATGTAACAAAGGCTGAGTTTTACAGGATGTGCATGACTTTGTCATCAGTGTACAACTTGTTCCATATGATGTCTCTGAGGGTTGCTGCAAATAAAAACAATCTCACTGTTCAGAGACATGATGCTACAAATGCATGCATATACAGGCCAACTCGGATTAATCAACTTTGGATTACGGCATTAGAAGATATATCAATGAGTTTGATGAAATTATCTGTTTTTAAAGAATAGATACACATCATGGCTTTGCTGCGAGAACTGAAAACTTTGCCATTTCAGACAAATGAGATGTTGTATTGCAGGTGAAAGCAGCTGCGCTGCTATGGCACAGAGTAGATGATGTATTTCCAGTGCGCCAATAGCACAAAAATATCAATACTGCCTTCAATATTAAGGTAAATAAGACGAATTACACAACTGGTGAATTATTCTGGCTAACTAACCTCAATTAAAAAAAACAATAAAAAACAGTAAAGAAAAACAAAAAAAATCTTCCATTTGTACACTTACTTCCTCCGGTACATCACACTCAGCAGGTAAGTCTTCCTCGTGCTCCTCTTCCTCAGCATCATTGGGACCGCTGGCCGCCGTGTCCGCTGCAGAGTCCTGGTCGGAGGAGAGCATTCTGCACTTCTCGCATGTCAGAAGGGAATTAGAAGCTCACACATCTTTAGTCACATGCTTTGCCGCAGATATTCCTCCGTTTGCTCCCTTATTTTGAATCCCCCTCAGCCTAACAGAGTCTGGACGGGAGCCAGCAGGCTGCTGCTGCTGCTGCGGTGCGGAGCAGGAGTCCCGCGGTGCTCCCGGCTGACCGGGCGTATGGGGGCGGGGTTCACGTAGCTCGCCGCAGCAGAGGCAGCAGAGGCTGACCATGATGATGAGGTCAGCAGAGATGGTTGTCAGACACCGGAGGTGTTAAAACTAACTACTGAAAGCAAAAATCATATTTAAAAAGTCTGCACCTGAGCAGTAGGAGCTAGTAGGAAACTGTTTAAAAAATAAGCTACTTCCGGTTTTACTGTCTTTCATAATAAGAGCTGATGTATATTTTTGGTTTGTACTCAGTTTAAATGTACAGGATTTATTTTTCATGCTGGACAAAAGAACAATTTTATCACTCCAAAGCTAACTAAAAATCTAAATTAAATTATGTAAAGTTTTATTCTACCCCGTGGGCTGTATAT
>JBAMHV010000021.1:11572218-11583766 GCA_037177535.1 Pseudomugil gertrudae | reverse complement strand
GTGTAATAACATGGATCTGGGCGCATTAGTGTAATAACATGGATCTGGGCGTATTAGTGTAATAACATGGATCTGGGTGTATTAGTGTAATAACATGGATCTGGGTGTATTAGTGTATTAACATGGATCTGGGCGTATTGGTGTAATAACATGGATCTGGGCGTATTGGTGTAATAACATGGATCTGGGCGTATTAGTGTATTAACATGGATCTGGGTGTATTAGTGTAATAACGTGGATCTGGGTGTATTAGTGTATTAACATGGATCTGGGCGTATTAGTGTATTAACATGGATCTGGGTGTATTAGTGTATATTAGTGTCAAAACATTTTATGTATGTTTTTGGTTTTGATATTTAATTGTTTATTAGTACACATTGCACATTCATATTTCCTTTTTTCTCTATGAATGTTTCAGCCTTTTGAATCTTTTTACAGTAATGAAACATAAAGAAAAGATACGTTCTGAAATATTAAATATGAGATAAATTAATGATGAATCTTCCTTTATGATCCAGGTCGGCGAGGCTGGGGATCTGGATGCAATCGTCATGGTGAAGGATGTTTCGGAAAGTCAAGAAGCGCCACAGTAGCAGCAGCTCGCAGAGCAGCGAGATCAGCACCAAGAGCAAGGTGTAACAACACGTACATTCAGTCGTGCTACCACGAGACCTTTTACTGTTCTTTAATTCAGCTTTTGTCTCTGTGTAGTCTGTTGACTCCAGCTTAGGAGGGCTCTCCAGATCAAGCACTGTTGCCAGCCTCGACACAGATTCCACTAAGAGTTCAGGTTGGTGTGTTCAGGTTTTAACTCTGCCAAACCCTGATGTAACCCAGCCTTTTTCTTCCATAAAGGACTGTTTGTATCCTCCTCTTTAGGAAATAGCACATCTGACACATGTGCTGAATTCCGGGTAAAGTATGTGGGCTCCATTGAAAGACTGGAGTTTGAGATGAGCAAGACCCTCCAGGAACCTTTGGACCTAATCAACTATATTGATACGGCTCAGGTAAAGTACTGGAGAACAGTGTCAGGAATGGTAAATACTTTTACAGATTCCTGAGACTTGTAGCAATTAGCTGTTAACTTATTCTCTTATGGAGAGGAAGCTCAAAATATTCCATTTGTTTTTACAGCAAGATGGAAAGCTGCCATTTGTCCCTGGAGATGAGGAGATGGTACTGGTGGTGTCCAAGTATGGGGTCAAAGTAGCCTCGCTGGACCAGTGTGTGAGTTAAAATGAAACTGTATACTCCATATACCGGTACTCAAATGTTTGAGTAATTTCCACTTTGTTCCCCCCACATTTATCCATGAAATAAGAACTTATGCAGCATGAGATCTGGTGCAAACTGTTTTTTATTGGGAATGATTCCAGTGCTAATCTATCCATTCATTTTCTACCGCTCATCTGGGGTTATGGGGGCAGCTGCCTAAGGAGGGAATCTCAGCCAGAACCAGTATCATGGTCTCTGATCCAATTTTTACATGTTTTTCTCTGACAGGAAGTGCTGCATCGACACCCTCTCTACTTGATAGTGCGGATGCTGTGTTATGATGATGGCTTAGGTGCAGGGAAGAACCTCTTGGCTCTGAAAACCACAGACACAAAACAAGAAGAGTGTAGCATCTGGGTGTACCAGTGTAGCAGCTCAGTGAGTGTCTCATTAAAAATGTAAGAAATACACCATCTGTGTGGGAGGATCCCCTTCACTGAACACTCCTTCCTTCCTGCTGTCTGTAATTCTCCTGTACAGGAACAGGCTCAGTCCATCTGCAAGGTGCTGTCAGCTTCTTTTGACTGCGCTCTGACATCAAACAAGTCCTGAAGTCGGAATTACAGATTTCAGCTGAAGGTGAAACAACTGGGAAGCCAGCAATCATGTCTGTTACCTTTTAAGATGCAACATTTCCTCCTTTTACAGTTTTGTTTTATTAATCTTCACTGATGATGATTTGGAGGCAACCTTCATCCTTAATAGTGATGTCCTGTTCGCTCATCATCTTCCTGTTGACGCGGCGTTACTGTGAATTGTTTCCACAGAATTTATTTCCTTTGCTCAGCTGTTCATTTGGTCTTTTAACATAAATAGTAAAAAACGATGCAGTAAGGAAGCAAATGCTTTTAAATGGTAGAACAAAAGTATGCTTGAAGCTTACATCTTGCAGGAAAAGCTTGATTGATCTTATTTGATGTAAATCTCGGTACTAAATGGTACATCTGTGTCCATACATGTCAGCATTTATTATATAAAGCAATTCATAGGAGACGTTGAGAGAAACCGCATGGTACAGGTTTACGTGATACCACTGTGTATTTAGTGTTCTAGCAGTGTTGGTACAATAAGAGTCACTTTATGACTAGAAGGAATGTTACAAACTGGCTTTAACTGTGGATCAAACCTTGAATTTTGTTTATTCTCAAATTTAATTTTAATATTTACATCTTTACTGGTACCAAAGGCTTTTTCTTCATCCTGTTTTGAAGTGGTTAAATGTATAGATTATTAAACATCGTAAAAAATGCTAATTAGAAATGTGCGTTTGAAAGATTAATGGGAAATAATTTGTTTACAGTCTTGTTTACAGGCTTTCTCTATGTCTTTCCGGTTCAGGTAAACATGTATGATAATGAGGAAATAAAATAATTTAATTTGGTACATTACTGGGCTGATTTTCAAGTTTTTTAGTGTCTTAAAGCTTCTTAAAGCAATGTTTATTTATAAAGCACTTTTCACAGATAAAATCACAACGTGCTATAGAATAAAAAAAGGCTAATATTAAAAACACAGGCAATAAAATGACAGATGTTAATAAAAAAAGACACCTGCTCCACTATAACCAGTCAGCTATAAGCAACTTTAAACATCCTGCATTACAAAGGATGTTTCAGTAGCTGTGCGGAAATATTCTCCATCAGAGGGAGCTCTTGATACATAAACAATCCCAGTTAAATGTTTTTAAAATGCTGTGAACACTTTTTTCTATATATCCAGAAATAATTTCACCAGCAGGTGCAGGAATGTAAATGTACATTCATGTAAGTATATAAATGGATAAAATACGTAAAGCCAAACCAAAAGGTTTTGTTACAAACTACCTTGAAAGTCAACTTTATTTAGCGTAGCCTGGAGGTTAGTTCATTTTAAGGTGCTCTGGACACACGCTGGCCATTATTTAAAGTCTGGTTCATTTATAATTAGGCGACTTTTCCTAATCACCCCTCCAGGCTTCTTCCGTCACCCTTTCATGGCTTCCTGATGAGGTCTCAGTAAACAGCACATAGTTCAGATGGATCCATCTGGGATTTCTTCTCTTATTTGTTATGGACATCACTTTGTCTGCTAATCTGCCCCATGTCATATTTTTTAGACCCTTTACTTTTTCTTTTTTGTTATCCACCATGTCCAGTTTCCTCAAATCTTTTGTAGGACCATTTGAACATCATGGTAGGATAAAGTTATTTTATTAAGCAGCTCTGTGGGAATCACCTTGTTACTGGAAAATACACCGTAATGCCTGTCAAACTGTTAACCCAGTCATTTCTGGGATTATCTTTGGCTTTTTTTGGTACATGCATCTAAAGAAAAGACAATTGTGTGAAAATAAGTAGAAAAAGCAGAATGAAGATTTTCTTTGGGCTTTAAGAGCCTTCAGCTAAAACTATGTTGAAAGGATCGAAAACAAGTTTGTCTCCTTAGAAAAAAAAATGTAAAATCATATAAAACTGAGACTTTGTGGTGCAATGTTTCTTAAACTGAAGGTACCACCCACAAAAAACTCCCCACTGGTAAGGATATAAAAGGACATGCCAGTACTTTTACAGCCAAATTATTAAAGTCTTAATTCAAAAGTGTTAACGAGACAAAAAACCAGCCATGTATTCTTTTTCATATTTTATTATTCCAGTTTAATTCTCCCATTTACTTGCACAACAGTCAATGTAGTGATCCACAGACAGTTAATAAGAACGATTCAGATCATTTTCCAAGTTGTGTGCGCACAAGCGTCTGCCCATGCTTACACTCACTCACAGGTCCAGCTGAGGTCATTTACTCATCACCACAGTGCATTTAAAGGCATTTACTGCCCACGTTATCGCTGCTCTCCTTTACATTTAAATATCCACAAACAAAACCAAAACTATGTACATAAATAGACTATTAAATCTATGTTTCCAGTGAGTTAATATTACACACGATGAAGAGAAAGCATTCACACGCTTCTCTTTTCATTCACAAAATCCATGGAAGGCTCTGATTTTAAGGTAAATCCCTTGATATGAACAATATGAACATAAAGGAAGTTGCTCTGCAACTAAAATGTTAATTACTTTTTTTTAATATTCACCTTAAAAGCATCTTCCTACATCACAGGAGCACAAATCTGTTAAAGCGAGACCTAAGCGGAGAGGTGTAGTGTAACGTGTGAGAAAAAAAGCCTGTGTCTCCTCCAAATTAAGAGCATATCAGTCAGACTACTGAAGTGTTCATTGCATTCTCATGCTCTCACTTAATTTGCAGCTAATTCTGTAAAGACAACTATTCCTCTAAGACAGATTCACAAGCTGCCGCAGCTTCACTTGGAGTCAGAAATAAAAGAAAAGGAAGAATGAGAGAATTCAGCGTGCACGGAAAGGCATTAGCAGAGGATAAATGGTGGTAAAATACACACACCCAAAACAGAAAAGAAATGTGTTCTCTCCCAGTTGTGATGACTTGGAAGCCATTTTAACGTGCAGCAACCCCTTTCAGTGCCAACCTGTCACTGAAACGTGGACGGGGGAAGCGCTAAGCTTCAGAGTAAACTTAGCACCGTGAGAAAATCCTCCACACAGGAGGGCTACAACAGATCTGCACCTAGAAGCAAACAGGAATCGCTGTTGCACAGATGTGGAATGTAAGCATGTTGTGTGTGTATAGTTCACATTTAGAGTTGTTAGTACATTAAAATACATTGCTATAATCTCATAATTTAGGAAGCCTGTACACTGCAGCTGAACAGAGAACAAATGACATGAATACTGCACACGTGTGACCTTCAATTGTTACGCGGATGAAGACGAGAAAAGTGCATTTATTGCCAAAGATCACTCACTACAATCATCTCTTTTGCTATTATAGTCTGTGTTAGTAACAGTAACAGCAAGTGTAAAAGCTATATGCCCCCATGAGTCCTTTAGGACACCCAAACTCGCTGCAATGGTTGCTATAACAACACCAATACAAAGCTGTGGGCCCTAGAAGACTGAGATGAAGATGGCGAAGACCGGGACAATGTAAGAAGTTGAAACGGGTGAAATGGGGACGCTGTGTCCCGCAATGCTTCCGACACCCCGTGTAGCCTTTCAGTCAGCAATGAAGTGTACAAATGTAACGGGGAAGGCGCCTCTTCGCATTGGGTCGCCCTCGATGTGGCCCAGCTGGAAAAAAGTGAGAAAGAAGTGTGGTTAGAGAGGGATGAAGGGCAGCTAGAATAAAACACGTTTTTGGTTATAAAACACTAAATCATGTGACTTCTTTTATTGCATTAAGCCATCTAAAACACAAATACACTGCTATAACACACACACACACACACACATACACATGAGTTTAGGAATGAATTGCCATTTTAACCCAGCTGATCCAATATTGATTCTTAAAATACTACAATAATGTTTGAACACACACTTTTAAATATGTTGCTTGTGGAGATAACGCATTGCTTCAGCGTTTTAAGCAAGAAAAACCTCGTTTCAGGCTCTGAAAGTCAAACAATTGAAATTTATAGCTAGTTTCTCTTGCGAAAATTTTTGCTAAGAAGTCGAATTCGATCAATAGATCTTTGAAGATATGTTGTTTGGGGAATGTGAAAACCATTGTTGAGCCATAATAAAGCTTTCAAATACGGAACATTGTAGAGGCCATATTTTAATCCTCATTCGTCTTATTTATTTACTTTTCAGTTATGTTTGCTTTTCAGAATACCTGGAAGCAAACACACAGGGGTTTTTAAACAGTACCTGGGGGGCAGGAGTTAAATGCATCATTGGCTGCAGCAAAAGCCAAATGAATGATAAAAAAACCCACGTGCACAGCACAGAGACATGCATTTACCAGGTGTGGACTTGAGTCAGATGACTTGGACTCAAGTTAGACTTGAGTCATGAATTTAATGACTTCAGACTCGACAAATTTATGAACGACTTGCAACTTAACTTTGACTTTGAGCTGTTGACTTGGAAGTAAAGTTAGCTAGTCAAAGTTAGCTAGCTAGTTTTAGCTTAGTAACAGAACATTAGCATGATGCCCACACTTGTACTACAAAGTCAACAGTTTTCTTGTGTAGCACAAACTCTACTTTAGTCAGAATACAAAGACATGATATAAAAGTTTTAACAGACTATAAATGCTACAGCAGAGATATAAGATGTTACCATGGTAACATCATTTTCTGAAAGCTTCCCTCTCACTGCTGAACTGGATACATGGAAATAACATATTCTGGTAATATTTTACAGGACTGTGTATTGTAAACACAAATGTTGAATTTCAAGAAGTGTTTAAATAAACAAGCACACATTTAAGAAAAATATTATTTTGTGTAAACTTAATATTTCAATATTTATAACAAAAACCTAATTTGATAAAGATCTCACAGTAACTTTTGGCTGTGACTAAAACTCAGTGTTGTACTTGACTTTGGACTTTTTGTCTTGACTCGGGACTTGCTACACAATGACTTTGTCCCACCTCTGGCATTTACTCATCGCAGCCAAAAAAGTTCCTTTTTAAACTAATTTTTAAATAGATCTGGCTCGTTTAGATGTTTAAAAGGCAAAAGAAGAGTGCAGCAGCACTTCAGAGTGCAATAACCTGCTAAAATCATCCTATGTGGCCAAACATCACTTTGTTTTGCTCTTCTAGTCATTTCACTGACTGGATTTTTGAGACGACTTTGAGGAGTGTGCATCATCTGGTCTGCTGTAGAAATTTCCACCTTTATGCCTTTTAAAGATCAGCTCATTTATTTGTGCTGCAGGAAACATTTTCATGCAGCTGCGGGTTCAGAAAACCCACAATTAAGATTGTGTGAAACAAAATTGAATCAAACTGAGACTGATGACAATATCCATCCTTCTAATTACCTACAGCTAATACTGCAGACAATATAATAATAGGACATCACAACAGACATCTCAGTAACGGATTCAAAATGATCCCCTCTTTCCAATTACCTTGAAGGACAAAGATGACAAACGATTTTATCTCCAATTAAGTCATTTTAAACGTCATCTACACCTGAAAATGAAAAGCTGGGACATGTTTCTGCTCCAACAATGTCTCATACAGAGCTACAAATAAGCATAGCCAATAAAGGAAGGAAAATACTGATTAATATCAAGCGTTATCTGAATGTAACTAAAACCACACGACACAGGAATCCTGTTTAAGCTGCTTCTCTTATTCTCAAGTAAAGGCTTGTTAACAGCAGTATGTAGGGCTGTATTTTATTTATTTTAGAAGCAGAGTGATAAGAGTGCTGAATGCAGGACAGAGGGGAGGAATTGCTGTGACCTCGGGGGACTTCAGGTCCACGAAAGGACAGAGACTGACTAAATACGGTCATATCTGCAGGGGAAAACATGTTGCAGCTGGTCGACATTCACACAAGAGGCTCCACAGAGGAAGCAGCAGCAGGCGGAAAAAGAAAAGGGGAGGTGGTGGTGGAGGGCACTCGGCTAGAATGAGGTCATTGCTTTTTCTTTTTACTTTAAGCCACCATGGTTACCAAATGCTCTGACATCTATGGAGAAGACTAGAGGGGACCACTGCAGTTTACTTAAACTGGGAACGCTTTGTGCGTTAATCTGAAAACAGATGCAAGCATTAAAAAAAAAGCAGCATGCATACTGAGTGTAACGTTTCAACGATACCGACCCACCACTCCTGGTCTTCCTCGCCATCCACTACGATCACCTCGCCCTCAGAGAAGGTCAGCTCATCTGGGTTGTCAGCTACACAGTTATAGATGGCTTTTACTCGCTTGGGCCTTTGCTTCTGAGACATGCAGAGAAAGAGACGCTTACATCAGATGTTAACTATCAGTTTAACGGCCTCCGCTGGTATTTTCAGCTTTTCCCTCCTCACTAAATGTTTATTTTGTTATCATTTTCTGACTACATGCTGCAGCTTTATGAATGTTTGCATGGAAATACCAGGATCCTACATAAAAAAATATACTTGTACTGTTTTTAATTAATTTTGTGACTATAAGACAGCGGTGTCCAGCTGCAGGTGTTCAATGCTTCCCTACTCCAACACACCTGACTCACAGTAATCAGTTATTGTGCAGACCTAATATAATATGCACTAATGTGCATTTAATGTAAGGCAGGTGTGCTGGAACAGGGAAACATTAAAAACCTGCAGGACAGCCAGAGACCCTCATGGTCTAACTTTGGACATCCCTGCTATATGACATCACAGACCTGAGGTAGAAAAGCAGCCCCAGATCATGATTATCACTCCACCATGCTTTACAACTCAGAGGGCATTTTCTCTGCAAAAAGGTTCACCTATAATCTCACCTGCTGA
Organism: Pseudomugil gertrudae; assembly: GCA_037177535.1. Lineage (NCBI taxonomy): Eukaryota > Metazoa > Chordata > Actinopteri > Atheriniformes > Pseudomugilidae > Pseudomugil > Pseudomugil gertrudae. The sequence continues at coordinate 11,575,186 of JBAMHV010000021.1, read as the reverse complement.
CAGTTCATTGTCCCAGATGTTTTATAGAAAATCCAGATGTCTAAGGGAATCTTGAGGCCTGTGGACTCCTTCACTGAGTTCTTCAATTACGACTATTTTCAACGAGTTCTTTGATTACAGGTGATTTATAGCAAATTATATTAGCTTGTCAGTATGACTTCAGTATGAGTAGATTTTAGCCTCATCAGAACGGATACAGGTATTGGAAAATTAAACAACACTTTTATTCATTATTCACAATGTCACATAAGTAGATCGCTGCACGTCACCTCCTCCAACCAGCCCAGGCCCAGGAAATGTATTGCACAAGTAGAAAATGGAAACAATGAAACAACTTGTGAAGGAATTACACTACATGAGTTAAGGAATAAAGTATATCTAGGAGAAAAATAACTCAAACAGCACAGTGAACGAATAAGCAGATTATAATGAAGTGATAAAAAGAAGAATGAGTAACTCACAGGATAGGCTTTCCTCGGCATCGGGGCTGGAGGCAGAGACTGACCCGTGGAGTTCTGGGGGCATCTGGGCACTTCCTTAGCTAGAACAGGAAACGGGAAACCATGTCACAACAAATGCAAAACTTTCCACGCTTCTCGAAAAGAAACAGGATAGAGATGGAGAGCAAAACAAACTTTACTCACCTGCTCTTTCTATCGATTCGGTTCGATTCGTGAACCCTCGAGTGAAGCTTTTATCATTACTGGGGGGGGAGAAAAACAAACTAAATCAACAATTTCTTCAGCAGAGAAATAGATGGACACTGTCTAAGGCTCTCAGTGGTGCCGAGTTAAGACAGCACAATTAGACCTGTGGGAAATAAAAAGGATAACAGAGGAGGAGAGTTTTGGTCTCATGAAGCTGCTGGACAGCTGCTGAGTGTAAGAAAGCTCCCAACATCAAGCTGCTTAAATATAAAGTACGACGCAAAGTTCCTGTGAATGTGGAAAAATGGATCATTGTGTATGTTTAGTGTTTATGGTGCAGTTCATAAAGCAGGGAGGACAAAAAGCAAAAAAAGAAGCCGTATATAGAGTGTGTATGTTCTTACCCAGCAGGTGATTTGGGAGGCCCCCCTCTGGACCCCAGTGGACCCTGACCTGACTTGGACTGTATATTCAACGCCTCCATCTTTGCTACGGAAGAAAGGCCCAGACCTGCAAAACGCATCAAAAAGTGCTTAATGTTGTTGATAAAATACATCAGGGGTCTCCAAATCCGGTCCTCGAGGGCCGGTGTCCTGCAGCTATTAAAGGTTCCCCAAATGAAATTCATATTAAATTGATCTCTACAGTGTGTTGTCACAAGTCTGTTAACATAGCATTCATTTGAATCAGGTGTGTTGCTGCAGGGAGCCTGGAATACCTGCAGGACATCGGCCCTCAAGGACCGGATTTGGAGATCCAGGAAATACATTGTAATCTAAATAAAACGTTTGTTTCTTGGACTTTTTTCTATCAAAATATTAAACATTCAATTTAACATAACGGCAGATTTACATGAACCATCTTAAAATAAGAAAACAAACAAAGCAGCTACTGTAATAGTCTATTTGTTTAGAAGGAAAAGCAGAAAAAAAAATCCCAATAAAAACCTCTCATGGAAGGAACCTGTCCAAGTTAGACACCAGTACAGATTATGGGTTTACTGGGACATGTAAACAAGTTGTTTTCACACTTCATAGCTCCAAACCTATTCAGCTTAAAAGACTAAATTAAATCAGATGTAATATCAAATCGAAGTCTTTACCTCCGGTTGAAGTGAGCCTCATCGGGGGGACAGGGGGGTGCATGTTAGGGGGGTCTGAGGATGACCTCTGTCGGCCAACCAGGTCTAAAGTACCTGGCTTCCAGCTGCTGCAGGCAGAAGACTGACTGATCCCCCCCAGAGAGGTAAACTGGACTACAAGAAACAGGAAAAAAATGAAATAAAATAGATGTTTTTTTTAAATGGCGAGGGGGTTGGCATGCAAAAGCTTAAACTTGCTTTCATTTTAGTATAACTGCGAGCAACAGTTACAAGAACATCTGGCTTCTGCTCTGCTGTAATCTCTGTACAGCCACTAATGCTATTAAAGGTGGAGTGCAGAGAATCAGTCACTAATCAGACTGTAAGAGCTACCTTAAGTGTTTATTAGAAATGCGTTAAAAAAACTGTTTTTAAGCATTTTGTCTGCCTCCAAAGTGACATCTGCTGTGTTTAAACAGGTCAAAATGTCAGTCAGACACTCTGACCTGCAGAGTAAATGAGTCTGTTCCTCAAGGGCTCCACAAATATAACTCAACACCAGAAAGAGGCCAGTTTCAGGTCAGACAGGCTATCAGGGTTATCTGAATGGTGATAAACATATTTTCATTAAGGCCTATAAACTTAAACATTCTTATAATGACAATATAAATGTATTGCATCTTTCCCCATCCATGTTTGTGTCCGATCCTACCCAGGTTTCTTGGGGGCAGAGGTGGAGCAGAAGTGGGGGTTGGTTGAGGGGGGCCTGTGTTGAGGATGGTGCCATAAGTTTCATTGTTGACCAGGTTGGGGACATAAGGCCTCTGCTTATCCTTGGTAAGGTTGGCAGGGTCCCGACCTGCAGATCCCAGGCTGGACTGGAGGTGGGAGTTACTTCCGGGGGCGTAACAGCTGACTGGACGCTCATCCCTTCGGTGAGGACTCGGCTGCAGAGAGAAGTCAGAGGGCAGCTTAAATGTAGGGCATGAGGCTGTAAGTGACTTTGCATATACTGCATATAATAAAGTTTCTACATCCAGAAAATTCCTTCTAACTTTCCTTTTTTTTTTTCCTGTAAAATAATCAAACCGATGCGGACAGCTTTCTAAGTCCGTATGTTTGTTGTCTTTCTACAGGACTTGCCAAAAACAGCTATCACAGAACTGGTAGCAAGATGGCTGCCCTTCCCTCTTGACATTAGCCCTCTGGTTAGACATTAACATACTTTGAACACAAATAT
>JBAMHV010000021.1:11558797-11572118 GCA_037177535.1 Pseudomugil gertrudae | reverse complement strand
ACAACTAATGAACCGTGGGGAAGAAACAGAAACCAGGAATATATATATTTAAAAAAACATATTTTCCAGTAAATGTGAACAGCTACAGAACCAATGATATTCAGCTAAAGCTGTATAAATAATGATGTCAGCAAATAAAATTTTCTTAACTGCTTCATCCAATTCAGGGTCGTGGTCAGCTGGAGCTTATCAAAAGGCAGGGTACACCCTGGACAGGGCCAGTCCATCATAGGGCAACACCGAGAGCAGACAAACCACCACTCACATGTACATTTACTCCTAAGGACAGTTTAGAATGACCCATCAAGCTAACATGCATGTCTACGGACAGTGGGAGGAACCCACGTGCAAACTCCACACAGAAAAGCCATTCTTCGAGCCAGGATTCCAACCAGCAACCGTGCAGCCCTCATCAAGAACATATCAGATCATATTAACTTGTTCTTACAATCAGATACCAATTAGATTTGCAATTTGGAGTTCAGTGTCTTAACCAAAGTGCATGAAGCTGCTGAGGATTATGTTGCTGTCTGAAACTCTCAGCTCAGCACTTAGAAGAGCCTTTATCTTTAATCTTCATCTTCTTCCAACCTCCTCTTTCCCCATAAAAGCTTCTCTCTGTGTGATCACTGTCACCAACACCGAGGTTCACCTTCTCATCCAGATCCTCATCACTCTCGTCCAGGTCCTCGTGCTGCAGGCACCACTCGTACTCGACATGGACGTGGGCGTTGAATTTTCCCGCCAGCGCCTGGTTCAGCTGTAAGCCCAAACAAACCAACACACAACTGATTGGCAGCTCTAATGAATGGGGGAATCTGTGTGCTTGCGGGCATAAAGCAGGTGTAAACGGCAGGCTCACCAGCTCCTCACACTGTAGGTGTTTGAGCCTCCGGGCGATATCCAGCGGCGTCTCTCCAGCCTCATTAGCTGGAAGGAGAAACAAGAGAAACGTGTAATTATTGTTGTATTCACACACCACATGAGAATAAACACACTGCCCTTTTTTTCCACAGTGACATGAGCGATGTGTAATTAAATAGTTTCCCACAGTGAGAAAATCGGCCTTCTTTCTGCCCTCATTCTCTCTGAATCTGTTATCTGGCTGTTGTGAAGGGTTCGGAGCGCCACACAAAGATTAGTGTTGTGAGAAAAAACAGCCATAGTCTGTTTTTAAGAGCTGCATGTCTGGGAACTAAACCTGAAAGAGCTGAAATAAAGAGTGTACAGTGTGTGCACAAACCACAAAGACACTAAAAAAAAATAAAAGACATAATCGTGTGAAAATGCTTCACCTCTGTTATTTATGTTGTTTATATTTTATATATCATACAGTGGATTAATTCTGAGAATCAGTATTTTCTTAAGTTGTTGATTTCCAGTGTGAGTTTGGATGTCCTGCAGATAAACAGATTATTTATGCTGATTAAAATCATAGAAACTTCACTAGGACATCAAACTTTTGCCAGAAAATATATTTAAGTGAGTTTTGAGAAGTAAGAGACTTTAGTAAATAACAGAAATAAAAACTGGAACTACAGTATATCAGTATATCACTACAGTATAAAAAGAAAAAAGCTGCTGGTGTGTTTCCTCACCGATATCTATGGAAGCCTTCCCTCGCAGCAGCAGCTTCAAACACTCGCTGTTGTCGGTGAGGCAGCAGTAATGCAGCGCTGTGCTGCCTTTGGCCGTCTGTTTATCCAAATTTAGACTAAACACACAGAGAGGTTTTGTTTGTAATGCAGAAACCAAAATGTAAATATAAACAGAGAAAACAAGGCTAAATTGGAGGCAGTCAACATAAAAAAAACCTTCCATCTTTTACCAATTTCTAACCCGTTTGCTTCACTTTGTGTATGTTCCTCCCCACATTTACCTGTTCTGAGTGAGGAAGTCAACAATGTGAAGTGATGTTCGATCCACCAGCCTGACAGCGAGATGAAGGGCTGTCTCACCTTGTTCCTGAAGAGAAACATATTTCTATGTACTTCCTGTATAAATAAAGCATCGTGAGTTATTATAAGCGTCACAAAAACATGTTTGTGCACTGACGTGTCCATTAGCGAGAGGAATGGGCTCCATGAGGTCGACTCCCTCGGCGTACACCTGGATAAGGGAGAAGATGTCTCGAGCCTTCACAGCATCACACAACGTGTGGAGTCGCGATGTTGCATCGGGACACTTCTTCCTGGAGAAACGTTTTTCTGTGTATTTAGCAGTGATGAAGTCTTTCCTCGCCTGCCTAATGAAGAACATAAAAGGGCACAAGCAGTGGCGGCCTTAATATGAGTGTCTGACATAGACTTTATTGAATCATATTACAGAGAAAGGGTTGTTAGAAACACCTGGTATGAGTGTTTTGTCATTCATAATAGTAGTATTGTACATCACAACCAGCAGTTATGCATGAAGTAGGTGCAGAAATGAAAACAACAACAGGAATGTCCATCCATCCATTTTCCACCGCTTTTCCCTGAACGGGGTCGCGGAGGGGGGCTGGAGCCAATCCCAGCTCACAACGGGTGAGAACAGGAATGTGCCTCCATGTTTAATATATACCTTGTTTATGAGTTTTTTATTTGCATGGAAAGAATTGGGACTGTCGTTTTACAGAGTGTTAAAGTCACAGTAAAGGATCATGAGATGATTGGTTATGGCCAAGTGTAACGCTGGACAAGTGAGAGGGGAAATAAAACCGCACGAGGAGTGTGGAGCTGAGCATGTGGAGGAATGAAGCTGGATGAGATGGATTGGGGGTACTTACATGTCACTTGCTGGGTTGGGTTTCACCACATTTTCAGCACTTAAACAAGCCTCCATGATTTCATTAAAGCCTGCATTCCCCACATTCTTGGCCAGCTGTGCAGGACACACACACACGGAAACACACACACACACAAATAAATTAAAATGAGTTTTTAAGTCATTTTCTGTGCCACACTGGTTAATTCAAAAAGTCATCAGAGCAGCTAACACACCCACTGGGATGCGGCAGACATCCCAGACTGCGAGTGCGGAGCCAGTCGAGTCTGTCTGTGGCCAACAAGACTGGCGTCTTAACACCGAAGAAAGCAATCATGACTGGAACAATTTAATCCCAAGTGTCCCACAGACTGTAAATCTCTGCACCAAACAGTGATTAAAAAAAAAGCCAGACAGAATCTTAGCTATTCTCAGTTTGGAAACTTTTAAAGGACGACAGCGAGTCCAAGGAAGCGTCCATTTCCTGTCCTCATCTGCTGCCCTTTAGTTAAGCTCTTTTTAAGCCCCACCATAATTCCCACCTTCATTCCCGCCTTAGGAACTCACTCGAGGTCTGAATAGAGAATCAATATGATGTGATGAGATGTGTCATGTTTCCGAGGAAAGACAGACACTAAATAAGATTTACCAAGAGCTCGGAGGTGCTGAGCACATCCAGGGTGAGCGACTGGATTCGGGAGTAGTGCACTCCCAGCTCCCTGTGGATCCCTGAACATTCAATACAGGTGAGGATGCCCAGATTAGTGGACAGCCACGTCGGGTCTGAGACAAAGCAAAGGAAAGAGTATTAGGAAAACGGGAGGAAACAGCAATAAATGAACATGAGAGTCAAACTGGAGAGGCAGCAGTGGGCTGTGGAGCTGTTTGACATCTCACATGAGAATTAACCAACCTGAACTGTGACTGATGTGCCTGGCTTAGAAATCTATGTAAAGACATGCATGTATGCTGGAGAAAATTTCATGGGACCATCTGAGAGACCCCACCTCATTTCAAACAGCAGTGGCTTTGCATACATTACATTACCACCGAATTGGGTGAACTTTATCATTTTGATTACATTTATTTCCCAAAGAACAGCACAAAAATTTGATGTAATTCCAGGCCAAAAATAACTTTCAAACATGAAGTTATTTCCTACTTGCAACGAGATCTTTCTTTTCCCAGGATTGTGGGATATTTCACAATAAATAAAAATGGATTGAGAGCACAGAACCGTGGATAATTATACCGCGATCCTGCTGCCCCTGTGTCAGAAGACTTAAATTATTAATGGTGCTGCGTTGTCATGTGTAAAATGTGCCCGGCGTCTCTCAGTTTGCAGATGCACGTTTCTGCTGCACTGACGAGTGCAGGCATTTAGTGAGCTGAAAGGGCTCGATGTTATAAGTGAGCAAACTAGAGGGTTAGGACTATTGCTGCATTGTGTGAAGCATTTAAATGCAGGTATTTAGCTGCCCAACACAAACAAATGCACTTAATTAGGTGTGTAAATATTGGTTGTTATATTGTTGTTTCAGTATGTTAACACATCTTAACACCCCAGGCTCGCTTTAAGGATTTCTCCAGGGAATTAATACACATATCAGAAGAAAATACCAGGAAATTCAGATATTTCACTGTTTTGGAGAGCAAGCCTGATCTTTATTTAGTATCTGAAGTGTATAAGATGACAATAACAATAAATAAGTTGTGTAAAATAATCATTTCTATTGGCTTACTTTCTTGTACAGAACTGCATATTTCAGAGTTCAGCACCTTTGTGTGCGTTGCCAAACTTAATATACACAGATGTGTTTTCATAGCACATCTCAGAGGTGCTTGATGTCATCTTTGGACTGGTCCACATCAGCTAGACTTCCCTCCAGATATGCAAAAGTGAGATGTGGGCAACCCTCGTGTCATTTTACGGTTTGTTTTGTGTCAAATTCTCTTCAGTATGTTAACCTGCCATTTTCCCCCCCGGCTTCCACCCACATCAGTGGTTTGAATGTCATGGCTGATGCACGTACTGATAAGAGAATAGAAAGGGAAGGGAATGTTTACAAAACACATCATGATATGATGCAAATGAAAAATACATGGGTTTCCCTTCTTTAAACCAAATAATCCAGAGACCATAAAAATAGTTTGAACTCTGAGCTGTAAAACATTTGCGATGTGAAAGTTTTCCCACCCACTGTGAAACTCACTGGGGGCTCCGCAGTCACAGCAGACATCGTTTCCAGTCATCCTCTTGACTTCCCCCAGTATCGCCTTGGTTAGCTCCTGCACAATGTTGTTCTCACCAACATGATGGTCCCCTTTAAAGGCCTGATTCAACGCCTCCTCTTTACTGTTTTGCAGCACAGAGATCCAGCTGGAAGAGAGAGAAGAACAGACAGATGGGGAATGAGTACAGATGAAAAAAATGAGGCTAGAAACAGAAGAAAATGGGTTGAAAGGCTCGATGTGTACTGCGAGAAGAGAAGCAGTTCCACCATAGAGGAAGAAGTGAGACCTGAGGAAATGGCAGTTAAAGGACAGGAGGTGGAAAGTAAAGACAAGGCCAAGTGTCTGGGTGTTAGGAAGTGTGTGCAAAGAAGTTGAGGTGGTAAACAGGATGTGAAACACTAAACCTGAGGAAGGAAGGAAAATGGCACTTACATCTGACAGTCCTGGTCGTCCTCGGCTTGAAAGTGATAAGTTCTGTCATCTAAAACAAAACAGATCCATCTTATTTTGGTCTTTTGACACACCTTATGTCTTTCTACTGGTGTTAATTAAACCTCTAAAACCTCATTTGCATTCATCGTTTTAAAAAAAAGTACAATGTAAAGAAAACAAATTGAACATTTGCATTTAAAAACAGCATTTCTGCTGTTTTAACCAGTTACGGATGTGAAGAATTCTCCCACATTTAGCTTATAAAACAGAACTAAAAACCTCACAAACAAACAAACCCCTAACCATGCTCTCTGGAGCTACTTAAAGCTGCAAACTGAGTGAAATTACCACAAACTCTGCACAGAATGGGAGGTGGAATTAATGCAAAAAAGATGGAGAATGTCAAAAGTGGTTTAGCATACGTGATATGAGGTCAAAACTTCGCTTCTCTTCAGGATTGTGTTTCACCTGGCAGGTGAGCAGGTTGAGCTTAGCTGGCGGCCTGTTAGCCTGCAAGCAACGAGAGTCAGAAAGCAAAAAGGTTTTTTAAACATCATATCCGACTGCTGCTGAAGCCAAATGAAGCATGTGATGAGCTGCTATGTGTCAAAGGTCTGAGCTAAATCTAAAATAAGGAAATGAGCAGAGTTAAGAATAAACAGCTGAGGAAGTGAGGTGAGAGGAACGCTGATGTGGAAGCTGTTTCACGGATCTGACATTTCCTTTATAGTCAGAGTTAATAAAAGAACATAACGAGCAGCGAGTGAAGGCACTCTGTAACGTATGTGCGCTACAACAAGGCCGAACACATCGATCCATTTATGTTTAGGAACACTTACGGTGCCATGTGAGATGGTGAGGTAGCCATTCTTTGCTGTGCATTTTCTCTTCTGCCACACTTTCCTCAACCTGCCACAAACACAGGACAGAGACCGATTAAAAAAATCCCATTAAAAGAGAGATGCATGAGTAGTAATGCCAGATGAGAGGTGTAGTAAAGTATGAAGATAAATAAAAGCTAAAACAAGTACTCAAGAAGCCAATAAGGTTATTTAAAAGAAAAAAAGCTGCACTTATTTTATGAACCAGTTATAGCCAGTTATAGTAAAAAAACCTCTAGTTTCATTTCTCTTTGGTTATTTCAGTGCATTCCCCACATCGCATGCAGGGACATCTGAGCGGACCAGTTTATCCACTCACCCATCACTCTTCTTGAAAAGGAAACCACTACGTTCAGTGCCGTGCTCCTTGTTGCCCTGCGGCTGGTGCAGGCTGTAGGTGGTGCTCTGCCGCACCTGGGAATCCTGGGAGAACACAAAGACGAGAAAATAAATGAATACATAAACGAGTTTACAGTTAAGAGGCCTGAATGATTCAGTACAAATGAAAAGTGAATGGATGAAACCATGGTCTGCAAAAACAGATGGTTTTTTCCCCGTTTTTTTTTTTGTTTGGGCATCAGAAAACAAAAGTAAACATGATGATTTAACACATACAATGACATGCAGAAGTGTGGACACCCCCTGGTTTGAGAGTTAAGCCTGACTTAATATTCACAGGGCACAAACTTCTAAATGTCTTTTTTTAATTAAAAATAATCAACTTAAGATTTTTTTCTGTATCTTTTAGTCTAGATAAATAAAGTTTTGTGCAACTTCTATTAACAGAAGTAGGAAACACAGCCACTCTGCATCAGATTTTATTCTTTGTGTGGATTTTTCTTCATTTACTCGCATCAGAAAGCTCACAGTCCTGTCTCATTCCAGGGCAGTCTTGCAGGCACTGCTCTTTTTGGAATGCACGCTCATATTAAATCCTTATCTCATCCTCAGCTGTCTGACAGATGCTGCAGCAGTGGCCTCCAGGTTTTACTGGTATTAAATTGAATCAATTCCTTCCTCGACCACTGAAATGCTCCTCACGCTGTAGCAGAGCTGATACACTGTATTTCCAAATATTTCTTACCATCTTCACTCCACTGGATTATTTTTCCCTATGCTTCAGGCTTGTTTAGGGGAACATGTAAAAGCAGAGAGCAAACAAATCTGCCTATAACATAATAAATATGTTCTATAATAAATATGTTTTCTTAGTCTCCCACAATTCTGCTGTTCCTTAAATAATGCAGTGAGTTTGGAGTTAGCAAAGTCACTTTTCTAGTATTTATAAATGACCAAAGGCCTAATAATCTAATAAAGCTATGTGCCCATTGTGTAAGTTATCTGAAAGCTTACATCTCAGAACCATGGCAACCATATTTGTTTTTCCACTTCTGCCATTCAGAACTTCAGCTATGAAAAAACAATGTTTTATCTCCAACTTTATCCTGATAGAGTTCATTTAAAAGTGGACAATTTACAGTAAGAGAAGTTTGATTTGGGATGCCCAAACATCTGCATGCAATGTGATTGTAGAAGGATAAAATCTCCTTTTTTGTGTTTCATTTTTTATTGCATTAGGCTACACAACTGTATTTTTAAAAAAATAACCAATTTTTGTATTTGTGAAATAATTTTGTCTGTAAAAAACAACGAGGATGACTCTGAAGAAGAATAAGGAATTATTTTGCTGATGTCAGCAGATGGTCACAAGCAGCAGGAAAAACGTGGAACAAAGCAGAAACAAAAACGGGACAATCTCATTAAGGAGAGATTTAGCTCTGGGGCCAGATTTATAAAGCTTGCTAACACAAAAAAGGGGCCTGAAAATAAGGACTTTACTAAGCAAAGTTTGACGGAGAAAACTGCGTACTGCTGTGCTAACTTTGGAACTTGCGTAGTAACATTTTGGAGAATAAACATGCGGCACAGCAGATAAGATAATACATTTAATCCCCATTAAACCAAGTTTGTTATGATTCCCATCAGACTTTTTATCATTGTTATCCAAAACACAGAAGCATGGATTATTATAGACATGCTTAAAAAACTGAGGTATTTATTCCATAAATATGTATTAAGCCATCTGAGATCAGTATGTTCAGCAAAAATGTGCATTCAGTTAATGTACAAGTTATTTGTGACTCGGATATGGTTGCAAAGTGGTTTGTTCTGATGCACAGCAGTGTGGAGAACTAACTGCAGGCAGGCGCTGTGCATGATGGCTGCTTCAGGTGATAGTGGCGACCCACCGAGGCTCTGGCTCCTCTTTTAATGATTATTTCTGGCACAGACCTCTTTATCACGCTGACACCACTCAGCGGCCTTCCTCTTGTTTGCTACGCCGCTACTATGACCCCAAAACAAGATCGCTTTACGTGTCTCCACCTCACAAACGAGCACCTCGATTTCAGAGTCTGAAAAGTTACATTTATGTGTCCTCTCAGTTGTCACGATTCACCGTATTCATGGATGCTCGTTGATGCAATATTTACGAGCTGCTTTGCACTGACTCTGTATGGTAGAAAGTGGGTGTTTAGGGGAGGGGATGTGAACCAAATTTACCCGCACAACCTTTTCGGTAATGGTGTGATTCATAAAAGGAAATTGTGTGTATTTTTTGGCGCAAGAACAATTTTAGTAGAGATTCTATGCAAAGTTTTATAAATAAGGCCCCTGGACACCAACATAAACAACAAGACGGTAAACAAAAGACTCAAAAGCCACAGAAAATGTTCTTTAGGAAATCCACTTACTCTCCTAGACTTGTTTTACAAAACATGGAGGCAGCAAAGGAGAAGAAGAAAACAAACTTCAGACAAAAACTCAGTAAGTTGTGCACAAGCCAACAGGAATTCTCTGACTTTAAAATACAGATTTATTATGTTACGCCAATGAAACCTGCCGCTTTAAAAGTTATACATGGCAAAAGCTGTTAATCAGGTTTGTCATCATAGACAATAAGATATACAGTATAATCTGATTTTACCATTAAAAAGACCTGGGGATAAAAGTTGAAAACATGGTGAATGACTAATGGTTTGTTTAGAATTATTAGGATGATAAAAGTGTAGCATTTACGTGTCTGTAGGTAACGCGTCTTACCTCCTTCTGCTCCACCTGCAGCGCTGACTTCAGGACGTCTCGTAACTGAGTCAGCTGCTTCCTTTCCTCGTCCTGCACCTGCTTGATCTTTAAAGGGAAAAGAGAGATTTAGTGTGCAGGTGAAATAAAGAGAGTCAGAAAAAAAACAAGAAGGGGAAAATGTATTCACTGTGTGCAGATCTGTGGCCAGTTTCTCTATGGAGGGCTTCAGGTTGTCCACAGCTTTCAGACCATCCTGGAAGAAGCTGAACAGGAAAAGCTATTGTTTAAGAAAACATCCAGAAGTGCAACAAAACAGGTGGTTTAAAAATGAATATTTATGACTTACTTGCACTGTGCATGGAAATACTTGATGAGGTTTTGCAGCAGGTCCACGCCCTTCTTGATTTTGATCTCGTTGACTTTGAGGAGATACTGTAAACAGATCGATATGGATCAGGATAGACGGGTCAGCTCAGGTTCAGTCAGCAGGAAAGGCAACTCTCAAGTCTGTATGCCCCATCCCTAACAAACACATAACTTTCATCCTTTATCAGAACACTTCAAAGTGGAAAAAGAAAGAAAAACATCAAAATGAACTGACAGCAATACAATCCAGGACATTTACTCCAGCACCAATATGATCACCTTTATCTGTGGTCGCTTTGTGATGCTTCTCTCTAAAACTATGAAATCAGTCTGTTTTCAGACTCACCTCACACATCTGCAGCTGGAAGAATCTTCTTTCCTTCTCCATCTCTTCAGCGATTTCCGCCCCGCTGATTTCTGTCCGAATCATCCCATGCTGTCTCGCATGCTCCTTCTTCTCCTTCTCTATCTTGGTGCTGATGGGAGGTAACAGTAAAGGGGTCAAAGGCATGCCACACTTCCATACCAGCACCACAACCACGCAGAACGTGTCATATTGTGTGAAAATCAGCCCTACAGCTGTCAGGAGCAAAGCATTTAGGCTTTTATGGTTTCACAAATTACTAGTTATGGATTGTAGAAGTTGCCAAAAGGATTCTTTATCCTGATTAAAGGATTTGTCTTTTGTACTGTTATCAGATAAGTAACTTGTCACTGACGGCAATAACCACAAAGTCAAGACACATCATGCTTTATTCTTTTCAACACAAGGGTAACACCTACGCTCCTCTGCAAAAGTTTATCCCTTTAAATGCTTATCGTCAGGGATAGCATTTCATTTTGTTGCAACATAAGAAACACCAGCATTTCCAGCAACAGGAAATATGCAGATATGCAAAAAATGGTTTGATCCCCAGAGAACTCTGATCTCTTCCCATCAATTTGTGGTGCTAGCAAGAAAGAAAACAGACTGAGAAACTAGTTTTCTTCACGTTTCGCCCATTTTAAAGGCTACAAGTCATCCAATGTGTGATGTTATTTTAAAACAAAACGCTACAATTAATCACAGGAATATTTGCAGATTACTTTTTGTGATCATAGCTTTTGTATCATGCATGTCAAAGTGAGCTGAGAGTATTACATGTCTCAGTGTAGATGCAGAAGCATCATGTTGTTTTGTTTAAGGATGAAAAGAATCCATTAAACAAGTACTTCCTCTTCCACAAAAAGTAGCATTTACAAATGTGCATTCAACAAAATCACTGCTGCTTTTCACTAAAACACTGTTTTAGAGAAATATAGACAAAAAGTGGACCTACGGGCAGAAACAAGATCCTCAGTAAAGCAACATTTAATGAAAAGATAGCTTAAATATACAAACTAGGGCGCAGAGTTGGACATTTTTCAGACACAGAGCTGCAACATCATCTACTGCAGCTGTAACAGTCCGGTGGGACCATGTGAGAGCACTGATTTTCTCACACGCTTCGGGAGGAAATTACATCTCACTTTCCTGATGTTGATGTGTATTTATCAAGAGGGTGTTGCAGTTAACTTTTTCAGCCTCGAATACGTGGAATACCTTAGCTTGTTCACCTTGTTTAAGCTGATTTAGAGTAAAAAATGTTTCCAGGGGAATGCAAACAAAAAGATTTGGATTATCAAAGGACACACTGTTGCATCCAGACTGACCAAACATGCACTTTCAGATTATTCCACTCAGAATGCCATTCGTCTCATATCTGCAAGAGGTCTGCAAGCCGAAGATGCCTGGAAGTTTTTTTTATGTTTTTCTTTTCTAAATAATAATGTAAAGGGCAGCTTTCAGTAAAACAGTTGATAAACCACAGCTTTATGTTCATTTCTAGTCGTTATCTCCACAAAGAACCAAACTATGACTTTCCATGATGACTTGATAGCTAAGAGAGGCTACAAGTGTAAACCATGTTATGCTTTGCAATACTAACAATACAATTACATAACATATACTAAAGCATAATAATAAATATAATAATAAATATAATAATAATATTTCAAAATAATAATAATTATAACTTTAAGTGACCAGTGCTAACCGCTGTAATATTAGCGACAGTTTTGGAAGATGTTCCCTTATTTGCATAAAGATTGCACACAAACAGCAAAACACTTCTGAGACCTGCACATAAAACAGAATTAAAACACATTAAGAAGTGAAAGTAGTTTAACTTATCCATTTGCACATTTATAGTCAGGCAGTTAGTTAGTTTGGCTCTAAACATAAAATAAGTGAGTTTATTCTTGTTAACATGAACGCTTGCTCTTAATAGAGATTACAATTAAGGGTAGTTTCCTGACAGTCAGTATTTTGGGCTGATTTTTTTTCACACAAGTTCAGCTTTTCCCACAGGCGAGACGGGAAAACACACCACACAAAGGAGGGAAGGCACCATTCCATGCAGCAGGTCAGTTTTTTCCATATGCTGTACTCTCTGCCAGCATATTCCCTGCAAACACAGTGCAGCCGTTTGTTCTCGCAAAGGAAGACCGCTCTCCACTCCTCCATGTCAAAGAACTGATCTCATTTTGAGACATAAAGTTGATCTTATTCCTGCCACCAAGCAATGACAAGATGCCTTGATACCACGTTAACTTATGATCATTACATTCAAGTGTTTGCTGCTTATCTTGAAATGTAACCATGGGAACGTGATACAACAATGAAATGAAATGAAAGAGCTGATAGTTAAAATATTCTGTTTAATCCATTGTAAAAACCCCGGTTTGTAATTTAAATTTTTATTTGAACAGAATGAACACGAGGACAAATGAAGTGTAAATCCACTTTGAAGCTACTGATGAGGAGAACGACCATTACCTCTGCCCAAAACCAGATTAGATTAGTTAAGTCTAGTCTTTATGGTCATATCAAGCTTCCTGTCCTGTATCATCTATATAATTCTCCCCAATGGCAATCTGGTTTATAAACGCTACGTACTACAATAATGCAAATTTGGTTGCAATGGCAGCCTCAAATTAATTCTACTGAGAAATAGTTGTACAAGCTTGGAGCTTGTACATAATTTCTTAGGATGTTTCTTCCAATCTGCATGGAAGAAATATCTAAGCTCAATCGGGCTGGATGGTTTAATCAGATCCAGACTTTGGGAGCTGGATGAAATGTAAGTTCCAGCCTATTGGCCTATTGGTCTCAGATGCAGGACAACCCAGGTTAGAGTCCATGTAGCCAACAGAAGTTAACCAGTGGGCCCTGGAGCAAGGCCCTTAACCATTTACAACTGCTCCCTGGTGGGCCAGAACATGGCAGCCCACTGCTCCGTGGTACATCTAGTGTTAAATGCAGAATCAAATCTCTCCAATGGAGATGAATAAAATCTGTCAGTCATTTTCTTAACCGCTTCATCCAATTAAGGGTCGCGGGGAAGCTGGAGCCTATCCTCAGACACCCTGCACAGGTCGCCAGTCTGCCAGACTGCCAACTATCCATCCATCCATTTTCTTCCGCTTAATCCCAGAGCGGGGTCACGGGGGGGCTGGAGCCAATCCCAGCTGTCAACGGGCGAGAGGCGGGGTACACC
>JBAMHV010000021.1:11532185-11547656 GCA_037177535.1 Pseudomugil gertrudae | reverse complement strand
CAGAATCAGTACATGGGACAGCGCTATCTGATTTTATTTCCTGGTGTGACTGCAATTTTCTGGAGCTAAATGTCACAGAGACAAAAGAATTGATCTTTGATTTTAGACGTAAAAAAGACTCCGCTACCGAGAGTGTATTCATAAGGAGTGCGTTGAAATTGTCCCCTCTTATAAGTACCTTGGTACTTTCTTTTATGACCAACTTAAGTTCGATATCAACACTGCAGCAGTGGTCAAACGTGCACAACAAAGAATCCACCTTGTGAGAAAACTAAACTCTTTTTCTGTCAGTCCTATCATCATGGGTAGGTTTTATCAGGCTTGTATCGAGAACCTGCTGTGTTTTTCATTTACCTGCTGGTACAACTGCCTCACATTGAAAGACAAGAACAGTCTCAATGGCATTGTAAGAATCTGCTCCAAAATTATAGGTGTTCAGCAGAGGGACTTAACTTCCTTTTGTAATGATCAGATTGTGTGTAGAGCGAATGTGATCCTCTCTTCTCACGGACATGTTTTAAAGGATGAGTTTCATTTGTTGCCCTCTGGAAGACGTTATGTTTTACCTTATTGTAAAACAAACCGTCATGCAAAGCCCTTTATTCCAACAGCCATTCATCTTTTAAACTCTTTGTAGTGTGTTTCTAATCTAATCTGTGTCCACCCTTGTATGACATGGTGTTGTTATTTATTTATTTATTCCCTTCTACTGACCACAGAGCTCCTCTCTTGTTGTCTTAAGGATTTTATACGATTTTATACGAACTGAATGTTTTGTGTCGTCTGTGCTGCTCAAACTAATTGCCCCTTGTGGGATGAATAAAGTTGTCTAAGTCTAAGTCTAAGGCTGAACGTTACCTGGCATTATCTGGCATTTTGCTACGAGTGCATATGCTGCCTAACTATTCCCAATGCACAAAGTAGTGTTTAAGGGTTGCAAACTCCTAGGAGGCACTAAAGAGATCCTCGGCTTAAAAATAAACTTTTATTTCAGATTAATGCTGAAGAATTATACCTTAACTTATAACATGAATGTAAAACGATTGTCTGGCGTTAACATTTTTCTGCCACTGTGACTCTGGGATGGTACAGAGGCACGCTTCCTGACCAGTGCAGTAATTAAAAAAAGATTTAACAACAACAAAAACACACAAGGGTTTGTTAAAGAGTCATTTAGAGGAAGTTACAGACATAAACTAAGGAAACTTTCTCATGAGGAAAGCTGTGATCCCTGGATAGAGGAGTATTGTGACAGATACCACAAAGTACTTTGAGTTGTTACATCTTTACTGACATTAACAGCACAAAAACTAAGTCCTGAGGGTTTGGGGGAGGTTTTACCCAATAACCACAATGCCTTGTATTATATAAAATCGGTGTCATTAAAACACACAAACACTTGCTAATCCCAGTAGCATTCGTCTCGTCTTATCTCTCAGTATGTTCGGAAACAAAAACGATAAAAAAAGAAGAAGCATGTATTGCTTCAAGCCGTCTGCTGTGGATTATCTAACATCCCAAAAGTTTGTTTTGCAGCTTCTTCCAACATTCTTTCTTACGCAAACACACAAGCGCACACAGGGTTTAATCATCAGACAACAGACGGGCCCCTGCTTCCGCCTCTCCCACACTCTGACCGTCTCACATGCATCTGCAAGGCCTGGCCTGCTGATGCTCGTAACAATGTGTGGCCTCATTTCCTATTTTATATGATGCACATTTATTTATTATTTAAAAAGTGCCTTTTACACCACTTATTTTAGTCCTTTCTTATAAATGAACTTTATTCACCTATACATAGGAGCTAATGGTTTTTGTTACACATGCATGCATGTGTAAAAAAGTGAGCAGCCATGACCCCATCACAGTAGATGGTTTTCAGAAGCCCACCTACATATACAACAGCTGTGACAGAGTTCATCACTGTCACCTGCAGCTTTTTCAGGCCGGTCCTAGCAGCGCTACTCACTCAGCTTCAGCTTCTTTAGCAGTTTGAGAGGCTGCTGCTGGTTTATTTATCAAATCCAGTGGGGTTGACACCCTGACAGGTGCCTGCAGCAACACAGGGATCTCTCGCTCATTTGTGAGCTTTCCTTCCAACTCTCCCTCTCAACTCTTTCACACTCCGTTTCCCCATCTTTCTCCCTGGTGGCAGCTTGCATAGCTTCCCCAGTTTTCCCTTTAACTTTTCCATTTTTGTTTATTTTTCTCTCACAATGGCAAGCAAGCATCCTACATTCATCTCCAGCCTCTCCTGCTTCTGTGTCAAAGCTGAAAACAATCTTTGAGATTTGGACCTGCTAGCCAGTCAAACCATGGATGTACTTGGAGAAAACCATTGGAGAGACTCCCTGTTGCATTAGGGTTGAGGTTTTTCCCCACATCCTTGCTGATGACAGTATGTCAGCAGAAAACCTCAAAGCAATCAAGAAAAGAAAGATCAGCAACATTTCTGGCTTCTGAAGTGAACATCAAGATGCAAAGTGAAATATAAGTTTCCTTTGTGCTCATCTTCATCTGGGCTATAAACTCTATGAAGAGGAATATGTTAATTATTTATGTATTCAATTACTATGAGTTTTGAGTTTAGATGATTTCAGACTGTGCAGTTGGTGCATAATTTGCTGCTCATATCTTATATCTCAGTGTTTCCCCTACATCGATCCAGCCATGGTGGTGTTATATTATTAGCACCACACCTACAAAATGACAATAATTAAACAGTTTCACGTGCACAATGACAAAATATCTTAATTGGACCTGCATTTAAACTTTCCCAACCATTGCTGCCACTACGGCTACAAGAAGTTGTAGGTGGAAACACAGTATCTTATAGGTTTAATTTTCTTTTATGTCCTTACGTATTATTATTATTATTATTATTAAAAACAAAGTCTGAAACTGCTGAGATGAATGGAAATTATAATATTGCTTGTATTAGTGTCTGGTCAACTTTTTCATGACAACCATTAATAATAGGTGACCTTGGTTATTGCTAGTTTCCTTTAAAAAAAAAGAAGCAAATATCTGCATTCTCAGAGGCATTTCCACAGTTTTATCTGTAAACACTGATAAAAATCTAGATCGGCTTTATGCTTCATGGTTAAAAAAAAAAGTGGATTTAGTTCCTAATAGGTTTTTGGATATCTCTGCTGATTAGAAAAGTGAAATCCAACTGCCTGAGGCAGATGCAGCTCTCAAACATGTGTCGCATCAAGTCAAATGAAAGTCGTTTCTCAACATTTTGAAGCTTTAAATGTCCTCTCGAGTATTCACATGAAGCCATGCGTAAGTGTAAACACATTTTACCAACATAGTGAAGCAAGAACACAAGTCTGTCCGTGCTTCAGCACCCATGCACAAACAGAGTGCATGGCCCAACCCAGCTGTTCCTTTTGGGGTCTGGATCAGACAGCTGTCCCTCGGGTCTGAACAGAGCTCGCACTGTTCTGAAAAAGAGCCGCTCAGCACATTGTTCTGAGGGCTCTCTTCTCTCTCAGCAGGGTTCTGTTAGGCGGGTCTAACAAAAGACACTGAAAACACCCAACACTGGCACAGCCTTCCACAAAGGCAATGGTAATAATAACACACACATACACACACACTCTGACGTCAAAACTCTGCTTTGGAAGCTACCTGATATAAGCATTATGGGGGTCATAAACAATTACTTTGATTTGACTTTCTTATACTATTATTACACTTGTTAGAACATATAACCCAAAATGTGAAAGGATAAAACAGAGCTAAAGCCAAAAAGGCAAAATAAGAGCCATAAGATGAAGAGCCTGAAGAGTCAGACAGGAAAACTTACCCAGACCAGATGCATAGATGGCCTTGACCGACTTCTTCATTTTGTAGAGAACACTGCGATCCACGTCCAGAGCCTGGGCAGACACACACACAGTTACTAAAGAAGTCAAAACTCAAGATACTGAAGCTGTTTGAGTGTATGCTGGATGCGTTTTGCAGTCTTTTAGCAGATAATGAACTTGCTTAGTGTGCTGGAGGTGTGTGTCAGTCATTCTGCCTGTGGAGATGCTCCTACTGTAACAGGAGGATTTTTATAATGTGCAGGAACATGTGACAACACATTGAAGTCTGTTGCTGAGCAGGATGTGAAAAGATGACATTCTACTTCACAATCTCATTGTGTAAACACTGGAAGTGACACAGCACTGGCACTGGAAGAGGATTTAAAACCAGTCTGTTAAAGTCCGAAGGCAGTTTTGAGCCAGCATGTGAACATACATTTTTTATATTTATTATTAAAATTAATATTTAGTATATTATTTAGAGTGCTTGCTTTAGTGCTCCTGCTTTCTTTGTGCAAATCCAGAATGCTTTAGGTACAGTTGTGTGTGTGTGTGTGTGTGCCACACTCACGCTCATGCTATGCATTATTAACGACAATGCCAGAAATAAACCAGAGATACCTCATTAGTAATCTTCGGTGTGTGCTTGTGTATTTATCAGTATAACGAGTTAAAGGACAAGAGTGCTCCACTATGTTATGGAACGGTTTCTCTGAGATGCATAAATCTGTGCAGAAACAAAACCCAGCTACAGTCACACACACTTCCCCTGTGAAGCGTTAAACCCAAACAACAACTAGAGTAAGCACTGGAAGTCCAAATGAAACCATACACCACTGTACCAGTGATGAGCAGGGGGCAGGGGAGTCCGTTGGGATGAGGGGGACTTTAGGAAATTAGTTTTCAGGAATTTTATTAAGTATGTCTGTTGGAGTGAGCCATAACTGGCGCCACTTTTCCCTGCCCTGCTTCCCATTTGGCTGACAAATATCAGACCCCCTGGACTCTGAAGACAAAAAGAAACCTAAATGGCTCCCATGTAGAAAAACACAATGTCTACTCTTCAACAGTGCCGTTTGGTGAATGAACTGAAATTAAGACCATTAATCAATGTTTTAATTTCAAAGCTATGAGCGCTTTGGTATTGCAACATGAGCAACGCGTCGTTTTCCTCGCTTGACCAGCACAAGCTCAGATGCTTTTAAATGGAAAGTGACAGAGAAATTAAGTGTTGCTGGTTGAAGGGCGGGCAGAGACGTTCAGAGAGCTCAGCAAAAAAGACAAGAACACTGACAATGTGCTCTTTCACTCCTCTGTCAATAGTGGCTCAGAGGGACCTCCTTTAAGGAAGGGGAGACTCAGTCAGCATGTCAAGGTATACACTTACACTGAATACACTGGAGAGAGGGCATTTTGTAAGGGTGTGTGTGTTTTGTTTTAGCTGCCTTTAAAGGCTATATTTACACATACAGTGGTATTCCAGTAAGAACAACATGCAGAACCGTAAGACTAAATCAAAGCACGCCATTCCCGTTTTGAAATAAACTTTTATGGGGCTCAGTCAACACAACGAGCCACATTAATGGTCAAAATTCAAGGTGGACACTGGAGGTTAATAATAATATTGTGGAACAAACACAAAGCAATGCTTACAGCATGAACACCCAAATGAGGTCAGATTCTTTCTCTATATAGGCAACACATTGTTCATTTTTTCTGCCCACAATGTAAGATCAGCTCATGGGGGCCAACCTTGCTGAGACCAGAGTATAAATGACCACCTTTATTTTTTTTCAGCTTATTTCATATAAGTGTTTAGTGTGTTTCATCTGCAGGAGGCCAACTTGAAGGCAATTAGTGGTTCCCAGTTCTTTTGTACATAAGGATTGCTTACCATGAATCTGCACTTTATGTGAGACTACTAGACCCTTGTAGCTGAGCACGTTGGCCCAGACATCTAAAACCATGAGCATGCAGAATACACGCATGGGCCTGGAACAAACTTTCTTTAGAAAACATAACCAACAAAAGGTGAGAGGTGGACAAACACAAAGCACACTTGTGCAGAGGACACATCTACTTCATACATCACTCCGTGTACTCTGCCTCAACAACACGAATGAAACCGTCCCAACTTCACGCTTGAGGACACAGTGACGGTGGCTTCCAGGCTCATCATATCACTGGATAATTTGCCACTTTGCCAAAGTCATGGCTGGGCCAAGTGAAGGCAGCATTGTATTATTTCTTCTACACCAGGGATGGGCAACTTCGGTCCTTGAGCACCACAGTCCTGTGAGTGTTAGGACTTTCCCTGCTGCAACACACCCGACTCACATCAGACTTAATTAGCAGACTTGTGCGTTGATGCTAAGCTCTGATGTGACTCAGGTGTGTTGCAGCAGGGAAAGTCTTGCAGGACTGTGACCCTCGAGGACCGGAGCTGCCCATCCCTGATGCACACTGTGCTGTTTTTCTTTTCCTGGTGTCTGTGCATGCTCTTACAACCACTTCCATACATGGTGCCAGGCCTATACAGTGTGTCCACAAAAGAGCCTCAGCATGGCTGTCAAAGTCAAAAGGAGCATTCATTTTTCAAAAAGCAATAAAGCTCTTCAGTAGCTACTGCCTGATAAAAGTAACGAATGCTAAGAATAAGATTTACTGCCTTTTACCAGAGGAACTGTGGAAATTAAAAGAAGCCTTTGAGTAAAAGTGGGACTAAAAGTGCTGCGGTTTCAGTTCCTTCAGCTCCTGTTAAATGACTCATCTGGTACATAAGTCATTATCCCATTATCTCTGCCTGGCTCAGACACCCTCAGACACCACCAGCTTAGACCTCACACATGCAACTTTATACAAAAAAAAACTTAACGGCATCATTTAAAAGAAAGGTACAAAACCTTTATACATTTGGTCCATTAAAAAAACTATTTTTGATAAGATCAAGCAACAAGAATAGACACTAAAAGTGTTTTGTTAAAGCTGAAATCAATCTGAATTCTGCTCTGAAACTTTCTCTTTTTCACCGCTAATTCTTGCCACTTGCAACAACGGATAGGGCTAACAGTCAAACCCAACGAATTGGGAAGCGCCTTCAACAATCGAAACGTCCTAAATAGTCAATGCAGGCTTTTACTCAAGCCATGAATGGGAACTCTGGTCCTCGAGGGCCGGAATCCTGCAGGTTTTCCATGTTATCCCTAGTCCAGCACACCTGGTTTAAATCAAATGGATCCAACAGCTTAGATCCACACAGTGATTCATTCATTTGAATTTGAAGGAACAGGGAGACATTGAAAACTTTCAGGATCAGGGCCGAGGTTCCTGACCCCTGACATAAGCACATGCAACAAACTGTTGCTAAAAGATTCAACAAATCAGACCGTCTACAACTGTGGTAATCTGTCATGCACGAGCTATTGGCATCCTTTAACGATTGTGTGCAGCTAAAAAATGGAGGAATGCAAGAAAATGTAGATGCATTCAAAGCCTGAGAATGCTACTACATTATTTTATTGTATGTAGGATGTAAATGGAGATCTCATAAACCAGTGATTTTACTTGCAGTTACTTGAGATACAATATCCATATAACCAATGAGTGGCATGGATGATAGCAATTCATTCACAACTTCAATTTCACGCATCAACCAATCAATCAAGTCACAAACACACTGCTTCTTTAGGTTAAAGGGTAACATTAATGTTACTAGGCTATAGTTACCGCCGCGTCCTATCTGTGCGTGACATTCCTGCATATATTATATCCCATGATGCAACCCTAGCAGTGAGGCTGTCGTCAACCATACTGAAGCATTAATGTTGTGCTACTGCTTTTTTCCTGTTCACTTAATCAAGAAAATTACCATTTCACACTGAAACAAATGTTAAACAAGACAATCCAGAAAGTTGTCATAAATTTTAAAAGTTTATTAATGGTGAAAATGATTACATTAGTGATTTTCTTTGGCCTGAGATTGGCAGGTGGATCGGAGCAGCATCAAAAGTATGCAGACTCTCCGCCAGCGTGGAAGAAGAAGTTGAGTCAGAAGGTAAAGCTCTCGATTTAACAATCTATCCAAGTTCCTTCCTTCACCTATGGTCATGAGCTGTAGATAGTGACCGAAAGATCAAGATTGCAAATACAGGTGGTCAAAATGCGTTATTTCTCCTGCAGGGTGGCCGAGCTCTTCCTTAGAGACAGGGTGAGAAGCTTGGTCATTCGGGAGTGACTCAAGAGTAGAGCTGATGCTCTTCCACATCAAGGGGACCCAGTTGAGGTGGCTCGGGCATCTGGTTAACATGCCACCTACACGTATCCTTGGCGAGGTGTTCCAGGCTTGTCTCTGCGCGTGGAGACTCCTGGGAAGGCCCAGGACATGTTGGAAGGATTACTGTATATCACTCGGCAGGCCTGGATGCTGCCCCCGCAACCCTACCCTGGATAAGTGGCAGAAAATGGATGAATGGAGGTTTCTTGTAACCGCCATCTTGCAGGTGATAGGTTGGGCATTCAGTGAACTTTTTCATACCACTTTGTTTGAATAGTGCTTCTGAAAAATGTTTGTTTCAAAAGATTATAGCACCTTACTACATACCCTCTCCCTCTTTACTGACAAGGATTGGGACACTTCTACCAGAGAACATGCAAAACAGACTGGTAGGTCTAAGAGGTGGATTGGGATTCAGACTAAATCTACTTCAAATATTGAAACAGTCTCATAAGGAAAGCTTGGGAGAATTATTTCACTGTTAACTACTTTAATTTGAGACAGCCAGTAGGTGCTTTGCTTATTTCATGAGAAAACTGCTAAATGTTGTTGATTATGGCTACGTGCTAAAAATACAGGTGAGGTGCAAGCCAACCCTGCTCTTTAGCTTCCAGATTAATATCTCCACACATAAAATAACAATAAAAATGAAAAAGAGAACTGAGATAGTGAATAAAAATGCAGCACTCTGTTAGAAAAAGTCTGGCTCACTGGCAACAACGTGAATGTTTTCGTGGGAGGGGGAGCGCGCCAAATGGACAAGATTTATAACAATCTGTTCCTTTTGCAACTAAATCTTTTGATGCATATGCTGCATCCGTGCAGATGGTAACCCTGTAACTGCTTTGGTATCATATAACTGCTCCTGGGTAGTTGCTGCATTGCAAAATCAGCTGATATTTACAATCTAATTAGGCCTTGTGGTCAAAAGTAACCTTGCTGCTAATAAAGAAATGACATTGCCTTTGTATATTTTCTTTTAAAAATATCTAATAATCTCAGGAAATCGTTAAATTATTCTGGAAAGCTCGCAGATAAAAGTCTGGTGGACAATCCAGCTAGAAAACTGCATTGCAACACCAGTTTAAATGCAATGGTTGGCAGTTTTTGAGCTAAAAGCCCACAAACAATAACAGACAAAAATGCAAAAGCCTTTAAATGTTACATAAAAAAGGATAAAACATATTACTTGATTTCAGTCAGCTGTGTTTGGATCACACAGCATCAATGTGACATTCATAGGTCTAATTTCTGCATATTTTTAGACAAACAAAGATAAAAAAGCATCAAGAGAGCATATTTCCTGGGTGACATCATTTTGCACATGATCTTGCTTTCAAATAAATTATAAAAAGGTGGATCTGTCACCAAACTAAAATAGAAAATACACTCTGAGCCAAGCAGGAGTGTGTGGTGAAACACAAAATACAGAAACTAAAGAGAGAAGCTAACGATGAAAACTAAATCCTGACATATTTTGTTGATCTTTCTCAGATTTTGGGGATCATTAATCTACAGTTTAATCCTGTTATTTATTTATTATGAGTTAGCTGCTTGTGCAGAAGTCAGAGACCATGCAAGTTTCCCCTCAGACAGCCAGAACTAAATATATGATCACATGTGCTGAGAATCGAGATTCTACTTTAAACATCATCATATGATCCACTGACCCCAACCTACTGACCCCACTCCTTACAACGGATAGATAATTATCTAAGGCAGCTAAACATGAGCCAAAATTAGTCTTGTTGACTAGTCTGTGAAAACTTTTGTCAGACAATAGCCACTGTATTATGTAGGCAGACTGGACCCTCTGAACCCCTATTTGACCTCCACATTATAAACAATAAACAAGCATTCAATCAATTCGCTTTACTGAAGCCTCCTTTGGAGTAGACAGCTTCCTCCCCGTCGCATAAACACACACAGACACACAATATCATGCTCCAGCAGACCCTTTCAATCACATCAGAGTGATTTGATGGGAGAACAGACAAGCAGAGTAATAAACCAGCTGAACACAACAAGCGCACTCCTCTAAATCAATCTCATTCTCTTAGATCATCAATCATTCTCCCATATTTCCATACATGTGCTCAGCATCACACCACATGCTGACCTAAATTAAAGCATTTAAACCGAGACAAAAAAAGACAAAAGCAACTAAAAAACAATGTACACAGTGAGAGGGGAGTTCCACCGACATGCAGCCTTTCTGCTGAGCGGATTGAAAGCTGACAGCTTGCACAATAGACACAGGCAGCCTCCTCACTTCACAAGCATGCTTCATCCAAAATAAATGCAACATCAGCATTTCTCTTCTCTCGTTAATAGCTTAGAGGGAACACAGAGTGGCTCTTTTTGTCCACCCTACCAGCCTGAGCGGGGGAGAATGCCCAAAAGCGCTTGAGTTAGTCGTCGTCTTAAAAAACATGACATCATGAAAACCATTGTGATTAGAACAGAGTACCATCTGCAGCAGCAAATCTATGCATGTTATCACAACCCTGCAGGCTCACGGAGGTCACCGTCAGGGAGATCCACTTATGCCCGAGTATCCTGAACCATTGAGAATAATGCATTGAGTTACTGATTATATAATATCTAAATGGTGCTCTGATGAAGATAATGTAGGAAAGATGAAACTGTAAACCAGATTCAACATCTGAATGCTCATATGCGATGCTATGCATAGATTGTAGAAGTCCTGGGGATTTTTTTTAACCTCTTTCTTGTTTTTTTAAAAACTTATATGAAGTTATTGCTTCTTAAACAGCTTTTTAAGGATCATCTGTTTCTTCATTAGAAGATGGAGATTTTGCTGAGGATGCTCATAAAAAGAGAGACAACTTGTAATGGACTGGCGGTGACTGGTTCCTCTGTTCATTCTGTAATGAAGGCAGACGTTTACAGCGGAGCTGGAAGTCAAATTGAGGTCTGAAATACCAAAACATTTTCCCTGTGGGCTTCTAAAGGCCAAATAAACCCCCAACTTGCTGAAGTGGATCTTTGGGAAGATTTAGCAGACTCTGCAGTGTGCACCTGTTAAAATATGACTAACAATTACAATTTACAACCTCAGCACAAAATGTCAAAAGTTTATAAATGAACATTTTTAAAGAAAGTTAAAGTTTAGCCATGACTCTCCTCGTCCCTCAGTCCTAAGCATAAAAATAAAAGGTAAGAATCTCACAGACCGGTAGTTTTTATTATTATTTAGAGGCCTTTTGCAAGAAGAACAACACAACCCCCAAAATTTAGAATAAATTCTCTGAGCTGGTAAAAAAAAAATCAGCATTTAAAAGCTGTGACATTTAAATAGTGGTTGTTATCGCAAATCATGCAGCGTATCCGAAAGTTTGGCACCAACAATAAAGCAGTGTGAAGTTTTCATGGGCACAAACCACATACTCAAATCTGCTGCTGGACATAAACAAGAGACATAAGGACATAAACAGACTCTCCATATGTATACGTTAAAAAGGCAAGGACCCTCGTTACGACAAAAAAATGAACAAACAAATTCCAAGAGCTGGGTGATATTAACCAAAACTGATGTATCAATACTTTGTACCTAAATCACGATATACTATACTTATTTTGGTACAATTTATATTGTCAAGAAACCAAAAAATGGTTCTAATTAACATCATCAGGTGCTAAATTTACTTTTATTAAGGATCAGTAGCACATTTGCAGTAAAACAGTTGACTGACATTTTGACATTTAATAAAAGCTCCTAAAATAAAATAGATTAAAAACTCTTCATGACCAGGTCTGCTAAATGCAAAAGGAAAAATAAACTTTTACCTAAAAATTATTTAGATATATAAAACATTTCCTCATTTTAAATAACTTTTAATAAGTATCAATATATTATAAAATCTCGATCCTCTTACTTTTTGTGCCAGGTTTATCTTCTTTGGACTAAAATATACAAGAAAAGCCTGTAAACGTAACACTGACTAACCAGAAATTACTTGCTAAAGCAAAACTACAGCAAAAACTACTCAATAAAACTCAAGAAAATGTTCTAAATATTAAAAAAGAAAACAAGTCTACATAGCAGACAACATAAGAAAGTTATTTCATCTCAATAAAGCAAAATATATGTCGATTCATTTAGCAGCACAAGCTTGTATGAGCACAAAGACACGCCACCATATGAAGACTGTGGGACAGCAGGAAGACACGCCACCCACAAAAGTTTATCCAGCTAACAAGCTTAACATACATCACAGCAGCATCCACCTCTTTCTCCAATGTCTGAAGCAGAAAGGTCTTCCTGGATGGCTGCAAGCTGTAGTGACTGAGACAGGACAGAGATCCTGGTCCACTGTTCTCACCAGCGAGAAACCTGCTGACGTCAGCATGTCTGCTCTAAAAGATGTCCCGCTTCTCAGACACCCCACTGTCATTCAACACGCACGTCCATTTTTAATCTAATCTAAATCATCTCCTCCATCAATACTTTACCATCACTTTACTACAATGTCTTTAAAGCTCACACACTCATCTGGTTTACTCTGTTTTTGCATCTCATTTAATCACCTTGCATCCTAAACCTCGCTACAGAAACAGTCTGGCACATACTGGAGGGACTAAGAATGAAGCAGTGAGATGTAATCGTCTCATTTATTTGCTGCATATGTAGGTAGGTATGTATTATCAGATGTTACAGCAAAACAACAGACCTCAAAGAAACCTGTTAGGTAAAAACACTTACACGTGATTGTTTTGATGTGCAAATTATTGGTTAGCCTGAGGAAAGAAGAATCAGTTGGGGAGAATAAATATTACTCTAGGTTATTAAATCTTCTTAATGGAATAAAGTAAACAGAACAGACTTCATTCTTAAGAAAGGAATCATGTCTCAATGATTGCCATGCTGATGCAGTTTGCTCCACAACATTTATACTAAAATCTTCTGTAAAGTAAATGTGCCAAATTAAAAAAAGACACCTCACCTTGTGGCAACATGTTTGACTTGGAATAACCTGAAATTCATGGCTTTGTTTAAATACAAAACACAGCTTCATATATGCAACAATACAGAAAAAGTTGCATCATCTTTTCTACAGCGGTGCTATAAAAGTGCACCTATTGGGGCGAGCCCTGATCCAAATGTAGCTGCTCCAAATGTGGCACACTCAGGGTAAACACTGGAAACGGGCCGTCGCTCTGGAAGGAACACTGTGACTCATTCAGAACCGTGTATGGTTCAACCAAGCAGCACAAACTGTGTGCAGTTCTGCTACAGAAGCAACTGTGGGGTACACATCCAAAGCTGTGACTTTACTGGTGGGAAAACATAAAAACATTTTCATAATTGTTTCATTCACAACTTTTCTCCATGCCGAGTAGGAAAAGTCAGCATTTGGACCGAACTGAGTTCAGTGAGCTGGATCTAAGAGGCCATGGTTTCAGACTTTCTCTGCTCTCTCAGACAGCTGATATTGAGTAGTCAGTCTGCCTTGAGGGCAGGATGGAAAAGTCCACGCTGAAAGTTCACCATCCGTATGGGACAGAGAGCTAAGGCAAGGGGGAGGGCACACAGTGTCATAAGGCTGTTTTGACATAAGCTTATTAACGCAGTATTTTAGAGCTTTGGAGACAAAGCTGATGCCCTCTACACCTCAAAGTGACAAAGAGTGACGTCTTTTTTACCATCATTTACCATCGACACATGTTCCTAAACCATTAACCCTTCCAGCTCCACTGTAAGCACTGCAGGACCAAAGTCGTGGTTCCCAGCGCCCAGAAATCCCACTGGGATGACAGCATCCACTGCGGTAGTTTCAGTGTTAGAGAAAACAAACTTTCAAGTTAACTGCCGAGGCACTTTCAGGGCCTTTTAAATTTTACAAGGTCACAGCGCCTTTGTGTTTCAGCTTGGTTTTCCAGACAGCTGCAGTCCCTCGTGGAGATAATATTTCTGCCTGTAACAATGTTTTTGTTTCCATCCCTGTTCTCATTACCTTTTACTGGATGCGTTCATTCTTTATTTATAATCAAAAGAAGCTTTTTGTGAGGACCCCAATGTTTTTTAGGCTAACAGCTCTGAATGATAACGACCTGATGGCACCACATTTAGAATCAGTTAAAATACCCCGTTTAATCTTGAGTTAATAAAGTTTATAAACTAGAAACAGGTTTATAAAAGTTAAGTTCAAAGGTAACGGTTGGAAAATAAGGTCCAAATTTGCTTTGCTTTAACAAGTAGGAGAGGAAAAAAAGAAAAAAGCTTGTCTGACTTCACTCTTAAACATTTCAGACTTTTCCAAACATGTTTCATGCCGGCCTCGTGGTGTCCGAGAAGTCATGCCAGGGGGCAAAATGCCCAAACTGTTCTAAGAAGTTATCATCATTACTGCAGAACACAGATGGGAAACAACCTGCTTCCCACTGGAAAACACCACTGTGAAACACTGGAGAAACTGTGTGCATTTGTAGAAACCTCAGAACACACTTCAGACGTACAGAAAATAAAAAGACCTGCATTTCATATGAGCCTCTTTCAACTCCACTGGGAACAAGAGAAGGGCTTCAGCTGCCTGATCACACCCAGTCACCAGCAAATGAGTACAAGCCTCC
Organism: Pseudomugil gertrudae; assembly: GCA_037177535.1. Lineage (NCBI taxonomy): Eukaryota > Metazoa > Chordata > Actinopteri > Atheriniformes > Pseudomugilidae > Pseudomugil > Pseudomugil gertrudae. Next base: position 11,532,974 of record JBAMHV010000021.1, on the reverse strand, counting down.
TAGTATGGAGAAATCCAGGGGGGATGGGGGGATGGGTGTCCCAATATTTTCACAAATGGATTGCCCACCACAGAATAGAGTGTACGGGATGCGAAGGCGACTTTGCACAGTGGTCGGACTGTCATTGGATAAAAGTTCCTGGTGAAAATGAATGCAGTGCTGGTAGGAAATAAATCTTGTGACATTGCAGAAGCTTATTGAGTCAATGCTACAGCAAGCTGTCCTTCATGACTCTTCCACCTTCAAATCACAAATATGAAACAGTAGACTTTGGTTTACACATCATGATGTTTTCAATTGAGACAAATGTGCTAATTTGTTTGTTAACAATCTTCATTCCTCACCTTTGACCCCCAAACACACACACAAAAATGCCAATATGATGAGTGAGGACAATTGGTGTAAATGTGTAATATTAATTGTAATGGTGCATGTTTTTCTGCTCATTTGCAGGAGATAAATGGCATTGGTTCAGAGAGGAGTGCTGGGTGAGCTGATTAACAGCTACAGTGGTTGTCTAATCAATTTCTTTATATTCAGCTGCATACTGGGGTCTGTAAAGAGAAGTGCAAGCTTCTTCTCACCTCTTTCTCACTATTGTTCAGTTACTGACTCGTTTGATCCCAGAAGAAAATAAATAAATAAATAAAACTATTTGATGCCTGACTGAGAGCACCCATAATTACAGTAAAGCAGGATTTGCTCTTTCTACCAATTCAATTCAATTCAACTTTATTTGTATAGCGCCACTTCATGACAGTGTCATCTCAGGGCGCTTCACATCTTATT
>JBAMHV010000021.1:11464555-11513226 GCA_037177535.1 Pseudomugil gertrudae | reverse complement strand
ATAACTACGCATGCGGACAAGAGGGATGCTAACCAGTAAAGAATATTCACGGGAATCCATGTTTAATTTGGTAGAGTACATTCCTGCTAATTTAAAAATGTTAACAATTTAAAAAGACGCCTTTTGACGCAGTTAATCCATCGTAGTAATATTACAAATGACAAGTAATGTCCTTTTGAAAGCAACACGATAGCGTGCAGGCGAAACAGAAAGGACGAGCGGTGGTGTCACTCTCGTTTTGACTTTGTACTCTTTGTTGGACTTGTGCTGTGGATGACAACCGTCAAGATCGTCGCAAAAACAGCAGCAGCAGCAGCAGCGGTGGCGAGGTATTTATCACCGCAGCAGCCGAGGGGAGTGAAGTGAACCGGAGAAAGGAGAAAGGAAGGATTTAACGGATATCGTCCAAGGATGGATACCCAAACGACAGCAACATGCACTGGATCTACTCTGTTACAGCCAATCAGCCAAATTATCAATCTCCCTGTCGACCAGGTATGTGTTTGGATGGTGGAAAATACTGGTCCATCACACGTCTAAGTTGGGGACTACATTTTAAGTAGCATAAGAAGCATCGTTTGCGAGCATAACGTTAAGCCAGCCTGATGGACACATCTGTTTATAGCTTAGCCTGTGAACACTGCGGGTAGGAGCGCAAACATTTCTGATGGTGATTCGCTGTCACCGTCATTTATTCGCTTGTCAGGCTACACTGGAGCTAATGCCCTTTGTCTCCTTCTTTCAAAGCCCAGAATCTAACCCAGGAGGTTTCAAGCACAGATCCAAGTAGCCTCTCGTATATTAGATTTTCTTTCCATTGGGAGAACCGCAATATATTCCCTAGAAGTTCGCTCCATAATAGTTTATTTTAAGACAAATAAAACCGTGTTGTGCTAGAAAAATGGAGCAGAAATACAGCAAATATTAAGTTTGCCATTCGTAATACGTTTGTATTAGGATGGATTATATACATTTCCCAGATTTGATGCAATTTATGTTATAATGCTGCAAGGTCGAAGTTTCTTTAAAGTTAAAGACGAGAGTCTCCAAAAGTTATGGGATGTGGTTGTGATTGAGATCATAGCAGCTTTTTAGCGTTTTGGGAATCTGTTGAATTGTTTGTATAGGTATAGCATGCCTGCAAATGCCAGATTTCTTATGAGAAGTTGATAGCTGTGTATAATTTGGAGCATTTACACGTGAAAAAGCACCACACCCACTAACACGCATGTTAAAAAACAAGCTCAGTTCAAAGCTTTGACCAGTCATGTCAGATCTGATCAGGTGACTCAAGGTGTTATTTATACATGGTATCCCTGGAGGCTGCTACACTTTGCTTCCTTCCCTGTTTTTGTTTAAAAAATAGGATTTTTTTCTACCCTTGTGATAACACAACTTTCCTTATCAAGAGCAGAATCGGTATTTTTCTCCTTCTCATACAAATGAGCCTGTTTTCAAGCATTGTATGCAACATTACTACACACACATCTAATACTACAAGACTGTTTTGATGGAAAGATTGAAAGATTTTGGATTACATAAAAACAAAACAAAAGTCCTATGAGATCTGACTCTAAACCATCTGAGTAGTATTTCATTCTCTTGTCTTACATATGCTAAAAAAGTTACTTGATGCGAGTTGTGATAACATCTTTGATTTGGTTCACATAAAAAGTTGCATGGGGGAGAAGTTACATCTTTGAGTTACGTTTTATAATCACTCGCTGTTTTATCTCTCGACTCTTTCAGTAATATTACCTAAAAGGCTCGATTTGCATTGAATCATAGATAATTTGATAAAAAAAATAGCAGACCTCACATAGCTGCTTATTCTTTCTTTGCAGGAAGTCAAATTAATCACAATGAATCATGCAAATATCTTACATGATGTCACTGAAAAAAGCCAGGTGGTCTTTCAGGCAGTTAGGGAGCTGTGCCTCTCATGGGATAGAAGTCTTTATGAGCCAACCTAAAGGTTTCGATGGCAGAGATGACTTCTTCTTTTTAACAACACTGCTACTTTAATAACTACCTTTAACAGAGGGGTTGTAATCATCATTCCAGACAGTAGTCACATCTTATTTCCTGTGCTTTACTACTGGCACAGCAGTTTTTATCAGGGACAGGAAATGAGAAATCTTTTTGTGTTTGCATTTTGGATATCGGAGACTTCTGTTGTCCCTGTATTGGAATGACAACTGATGCTGTAAGAGAGAAAGATGTCCAAACGGGACGCGCAGCCGAAACGTATAATGGCCCAGGTGTCATTGTTGTGACAGCGTTATTTGTGAACTTCCTGCCAACTGGGTGCTCTATTGTGCCAGCACTGCCATCAGCATAAATCAGTATGTCCAATTGGATTCAATGTGATGAGTAGCCCATGAACATTAATGCTAATTTCTACTTTATTATAGTAAATCACCAGAATGTATGTACTTATGACTGTATATAGACTGTGTCTGTGTCTTACAGTCTTTCCCTTCCCGTTTCGTTGTCCTGAGATGAATTTGTTGAGGACCTTTTTGTCCTTCAATGTCCTAACTCCTTTTGTTATATTATCATGGGTTGTTTTTTCCCCCTCAGTCATGAACCCACCTTCACATCATTTAGTTTCAATCTAAAACTTTGATTCTAGTTGGCATCTTCAAGTTGTGGCAGATAATACCGTAGGCCTCTCCCAGAAATGACTTTATTTATGTTTTTAATAGATTTTTTATTTATTAGCCTGTTAACTTACCATCCAAGCAGGTTTCCACCATGCCTTTACCTGGTGGGACCAGTTAAAGTGGTTCATCCAAAATAGGCTGAGTTTGATAAATTAACTTCATGATTAATCGCTGCTGAGGATGATGTTCAGCAGTACTTGCAATTTGCAATTATAACAGTATTAATAGAAGTGGATTCATATTTTCACTTTATAGAGCAAATGCTGTTCTGTTGTACTTGTAGGGATTTGCTCTGTGCTGGCTGATGGCAACTCGTCGTGTTGGAGGTGAAGCTTTTAGGCAACTCTGTTGTAATTCATTAAATTGTAGCATCAGCTGTGATCAACAGCTGCAGCCTGAGTGGTGGAACATCCCTCCTGTGGCTCAAACAAAGAATTTAGAGAGTTTGTGGTACAGCATTTCATTTTCTTACATAAGAATTTAAAGCTATCATCTATTCCTTCCATTGTTTCTGTTAAATGCTTGTATTGAAGTGATTGTATCTGTAGGATGTTGAAATTCCTCGTGTTGTTTTTGGTTCACATGTAAACGAAAATTCCACGAAGTTTCTTTATGTGTATTTTTCTGTAATTCTGAATTGTCAGTATGTAATATCTGGATCAGTACCGATTCTCAGTCTTGTAATGTGTTTAGTGTTGGCAGTGTCCGGGGGGTCTGCTGCACTGTGTCGTAACAAAAGACCCAGCTGTACAATCAGTCTTCTGTTTATTCAACATATTGGATTGTAGTTTGTCGCAGTCAATGGCCACTTCTGTTATCTCGATAACAAACCTTTTATTGTTACATTTTCGACCCAGGCACAGTCGGCCTTGTGAGGCCACTTGGTCCAAACAGGTTGGACTGCTCTTTTTCTTTTTATCCGCTGGCAATTCTCCACTATCAGTGACACGGGTCACTTTAATGTCACAAATAGATGGGTTAGGATGTGTTTAATGGAGGATGGAAAGGATTTGTTGCATGCGGCAGGATTCAGAAAGGTTACTGAGATGAGATCTACCCTTTAAGTGCTCATCTTGTCAGAGCGATTGCTATATTTCAGGTTTGGTCTATTGTTTTTAAGCTTTGCTTTAGGATACCCATGTTGACTTTCCTTTAAATCTGTTTCTCTAGAGTCCTTAAAGCCGTTGGCGTAGGACTGCTGGTTGCTTAAACCCCTCAGGTCTTGTCAGTTTTACCCTCTGTTTTAATTTGCTGCCCTCTGGTGAGTTTTATTCCCTCAGTTGACCCCGCCTTCCTCCCACCCTGTCTCCATGTGATGGAGTGCTCCTGGCTGTTGCCTTTATGATGGTGCACAATCATCAGTACAAGCGTGTGTGATTTCTCCTGGGAAGGGCTTGTTAACACAACCGGGTGGTTGATAAGAAGCTTTGCAGTCATTATATCAAACTAGCAGATCTTCATAAACAGTTTGGTTTTTATGATTATGTGTCTATTAAAATGTGTCAAATAGGATTCAGGCAAGTGTAACAATGCAGACTTACTTGTGTATTGTGTTACGTTTGTTGAGGAGAACTCATCTGTGTTAATGCGATAAACTCTTATCACATATTAGTAGTGTAGATAAATTAGTTCCAGTTTGGACTTATGACTTCATCTCATGTCGGTACTTAAAAGCTTCTGTTTTGGTTCTTGCCAAGGTTGGTAATGGCTTCTAATCTTTTTCATAATGGGTTATGCTACTTTAAAGCGCGCCAAAGTCCAGACATCACATTTTGTGCTCTCTCTTTTTCCATAAAAGTACTCCTTCAACTCCCGCTCTAATGTTAATTCCTCTTGGCATGCCAGTGCGAGAAACTACACCATTATCCATTCATTCTTAGCTGTAATTGTAGAGCTTTTCCTGCTAACCAATTTGCCAAGTACTTTAAAAAAAATGGTGTAATAGCCAAACGCTGGTATACTGGGATGCTGATGGCAAAAACCGGAAGGCTCTTGCTTTCCTTTGTAATGCTTTTGCTAATTTGTTTGTCTCATTGTTTGCATGATATCACAAAGCACAGCCGCGGGTAAATATAGACCGGCAAGGCAATCTGTTGCAGCTGTTGTTGCCTTCACTCTGAAGTGTTCACATGGACCACATGCATCGATGTCCACATGATTCAGCTTTACCAAGTCATTAGTTTCATTAGTTATGGTTCAGTGATATGAGGTATGGTTTAGTTTCTCCTGTTAAAAAGCCCACACTGTCAGGATGGGAGTATGAAGCCTTTGCTTATGGTCAACACAGAGATCAGAGTCACTTAAGCAGATGTGCGATGTTATCAGCATATTGATATTATCTGCCAATATCAGCATTATAATGTGACACTGAATATTATCTCCATCCACTTTCTACCACTTATTCCCTGAATGGAGGGCTGGAGCCAATCCCAGCTGACATCAGGCGAGAGGCGGGGTACACCCTGGACAGGTCGCCAGTCCATCACAGGGCCAACGCACATAGCTAAGTCTCCTCTAGCTAAAAATGACTCGATCTAAGAGCTGTTGTGCATAGTTATTTAGATATGTTTGCTTGTTGGGCGCAACTTGTAGTAAATCCTGTGGCTGTGACATCATCAAACTGCATCATCCCTTCTGCATAAGGAGCTTGGAAGTGGACTCGTCCATATGTAGTGTATAATGCTGACTAACAAACTCCAGCTTAGAAGCTTTGTCTCTTGTTATTATCGGCATGTATGTTTTAAATTTTGTGGGTGTTAATCCATTTTGTGAATATTTACAATATTATACAGCTTGGCTTTCAGTTTTGTGTCAAACCAGCAGCATCTGTGTGAACATGGCACCGAGGCGTATAAATTCATGACAGTTATGTGCAGCAGCTGTTCATTTCTGCTTTATTTGCTGAGCTTGGCCAGGAGTCCAATGAGATGGAGGAAATGCATCCAAAATAAAAAGGAAGCTATAAATATTTATAAGTGTGACTTTGCAATGCTGCTTGAAAGTTCATTGAGGTAAGTCAGCAAGGGAATTCAGCTGATTCACCTTCGGTGGGACAGACAGACTCAAGCCGCAGTCACTTTACTTCTAAGTGGCTTTACGCTCCAATAAATAGTCAATCTGAGTATTGATCTTCCAGGAGGCACAAGTTGCGCTGTCATCTGAAAAGTTCTGATGCTAAATGTGGAATTGATTAGCAGCGGTCCCCCTCTGACGCTTTCTGGTGTGTGACTCCAGAATACCTGGCTGTAACCTGCAAAATGGAGCACTGAAGGTCAAAGGGCAACCGTGTAACATCACAATGTGTTTTGCATTGAGCTCACTGCCGTGGTAACCAGCTCTGGTAGTAAACAAATAACTTGCTTGAGCAGAGAGCCATGTTGTGAATGAAATTATAGGATATAGATGAAAGGATATATTCATCAAGCTAAGCTGAGGGATGGGTGTTGGGAGAGGTTGGAATTTGGGCCGTATGTGAGATGTGTAAAGTAGTTAAATGTTCATTTTGCATATATTGATGCTTTGATACAGTTTAGTTACTGACATGTTGTGACGCATCAGTTGGAATCTGTGGAAGATCCCGAACAGAGAGGCCGGATGATCTCTTAACCAGCTCAACATGTTTTCATACTTTAGGTGAGGCGTTTCTGCTCAAACAGCAGATTAGTTCAGGTGGTAAATATATGTTTACTCACATTTTCAGTTTTCAGATGGATGGTGGAGCAGTAACAAGTCGATACACTTACAAATGGTTAACTCGTTCATTCATTATGCTCAAATATATGTTTAGACAAAGCTATAAGTCCGCGTTTATGTGGATTAGTGTTTAAAGAAACGGTTCTGTGCATCTATTTATGGTCAAATAGTGATAAATCAGATCTATTTGTGTCCCTGTTTGGCAGCTAATGGTCCTTTAGGTTATGGGTATGACCTCCTGGAACTAAAAAAAAAATAGGGGGAGTTGAGCTTTAAGTTAGGATAACTTAAAGATCTTAGTGAAATGTATGCATTCCTATGTCTGCATCAGTCAGTGGCCTGTTTGTGAGAGTCTTTATTAAATTATATCTCACCAGTCACCATTTACCATGTGTTAATAATGAGTGTCAGCTGTGACAAATTTAAATCTAGGAAGTGTCCACAATTACTTAATAAAGTTGCTTCAGTTTCAGGTCTGTTTTGCTTTCACACCAGTTTAGAAAGCTCAAACCGGCCTTGCTATGAACATTAAAAAGAATTTCCAATGTGCTGCACATTATACTCATTAGCTAAGGGTTGACCTCTGGTGAAACAACTTCCAGCAACAATTATAGAAGTGGACTTTCATAGTTTGATGGTTAGGAATCTGTAGCAGAACAATCACACAATATTCACCCAGTCAGCAAATGGCAGTTACATGCTTATGTAACATTAGCTTAGCGATAGCAACCGTTGGTAACTTTGCATAAAACCTGATTTTTGCATTGTACTTTCATGAGAATGATGTTTGTGGTCTTTTTTTTCCAATTATTTAATTTTGTTTTTACATTTTTTCAATCTTAAGTGGCACTTTACCTGAACTATAGTCAAGGTAATCCCCTCTTTTACACGTGCTGTTGGGTAAAATATCAGTTTCTATGCAGTAAAGTGACCACTGTTGCATGAGCTCTCTAACATCCCCCAGCACTTCTAAAGTGTGTCCTTGCAGAAACATGAGTCTGCTTGAAAGTGGAGCTCAATAATACAACAATTACAATCAAGGAAGAAATGAATACATTAGGTTTCATACATACGATGTCTCTGAGATCAGGTCAACTTTATTTGCTTTGGGACATCCTTAAGCAGCATTACTAAAACCAGATTGATCCTGTAAGGCAACACACCCTTCCTCTCAGCATTTGTCTTTAAACATGTTTTGCACACAACTGTGGCCACAGGTGTGTTATTTACACACATTACTGGTTGTTATTTATGAGAAAGTCCCACACAACGCTGTGTGAATGACTGTGTCCAAGAAAATAATGAAACGTTTTTGCTCCCAGTCAGAAAATTGCCACTTGGTGCATTTTAATTACATTCACAACACAATGAAAACTTGTCTTATGTCAAAGGGAAGAATTTCCAACCTTGCATTTAATAGTCGGAACGTGTCAATAAAGCAACAGCTGCAAACATCGGCTTTGCTGGGGGGCTGGGATCATTCCTAAGATAAGAAACAACTTGTAGCAGTATGTGGCAAGTGTATTTTTTGCTGTACATGCGGCAGTGTGCACAGGTGACATGATTCTTTGTTCCCGGCTGGAAAAACCTGATCTGATGTAATTCTCTAACCCAATCATTATGCACTTTGATCACTTCAATCATCTCAGGTTATTCGTTTTAAAGTCTGTTTTCATAGTTTGTTTCATGTTTCCATATTAATTGCATACACAGAGGAGTTATTCTTTTAGGTGATTATTTTGTCTCAAACCCTTCATGTTTATTTTGAATTATCTGCTTTATTATATTTTAGACTTTCACACAGATAGATAATTTCCACCTGGATACTTCAACACTTCTTTCCCTCTGTTTTTTGATGCAACAGGTAACTTTCATAGTCTCTTACTCGTGTGAAAAAACCCTATTTTAACTCAAGCTGACTTCATAAGCAACAGTGAATTTATATCACTTTATTAAGATCATCCACAGGCAACAGCAGCAGATATACTTAGCCGGATAAGTAATCAACAGTTTTTTTAATTAGCATACCTGCTGGGAGGAAATTGGTTGGTGTGGATCATGGTGCAATTTGCATTTACTAATTCCACAGATTTACTTCCTTTAAAGATTATAAGGCCGGTAGTTATTTGTGAGGAGATACAGTATGATCTAAGGGGGACTGTGTTATCATTATCAATGATTAAAGAGTAAATAAATACATGTGAGATGTGAGAAAGTGGTCATCATGCAGTTTCCGTTATTTTGTTGTGTTGTCATATGTTGGTAACCCAAAATATACACACAAGCAGGACTGTTTAAAATGGTTACAACACAAGTACCACAAAGCTGCACAAGTCTACACAAATATCGCAGTCATGGTTCTGGCTGGAGCTTTTTTCTTTGTGGAGAATAGCTGAATGTTTGGCTATTATTAGCCTGAATGTTTAGCCCCAGTGTGATCTGTGCGTCTGAGAAGACAGCACCACACTGCAGGCTTTAAAACTCCTGTGTGTGTGTTTGTTTCTCAGTGCATGCATCCTCCCAGCTGTTGTCATCCACTTGACATTGATTGTTTTTCAATTCCTTTCCTGGCATCAACACACCTGCTAATTCATGTGGCACAATCAATGGCATTGTTTCCATGAATGGGCTTGAGTTTGTTTTGGAAGCTACATTTCACACTGCTCTTTTAATTCAGCTGACAGCCTTGTTGAGACCAGATTTGAAATTAAGTTTTCCTCTTTAATGATCATATGCACGTTTGTTAGTGGGCCCATTGTAACTTCCAGTAGCACAGAACATTAAAGCCTTTGTTGTATAGCTAATGGAACAAGATCGTTTTTGTTCCCATTCTGTACTGTGCTACATCTTCTAGTTGCATAGGGCTAGCACATTCACCCACCCACTCTCTCTCTCTCTCTCTCTCTCTCTCTCTCTCTCTCTCTCTCACACACACACACACAAGTTAGTTTGTGTCTAGGAGCTGTGACCAATTGTGCCACATTTATTGGCTAAAACCTGAGTAGTCATGACAATAACAGTGTCCTTTTCTAGCTGCAGAAATGATGCCTGCATCCAAGTGTTTACTTGGAAGAGTGTGTTTGGATGTGGGAGAACACTACTGTCCTTTTGCTTCTGCAAAGGATGTGGCCGCGAGGCATGGGATGGAGCACATTTTGCTGCTTTTTATCTCTTCAAACTGTTCTCTCTGTGGATCTGATTGAAACGTGCTGCACACAGCTGACATTACTGATATCATTGTATTTTCTACTTGCCCTGCACTTCATGCAGATGTGTCTTTCTCCTCCATGCTTCCGTGTCTTTCTCTCCTTCCTTCCTCTCCACCATTCTGGCAACAGTGACATGAATCACAGAGGCTGTATGGGTGGAGGAGCGTAGGGAGAGTTTCACTTAATGACATGGAGGGTAAAGGGGGGGGGGGGGGGGGGTTATGCTAATGACAGTCTAAATTTATCTCCCTGTTTGTGTAAGCACTTTACAAACAGATACACAGACAGGGGCCCACCAGTCACTGTGGGTGAGACTGGGATAAGGGGGCATGTGTTGCTCTGTGCAGAGATACTATTTTAGTCACTTGGTGTTGAACATGGGCATTGCACATAGAGGGGATACTATTTGAACAAAGTGATATTACCTCAAGAGTGTGTGTGTGTGTGTGTGTGTGATGGTTACTTAGTTTTATTGGAGAGTAAAAGTTATTAATGCAAAGAAGAAGCTTTCCTATTGGAAACATGTTCTTTGCTTTCCTTTCAGAGAGTAGGTCAAACTCAGCAAGCCAGTTTTACAAGGTAATTAACTGACTTTTTGCCCCATTAAAACTTATGTCAGGCATTTTCTCTCCTTCTCATTAAACACCATCAGACACAAACGGTTACATAAACATATTTACATGAGGGCAGTCAGCCTGGATGCAAACCTGACACAATTCCCTTGGCCGTCATTAAGGCTACCTGTCATGGATATGCACAGCTCTTGAAACCATAACTGATCTGTGTGCCTTGCGTATTGATCTTTTTATTTTGATTTAATTGAGATTTTTTCTTTGAATGAAACAAAATGTAAGCTTATATCTATCTATTTAGTGCTCATAATGCCAAAACAATGAACAGGATAACTCTCACGCCAGATTTAGGCTGATTTCTTTCAAACAATTTTATGATGTTAGCATGCTTACCTGCTAAATTAAATAGAAAAACAAAGGGAAAACATGGTAAACATCACACCTGCTTAACGATAGCGTGTAGGATTTGTGGCTTGATATCTGGTAACGTTAAGATCTAGCCTGTCAGAGCTGTCGCCATGGCTCTGGTTTATTTCTGCTGTTCTTATATAAAAAGGGAAAGAAGTAAAGATTTGCAGAGAGAGAGAGGAAAGACGGACTCACCATCCATCTGTTTGTTTCTGTGGCATCCCTTTTCTCTGACTCTGCCTGCCTGCAGCTATGACATGAAAATCTGCAGCTGATGAGTTGGATTTAAAACCAAAGCAAAGACAGAGTGGGGAAGTTACACGCAAAGAGCTTTTCATGCTTTGCATTAAAATCGTTATTTGACATTATTGTATTGATGGCTAGAGAAAGGCCGACTATTTAAAGTAATGAGAGCATGCAGTGTTTAACATCACTCAACACTTCCACAGACACAAAGGCATGTTCGACGTGTTTTGCTCAATAATGAGCTTCAGGAAGCAAACTTTGCTCCATCTTCCACTGTATTCATAATTGTTTCCTTCCTCCTCTTCAACTTCTTCAGAGCCTGACTGTTTCAGTGTATATGTAACCTCTTAAAGCTGAGCAGAGCCCTTTGCTCCAACTGCTGGGAGGATATGCCCGGCAGCTTATAGCCTCCAAGTGCTAATCGCTCACTAGCAACCGCAAACCATCAAAACATTTGCCTGTTGTCTGTCTCTCTTCCTGCGTCTCTCATGTACACCCTCAGAAATGATATCCAATCGATTCACTGAGGCATTTTGGTAAGTGTGAGCATGCTGAAGACAAATGAAGATTACATTTTATTACCGTAAGTGTGTACATATCATGTGAGGGATTTGTTAACAGGAGAGATAAAAGAGAAGGAAGGAACTTGCAATTGTCTCTTTCCTCTGCCGAGAACACAAACATTTCCTGACCAAAATAAGAAATCCTCTGGCTGTGAATGAGTAAAGGTTAGAGCTTCTCATTGTGAAAGTACTGCAGTGCTTAATAGACAAGTTGTTTGGCCTAAGAGAAGGATTTCTTCAGCACTCAGTTCACCTTATGTTGTCCTGGCAAACATGTTGTTCTGTTTCTGATGGATCTAATGATTGCTCTGCAACAACATTGGGACTAAATTGCTGTGTAGCCTTAAGAAAACCACGCATCATTGATTCTAATTGAAGACTTTGCTCAGAGTTGCATTTCATCCATCATCGATGCAAGATAATGGATATTTTTGTGGTGAAAAATCAATGTGTCTTTGATGGAAAGGGTTGTTGTGACATTATGTAAGCTTAATGGACCAATGCCACCACAAATGTGGGCCATAGTCAAAGTTAAAGGTGGTCCAGCAAAATATTAGTGCCTTTTTGGCCCTTTCTCTCTGTGCAAATTTCATTTTAAGTTTGTTTTTTTGCATCATATTTATTAGAAAGACACTGAATTTGAACTGTTCTGCCGTCCCGATATTTAGCTCTAGTCTGTTGTGGTGTCTCCAGTTAGTAAATGGCGACCTCCACACAGGGGACAGACTGGGGAGAACGTACACGTATCTGTGTTCGAACCTCAATGTCTCAACTTTCATCTATTATTGTTTATTCTTGTACAAAATATTTGGATCATGATGTGCATCTGGAACTAGATTTTCAGTCAAATGTTCAGTTTTCATAACATAACTTTCAGTTTGGATCAGGAGTGTGTGAATTTGTGTGTTGTGGGTGTGTTGACACTGTCAGCATTGCTAGGGTTAAGGAAACAAAATAAGACTTTCAAATACTGCTTTTAAACGGTTCTGTCCAGTGTTTTGGAAGTGATTGAGGACTTAATTAGGACCTAATTGGACTTTTAACAACACAAACACAAATTTTATCACTGACGTTGTGTTCATCTACTATCGGTTAAAAGGAAAAGAAATTCTATAAGCACCCATCTGAGTATTCATCTTCTGTTGTCCCATGTAAAAGGATCACAAGTATAGACATAATGACTCTAAGGTAATTAAAATGTAATGATTAGTTACTACATTTTTCTTAATCAAACTCAGTCCGCTGGGTAGGTGAATAAAAGAGGCACCTCCGAGCTGAATATTTGCTGATATGAACATAATTATTAAAGCAGATTTGCACCCATATCTGATAACATGCACCTGTTTTAAAAAGAAGTTTTGAGGGGTGTTTTGGAAAGATACTTGGAATAAAATATTACTCTTCTATTCTTTGGGTTTTTTGAAAGCCTTCCTAACTCATTATTAATGGTTTGTCATATATTTTGCCTTGTAGAGAGATTATCAAGAACTCCCTCACAGCTCACATTTGCTCTTTTCTTGAACAATACTGTTCCTCTGCTACTCCCTTCCACCTTCCAAATGAAATGCCTTTCCTACAACGCAACACGCTGCAAGCCAGGGAGCGGCTGACTTCACACTGTTTGACTCTCCTTATCTATGTAAATCGAGACACTCTTTGCTGTAGTTGTTAAGACAGTTAATTCATTAGTGAGCAGTGTTGAGTTCAGAGTTCACATCCACGTTTTGTCTCCAGTTGATCGCAGTCATGTAAAATAGTTAAAAGTTGTTTACATTCATTCATTTTCAGTACAGCTTAATTCATTTCAGGGTTGCTGGAAAGCTGAAGCCTGTCCAAACAATTTGCAGGCGAGAGGCAGGGTATACCCTGCAGAGGTCACACATGTCTTTGGATGAGGGAGGAATCCGAAGTACTCGGAAAGAGCCCATGCAAGTTATTTACAACTGCACAAAAACACCAGAAGTAGAAAAATAAAACCACAAAGTGTGTTCTATAGAGTAGATATGATGCAAAGAATAAATACAATATATATAATATAAATATAATGTGTGTAACTGGTGCAGGGGACTGATGAAGCTGTCCGTCTGCCTACATTTCCATGTTTGAGCATATTTGCGGCTTTAGAGCAGGAAGTCAGAAGTGCTGTAATCTGTCATTTTTATGGCTCATATTTTGTCCTCTTGCTCTATTTTCTTTTAAAAAATGAATTTGTTCAAATCTAAAGAGCAGATATTGAGGCCTAATTTGATGCGAGCATTCACTGTGTATATCACAGAGAGATATACACTGTATGTTGCATCATAGTATCTGTCCCATACTTGCCTCTGGTCCGTATTGGACAAATGATGGATGTTCCTTTTGGGTCCCGCACAAACACAATCAGCAGCTGAACTGATACACTCTGACTGAATGCAGATTTAGTTTTTACTTTCTTCTCAGGGCAAACTGATTATATTGCATCAGGACCATTAGTTGCAACTTCTGCTGGGTTATTCATTAATTATCTCCACTTCTGTACCTATGACTTTAGAACATCACAGGACACGGACTTCTGCTACGTTCATACACTTTTAATGTGTCTCAGCATCCAAGTGTGTGTGGACAACAAAAGCCCCCTTTTTTTTACCCTTCTGTTCTTGTTTTTTCTTCCTATTGCCACACACATTTTCATATGAAGCAGTGACACAAATGCTGCAGATGACTCGCTGATACGTCACATACAGACAAGTGGACCTCTGTACTTTGGGCTATATCTGTCCTTCTCTGTTTCATTCTCATTAATCATGCAAGATCCATAGATAATGGATGGTCTTCATGGTGTCTCTAGCCTTTCACTACCCCGGGGCAGACAGATCTGTTAACATGACCTATATGCTGAGCCGTTGTGTAGTCAGGCATGCATCGCTTAACGTGACATGAAACAAACACGGGCTTACTGCATAACAGCGAAAGTGTCCATTTCATCTTTTAAAGTATTATGGTAACAGCTGTCTGGAATCAGTGCTGTGGTTGTGACGTAAACACTGCAGAAATGTGAATCAGACATGACTCCGTGAAGTCTGGCAGGCTGTCAAGAGCCTCAGCGTAGTATTCCCGTCCCATCAACGGGATTTAATGTATAGTTCTTTTCTATCTAATGAAAATCTTGGTAGTGTTAGTAATCAGGCAGAGATGTTTTCATTGTGTCTTACTGAGAGCTTCCGTCATTCTCCCTACCCACTGGAGTAAAGCTGCTTTGCTGTGCCATTTAGAGACATTATGAGATGAAACGGGACTAAAACATCTAATCCATTCAGATTTAAACTGACCCGTTTGACACAATGCATTATCCAAAATACTTAAAAAAAAAACCCTCCAATGATCCTATTGTTTTCAAGTTGGATGTTCAGTGGCTTGTGTCGGGCGGACCACCCCTGTGTCCCTCATTTCCTACACACATCATGTGAAAATGATGCAGTCTTTTCATTCATTCTCCTGTCTTTGCACAGGTTAACTTTGTGGCTTGTCAGCTTTTTGCCCTGCTGATGGCCGTGTGGTTTCGGATCTACCTCCACCCCAGTAAGACCAGTCCCTTCATCAGACATGTGGTGGCAACTCTTCTGGGCTTCTACTTGGCTCTTTTCTGCTTCGGCTGGTGAGTTACCCCTCTGTTTGTCCTGCAGCTCTGTTCTTGTCGTTTTATACCCCCCGCTCCCCCCGTCCTTCCTTCCTTCTTCACAGCTTCTCTCAGAACTTCCTCCTATAATGTCATGTTAACATTGTTTTTCTGTAGATAGTCTCTCTATTCACTTAATTTGATTGTTTCTATCTTATTGTTTGATTGTGTAGCCTTCCTTTTTTCATGGATTAACAATTAGTATATGATATCTTGCATAATATGATATATATTATGGTAAGCAAAAGACAATTTAAAGTAGTTTATTATTTTAACAAACAGCAGTGTATTTAATGGGATTAATGGTCCATATTATATAGGTCCATGGTTTCATATTAGGGATAATGAGGAGAGGTATAAATGATTAAATGTTGGAAAAAATACTCATGACACTGTGTTGGAAACTTCTTTCTGACACAATCATGACACATGTTATGTCCTTTTCCTTCCTCATTCTCCATCAGCCCTGCAGCGCTCTGCATCAAAGCCAAAGCAAATCGGTTGATCAGATTGTAATCGATATCCTATTAAAGAACCGTTGCGTTGTAATAAACAACGTTCTGGATCTCTGGCTCCGTTACTCTCAAAGTGCTGCTGTACACGAGGAGCAGACAGTAACTGGGACAAAAATCAACCAGATAAACCAGTTGGTCAGAGAATGTTGTACAGTTCATCCAGCGTTTGGTTTTATTTGTTATGGAAACAATACTTCCTGTCCCCATCTTAAATAAAGACCATTTAATCAAAACACTTTTATATTTCAGTCTACATCCATGTTTCCTGTTTTTTTCCATAAAGATGATGTACAAAAGTAGACTTTAGATTTGCTTCTTCTCTGTGGCATTTATTTAGATTTTTCAGTATAAATGTTTCCATCGTAACATTTAGTAATAGTATTTTTTCACAAATCACGCGTTTACAGTTTGTTTAATGGTAGATTTTATGGAAAAAAGCTACAACCGGAGCACAGAGCTCCACCAAGTCATTGTATGTTTTTCTTTTGTTGCCAGTGATTGTGGCATCTATTATTGAGTTACAAGTTGTAATATAAAATGATTTCCTGCCTCTTCATTGTAAAGAATCCTTTAAAAATGAACGGCATCCAGGCAGTGATCTGGATTACGCCTAATCACTAGCTCTTTATGTCATTTCTGAGATTTCCTAAACATTTCATAAAAATCTATCCATTACTATTTGTATTATGATGCTAAAAGACAAACCAGCCACACTGACAGCGTATAGATGACCTCTGCCTTGGCGGTGTGATGATTGGGTCATGGTGCCCACACCCAGATTAACTTGACCTTATTGGGAGAGCAGGGCTTGCCGTTAGGGCAGGACATCTCCTACATCTCCTAAAGAATACCATACGACATTTCATCCATCATTTTAAGCATGTAACATTAAAATATATAGAATAAAGATGGTGTTAAAAGCTTGATAGTTTTCCAGATGAAAGCTACTTTTTTTCCGTAATAGTACATAAGGACAGGAACCTGGAGAGCAGGACCCCTTACACAAACTGTACTCCTAAACCTCTTTGCATAACCTCAGATACTGTTTTCTCCTTGTTTGATTACTGTGTTTGCATTGGGTTTTATTACACTGACCTTGCATCGAGATTGATTGCATCTGCCTTTATGTGAGAACTGATACCATTATTTGAGCTTTTACATCACACATACAATCCCACAATGTCCATCATCATCTCTCTCTGAAGCTTCAGCCAACACTGTCAACAACACATAAGTATAAGGTTGCTCTGGTCTGATAGCTAAAACCTGGACTGAGTTAAACAATGTACAACATAGTAATGTGTGATATAATCGCTTATATATAAGCATGGTTTCCCTCAAAGTGAAATAGTTGATCATTAATCATGAGAGTTTTTTTCCATAACTGCACAGCTTTCATGGACTCATAACTTTGATGTAATCATCTAATGCTGAATGGTTCCTCATTATCAGTGGATGTATTTTAATTCAGGTTACATAAATACGGATGGCGGCACCGTTTGTTCTGGAGCTTATCAATACATTAGTACAGCTGGTTCTAATTTAGTTCCAGTTTGCTGCAGCCATGCCTACTAATAACCAGAGTACATTTAAATGAAACTCCGCAAGGCATTTTTTGCTAAAGTACCCCATTTAATTCTCTCTCACACACACATAATCTTAATTTTTATTATACAGTGTACTGTAGTGTACTGTAAGACTGTTTCTTCTTAGAGGACACCTGACTGCGGGTCCTTGAGGAGTTTTGCTGCAGTGTTGGTTTATTTTAGGATGTATTCCCATTTGCTCGCATAGAAAAGCTCGTCTCTGAACATCACCGACGGAAACAGTTGCAGATTGCTAAACTGTTAAAACATTCAAATGGATTTACTTGATTTTATTTATTTAATAAACATGAGAATAGATTTTCAGGATTTGTCATTCATTCCTGGCATGCATGACAAAAGTATCAGTATGTCATGTAGAAATTTGATTACCTACCATCATACACTCCCATAATCTCTGCTTGCGCCCGGTGCCCTTGTCCTCTTTGTTGACTCACTGCTAACACAGCGTGGCATCTCTCCTCGCCTGGAGGGCTTGACGTCGATAAGATCACACACTGCGCCCTTCAAAGACCCATCTGCCCCTGCTGTTGAGTTGTATATTTGTACAATGTGTGTACGTGGTTCACAAGAAAGGCCAAGTCTGGATATATATGGCAGAATTTGATTAACGTGCACACATTAATTTAACATCATGGTGTGATAGTGCCAATCTTGTAGCTGAGAAGCATGGGTATATATTAAGAACCCAGCGTGATGCTAAGCAACACTGACTGGAGGTGACACATTAGGAGTTACAGAGTTCTTGCCCCACATCGCTGGTGGCACGACTGTGCAAGAAGGAAAAGCTTTTTATTAGTGTTTGGAATGATTTATAATGTTTGTGTCTCCACAGGTATTCCCTCCATTTCCTGGTGCAGAGTGGGCTGTCATACGGTGTGATGATATTTGCTGGCCTGGAGCACATGCACAAGTAAGAGCTAAAACTTTAAATATCGACTTTAAACCTTAAAACCTATTTTTTTTGTGAGCTCTTTTTAAGCAGTTTTTAGCTTTTGCTTACCTTTTAGGGAAATAATCTAAATACATACTAAGATATCATTAATCTCAGCTGCTTTGATTTAAAACTAGTGACATAATGAATATAACCTTTTGACCTCTTGCAATGTTTTACCCCCTTTTCCTTTGCAGCTTAACTCTTCATTAACATCTGTATTGTTATTTGTGGTAGAATCGAAGAGAATCTAAGAGCATTTATGCTGTGGTCAAGCCCCAACGCAACACACCATCTCCGCTTTCAGATGTAACATTTACTCAGCCCTCGGATGAAGGTGCAGCTTCAGGGGTCAGGGAGACAGAGCCATAATGACAGGGCACACTGACATGCAGATATTTGCTGATGCTGTTGAACCCATTGGCTCAGACTTTTTGCATAACACATGGGTGTTCCTATCAGAAACGGGTTGAGATTTAACCACTTCTCTGTGCTTCTCCCTCTGTGTGTACTCATCCAGCCAGTGTTTAGCCTATGACCTTTGCTCTTTAAAAATGCACAGGTAGCTCTACACTAGCACCAGTAATGTGTCCAATCATTTATAACTGAGCTGACCCTTGTTTTATTTTTTATCAATAATAAACAAGTCTATGAATGGATAATGGAGATGTAGGCTATACCTTGCTTGTTGAAAGCCAAACTATCAACAACTCTTGTCACCTGAAGGCATCCATTCATGAAAATATATCTGAATCCTTCCTGTGTACACAATTTAAAATAAAATTAAGTCATTTTTTCCCTTGCCCCTCTCTGGCTGCAGACAGCTTTTAGGACAGAGTAGACATTACTGGGAATAAGCTTGACTTCTGTACTCCCATCTCAGACCGACAGAGCCCAGTCAGGCTTGGTCAAACTTTAACAACCAACTCTGCACAGCGCAGTCCAGCAGACTGTGTTATGACTTCTCTATTTTTGTTCCTCTACTCAGACACCAAGAGCCCTTAGGGGGAGGCAGGAGGAGGGAGGATTGTGTTTGGTTAAGTATTACAGCTGGGTGAAGCCTCAGAAAACTTTTTTTTTTCTTCACTTTGTTGGTATTATCATGAATATGGACCTGGCTTCTCTCTGGCTGTTAACCGACCAGAGGTGCTTTCTTTAGTGGTAGAGATCATATTTCCATACCACTCACTTCTCCAGCTCACCTGTTGGGTGTGGTGAGCAGAGTGGGAATGTTCTAGATGCTTGAAAGCAGTCCTGCCGGCTGGTTTAGAACATAGCAGAGAGCTGTGAATTTTTTCACTAAGGTGGAACCAGTGTGACAGTAAAGCAGTCGTCCTTTTCAAAACGGATAAGCAGATAAAATGATGCAGATTACTAAACAAAACCAATAAAAATCACAACTTTGATCAAATTTGGAAGCAGAGTCTTCTCAGATTATCATTGAAGTCACTTTATTTTCTTCTTTGGAAGATAATCAAAGAGGATGAAGGAATTATATCTGCAAAAAAATTGCATGTGAATTACTGCTTCACATGTGTATGGAAGAACAAATTCTCAGGATCTGTGTACGCAAACTAACCGCAACTCAAAGCGTTTATGTATACCCAGCTTAGAGCATATTCACACTTTTTTCTTTGTTTTTTTGAGGGTTATAGTTTGCTTTTCTTCTCATTTTCTTATGCGCAGTGTTCTCATACCTGCAGCTGTCTACCACCTTCCCGCAATGAGAGGCCTGCCTACTGAGCTTCCAGGCTCTTTCCAGTTTGTTGAGTGAAAACCAAACACCCCCTCTAAACTGTGAATTGTACCAACACAATCGAGATAATGATAAAGGCTGCATCTCTGCTGGGCTCACTGTGGATATCGTTGGTGCCGCACATAGAGCTCGTAGCAAGGCCTTCAACTGCAGCAGTGGAGCTGAACTTATGAGAAGGTTTGGGTGGTTGAGGAAAGGAATGAAGTTTTTAAAGCTTAAAATGTTATTTTATGGTACAACAGTCAGGTTTTTGTGTAAACTAAGCTTGTAGTTTAGTAGATGAATTATGTAGTTTCTTTTTATTCAAATCCTTTTATTTATTATCTAGTTTTAGACTCTGTTAATTGGACCTAAATGTAGTTCAATTGTTTCTGGAAATAAAACTTGTTTGATAAGGCTGAAGGCAGTTACCAGTGCTGGATAAACACCAATAAACATTTCCTGTATAGAAATTGTAACTTCATTTAACCAGATAAAAACTTCCTTGAAAGTGGAAAAAAAACCTGTGCAAAGAGACCGCTCCACCACAAGCTCATAATCTAGCACAAAACAAGCAGATGTCAACCAAGAAACACAACAAGCCATCCATGAAACATACATGTTTCCATGAATTTGTTTTCACTGAGCACTGTTGCTGAACGGGTGATCTGGACATGGCATTTCCATTACAAAGATCCTCCCATATGTACAGGATAATGTGCAAACCAATATGCCCTCGGACAAGATGCCAAGCGTGGGCGGGATACAAACAGAAATCTCAAAGCACATAAAAGGACTGGATAAGGATTATCTCCTGTTTGCAGAGGTTTCCATGTCTTCTCTGTGGGTTTTGTGATTAATAGCAGCCTATAGTCTTATTAGTGTGTATTTTGGGACAAAGCTCTTTAATGCACAGAATGTGACCTCCAGGACAAATGTGAGTGCCTTTATTTAATTATGTTTTATAATTGCTTGGACGCAAGGATCAGATGATGGCTGCTTCGGATGCAGAAAACTGGCACAATGAAGAGGTCCTGGAATGTGTTTTCGCCCATCATCCATGCTGCATTGCTTCTTAGAGCAGCACAACCCTTCTATTGTTGGCAGCAGGACGAGAGTAGTTTTGTATCGTAGACTTTAGCACTGCTCTGTCTTCTGAAAATAAGCTTGCATTGTTGTGTCTTAAACTATGAGTGTGTTATAATTATGGTAGTCAGCTATTCCTTTTCAATGTTTTGCTGTTGGGTATGGGGGAGAAAGAGAATCATAGAGGTGCCCTGTCCAAAAAGCCTCTCTGTGTGGTTAATGTTAATGTTTTTAGAGCTTTTTTGGGTGTTTTTTTGGCGTAACAACATTTTAATGTGTGTTTTTCATATATATTTTTAATGATAAAACAATCATTGTATTTTCCCTGTCTTTTTTCTCTTTCTCTGTACAGGTACTGTTTCATTGTGACACTTGGCTATCTCATAGTGTGTCAGGTTACCCGGGTCTATGTTTTCGACTACGGCATGTACTCAGCTGATTTTACAGGGTAAGCCACTAAAATAGCAAAAATCACTTGATATTGACTCTGAATAACATATAGATGTAAAATAAGCAAAATAAATAAAATATAACATCTTGTCATTAAATAATCAGGATGCTGGATAAAAGCAGCCAAACTGTAACACGTGTGTCACTCTGCTCAGCTGTGCTCAGTGATGAATGTTGGTAGCTTTAGTTTCCGTGTGGTAGGTTCCCACTCCTCCAGACTGTCTGACAATTCAGACAGCTTGCACTCCCAGCAGGATGGGGGTGGCTAGTTGCTAAGCAACCTAATGCAAACCTATACAGCCTCCGTGAAGCCAAAGATTTCCCTCCTTTAGATGTCGGCTGTGCTTCTGTTTTGCTTGAAAACATTAAATCAACAAGCTTTTCTAAGTATCAGTTTGGAGCTATATTCAGTTTTTTCCATCCATTCAAAGAGCAGATCATCTTCATTCTGTGATTTGTTTTTACTTAATATGCATGCAAACATAATGGTCTGACTAAAATCTTACAAACTGAAGATTATCAAACCAGACTGAGATGTCTAGATACTAACTTGTACATGTAGACATTAAACCAGGCTCAAACGGACATGAGCACATCACCACTTTACACTATGTCATCTCAGGGCACTTTACAGACACATCAATTTGAGCCAATTCATAATAAACAGTCTAGTTAAGGAAATCTAACAGATTGCATCGAATCTTTGATCCAGTCTCCCATCCCGAGCGTGCATGAGGTGACAGTGTCTGCATTTTCTGCATCTATTATAAAATAAATAAAATGCATTAGTGTGTGTTAGGAAAGCCAAATTTCCAGTAATTACTGTTGTTCTCATATGTTTCTTGCTGCTATCAGACAGTAAAGTGTCAGAAATTGCATTTAAAAAGGAGCACACAACACCATTGTATCAGCTTGTGTTTGCGTAAAACATTTTCAGCCTGAAGCTTTGCTCATTTGCTCTGGTTTACACACATGCACCTGAATCTGTCTGTATCTTAGGTGAATATTTTATGTTCAGTCTCCATAGTCTTTGCGTGCATCAAGCATACCTCTGTCAATTACTTAGATTTTTTTATTTTTTCCCCACATATGTTCATGTATACTGGTTACAAGGATAGTGTTCCAGTTAAATAACCAGTTGGAGTTGACAGTCGCTGCAAAAAAAAAAAAAGGAATTAATTTGCCATTTTAGTCACTTTTACACTGTGTCTCATTAAGTTACACACTTAGAACTACCCTGCCTCCATCAGTGTACATTGTTACAGCCTGTGTGTGCAGAATGCAGCGTATTGTAGCTAATAATAGCTAGCCGTATCAGAGATTACGATATAAAACTAATACTTTACAAAAAATGGAAACTATAGCATCAGACTGGAACAGAGGAATGGAAGTAATGGGCACTTTTAAAAAATTAGAGAAAAAATCTGTAATTATCCACAAAATGTTTGGCAAATGTTTTGTTTATTTACACAGCTTTTCAACTTTATTTTTTAAAAAGTGGAGAAATTGTGAGAAATACTACGTTAAATGTGTCTGTTTTTTTTACCAAACCGATGAGTTGGTTCAATGTGATGTGCATTTATCCTTCTTTGTTTTTCATTAGGCCCATGATGGTTATAACACAGAAGATTACCAGCATGGCTTTTGAAATACATGACGGTAAGATGAGTGTGATCTCTATATTTGTGTGCGGGTGCGTGTGCACGTCCTCTAGAATCAAAGGTGCCAGATGTGACAGAAGTGGAATTACCCATTCAATTCCCCTAGGAGTCTAAAAGCAGATCACATGACCATGTTTCAGAGCCAGTTCTCAGTTCTGACAGCAGACTAGTGAACCAGAAAGAGAACATAAGCATAGTTATGTAATGCATTAGTGATTTTCTTTCACCGTCAGATCTAGATGCCTGATTTAATCTTGACTGCATACGTCTAAGTTGTGATTGCTCCATGTAAGCATTTTATTTGAAGATAAATCAAAGCAGAAACCCGCTACAGTGACACTGCAGGAGTTTTTATGTCCACACCACCTTACACTGACTGATTCTGGATTTAAACCTTGACTAGCTATATAACTAAGTGGTTATGAGACGTCAGTTGAGATGAAGAACTGATATCACAGGCAGTAATAAACAAGTGTGATTAAATATAAGACAGGCTTAGAAACTGAGAGTGATGAGAGTTGCTCACAGCTCTTTAGCTCCCACTTGGAGCCCTAAATCCCCCCAGGATGTTCAAGAGGGAACGCAATCAGCGCTCTAATGAAAATTTGTATGTTGGTGTGTATGAGGGTGCATGCACGTGTGCACAACGTAGTTTAAATTCTCATCAGGTCAATGCTTTTTCTTGCAGTTCTGCATCTAATGTGAAGACTGTAGTAGCCATCCTCAGAGAGACTTCACAATATTTTACATATGTTTATTTTTCCACGTACTATTTGCGCAGGTTTTTCCCTCCTTTATTGTTTATAAAGAAGAATTAAATTCCGACTCCTTTTTGTTTTAGGGGTCAGGAGTTCAAAAGTGTCCAGAGGGCAGCAAAATTAGCAAAGCATGGCTTTGTTTCTAAAGCTTTTTGCTTATGTGGTCTAATAAGTTGCATAGCAAAAGGTTCGTACTGCAGAATATGATGGGTGGAGGCATCTTCTGATGAGGTTATGCAAAGAAACACATGCTTACACTGTTGCATCAGCCTGCTTTTCCATTATTTGCACTCTGAATTGTTTACATTTGCAGAGCCTTTCTCAACATCTTTCTAAGCTTCTTAGCTTTCATGTTGTAATGCTTCTGCAAAGCATTGCGTTTGAGTTTGGTCAAAATATCCATAATGTGCATGCTCTTCCAATAAAAAAAAGTCTCCCCCAGGGGGGAAAAAGCTACACACTTTAATATTTCATTGGACCACCTTGTGCTTAGATTACAGCACAGTTTCCCTGCAGCAACGTTTCAATAAACTCCTGCAATGTCACAAGGTTTGTTTCCATCCACCGTTGTAGATCTTGTCGTGTTGATAATGGAGTCTAACTACTTCACAAAACCTTCTCCAGCACATCCCAAAAATTCTTAGTGGGGTTCAGATCCGGACTCTGATGACCAATCATGCTCCCTGAACCACCCATTCACAATCTGAGCCTGATCATGGAACATGACTGTGCCATGAGGGATGTAAAAATAATTCAATTGATGAATTAACCTGGTCATTCAGGGTATTAAGGTTGTCAGCTGACTTTATTCTTAAGGCACAAAATATTGCTGAACACAGACCGGCAGCAACCCCAGATTATGTCACTGCCCCCACAGACTGGTACAGTAGGCACTAGCCATGATGGCTCCATCGCTTCACCTGCCTCTCGTCTTACCCTGATACATCCATCACTCTGCAACAGAGTAAATCTGGACTCATTAGACCATATGACCTTCTTCCATTGCTTCACAGTCTTATTTATTCTTAATTTATAATTATGTGGGTCTCCTCTTCCTTCTGTAGGTTTGACCAAGCGTGAAGCGCAGCTGACACCCAATCAGAAATACCTAGCTATCAGGTATGTGACCCAGGTATGTTTTAATGCTTCAAGCGACTAGTTTCCTCAATCAAGTTGAATTTAAAAGAAATAAAAATTGTTTTAATTTGTGTTTTTGAGCTCAGCCTGAGAGGAATGCCAGTTTTTTCTTTTCAGAAAGGCATTATTGCTTTCTTCATTGGAAATCATCAGCCCCCCACCAGCCCTCACCTCCTTTCAGTCTCTTTCTGATGCCATCTAGCAGTGGTTTAAACACTCTGTATCTAGGAAACCACACACTGTTCTCAGCAAATAATTTTGGGATTGCCCATAATCCTCAATCCATCCTGCTCTACAACTGTGCTTTTCATCCTCCAGCCCCCACCCTACTGTAGACAGTAATGCAGCCAAGATGCGGCAAAAAATGTAGAAGTAGGAGTTGTGCATGAGAGAGGCTATGTACAGAGCAAAAAGCCTCGTTTCATTTATTCAGAACAACATGTTGGTAAGCTTTTATGGTTCTCTGGAAAGAAGCGAATGGAAGAAAGAATGTAGCCACAAACATTAGATGTTTTTTAGATACACACTCACTGTTGTAGTGTGAGTTTTGGCTCCTAAATATGAGTGGGCA
Source organism: Pseudomugil gertrudae (assembly GCA_037177535.1). Lineage (NCBI taxonomy): Eukaryota > Metazoa > Chordata > Actinopteri > Atheriniformes > Pseudomugilidae > Pseudomugil > Pseudomugil gertrudae. The sequence continues at coordinate 11,487,763 of JBAMHV010000021.1, read as the reverse complement.
GAATATCTGACAAGAAACTGCTGAATGTTTTCCCACCCACATGGTCACTGGTCAGTCAAAAAATGATGCCTTCTTAATGTTTAACTAATGTTCAGTGTATACTGTGATATAAATATGCTTATAGTTTCCTAACAAAAACATAATGAGACCATTGAGGAAATATTATTATAAATTATGTCTGAAAAATGATCTGGGACAAATTCACCCAAATGAAATTAGGTTATGAAATAAAACAAACAAAAGCAACATTATCAAGTGAGTTTATCCTTAGGCCCAAATTATTCAGCTTTCTATTTATAACACAAATATTGTTTGGGCTACGATGAGTCAGTCGCTAACTCTAAGATTGCTGCTGGGAAGGTGAGGAATTAATAGTCGATATGTGAGCTCATGTCCAGGCAGAGGACAGAAGGGCATGTCAAGGTCTGCTTTGTTTCATCACCATGTTTTCAATTTGAGAGCGTAACCTCTTAGCTTTGGACATTTTAACCAAAGCAACCCTATTAATAGTGAACACTTTGTCAAATAATGTCTTTTTAACTCTGCTGTTATCTTTATTTACCTTTTCTTAATAATCTGACCTTCCTTCCCTTGATCATCATGAAGTCGCATGCCCAGTTTACTGGAGTACCTGAGTTACAACTGTAACTTCATGGGCATCCTGGCTGGGCCCACATGCTCCTACAATGACTACATGGCCTTCATCGAAGGGACATGCTATCAACCACGCCACCAGGAGAATTCCAACGGCAAGGAAAACGGAAAGCTCAAGCAGAGCGAACCTTCATCAAAGGTACGCACACCTCTTGTGGAGATCTGTGTCGTCACACAAATGGTGTGTGTGGTGATATTTTGACGAGTGAACAACAATTCAAATAGTGTTAAAACTCTCAGAGGAAGCACTTGAATGCCGGATATAAAAGTCATCTTAAAGGATGCAATAGTTGTCGTGCAGGTGCTTGTTTGTCTTCTCTGTAATTTTATGTAGAGCAGTCAAGCTTAAAATATCGGATTAATTTAATTACATTTTTTATACCAGTTTTTTCTCTCATCCCTACCCAGAGTGCTGTCATCTCAAAGCTGTGCACATGTGCCATCTCACTGGCCATCTATCTGTCGCTGTGCAAGCTTCTCCCAGTGGAATACTCCATAGATGATGACTTTATCAGCACAATGCCCTTCTATCTTCAGGTCATCTATCTTTACCTGGCAATGCTGGCTCTGAGGCCAAAATACTACTTTGTCTGGACTCTTGGTGAGTTTGGGATTACACGTTTTATCCCACAAATATGTAATTTGTTCCAATCGATATGTTTTAATGCGATTGTTTGCTAATAAAAGAATAGTTTTTTATGTTTAATGTAAAGTTGGTTGTTACATGTTGAAGGATCATCAGTTTCAGGATTTTTGATGACGAAAAGACCTTAAATAGTTTTTAATTTAAATACTTATATACAAATGCTCATTTGTCAAACAAATATAGATATAATCATAGTAAACTGCGTTAAAAATGGTGATTTTATATGTAGTTGTTGCGATGGATGTTTTGTTCATTTGCTTTTCTAAATTGAATGAACTCATCAAGCTTCTCTCAGAGAATTAGATTATTAATAAAGTCAAAATGCAGCCTGAAAAAACCCAACATAAGCTGCTCTTATTTAACAGAACTTCTTGATACAACAGTGCCATCTAGTGGTAGGGTGAAATAATAAAAAAAGAAGCTTGAGCTACTGAAATCCTTGATTCATGTTGGTCTGTACCCATCATTACTTCACAAAGCTGAATCTGTGCTGTAATGTTCAAAACTTCCTCCTGCAGCTGATGCCATCAACAACGCTGCAGGGTTTGGCTTCAATGGATACAACAAAGACGGCTCCCCACGGTGGGATATGATTTCAAACCTCAGAATCCTGGATATTGAGGTCGGCATTTGTTCCCATCCATCCATCTATCATGAGCTCTATCTGATCCTCACTAGAAGATGTGTTCCTACAAAAGTCTGAAAATAAGTGAATCTGGTTTGTGTTTCAGTTTGCCACAAGTTTCAAGTTGTTTTTAGACAACTGGAACATCCAGACAGCTCTCTGGCTCAAAAGGTAAGAGCGTTAGGATTGTAATATAGTTTATGCATGACAAGTTCTACCTGCTTAGGGTTAATGTTTGTTATTATTATTTTGGTTGATCAGTGAAATATGTACTGCACTGGTTTTCTTTCAGAGTGTGCTACGAGCGCTGTCCCATTAACCCCACAGCTGCCACCTTCTTGCTGTCAGCTATGTGGCACGGGGTGTATCCTGGCTACTACCTAACATTCCTTACTGGCATTGCCATGACCATGGCTGCCCGTGCAGTGAGTATAAGCATGGATTTTTCTCTGCACAGTATTTATAATATGAGATTTCAGCCAACTCGTAAAAATCTCTGTATATTTTTCTCCTGCAGCTTAAATATAATGTGATGGATTTACTAAGAAATTCTGCTATAAATCCCTTGTTTTCACTTCCCTTCTAAAGTAAAAGAGCACATTTACCACGAATACACCAACAAAATCCCTTCAGGGGCAGCGAACCGATGATTAAGTAGTGCAGAACTTGAAATGTGGGGCCATTAACACTAATCTCTGCTAAACGAGGCCTTTTCACTCCAGTGAAGAGGCGTTAATTTAGACGCAGTACAGTTGCAACAGAAACACGCTACAATGCTGGATAATATACTTAAAAAAGAGATGTTTATGTGAGTTATTTGTGCAGGTGAGTTCTTGCAGGCTCCTATTACTCTTTATCTGAAAGAGGACTGACCCAGTTATGCCATAACTAATGGCCACTTCCACACAGAGTTACTTGGGCAGATTCCTCTGAAGACATCTTGGATGGTAAGTGACAGAAAGTGACAGCCCTAAAAAAAAGAGAGATGAGTGGATAAGAAGCAGAAGTAGACAGTAATTCCTTCTGCCATGCAGAGATTAGCAAAAGTGGGTCAGTTAGCTTAGTTTGGCTGCAGTTTACTGCACAGAATGAAATGAATGTATTTTAAAGTTTTAAAGCATGTTTTTTTATTTTATTGCAGGTAAGACACAACATCAGACCATACTTCTTGGTCTCTGAGTCATACAAGTGCATCTATGATGTCATCACATGGGTATGCACACAGGTTGCTATTAGTTACACGGTGGTGCCATTTGTCCTCCTCGCTGTAGGACCATCACTGAAGTTCTACAGGTAAGCGTTTACCTACTGATGCAATAATCACTGGATCACAGAACAGAGTAACAGAGTACAATGATATTTATAGAGGGACTTGTGTTTACGGCAGTTATGTGAAACTGGCGTAATAAAAAATGCAAATGAAGTCACTGATCACTGTGCAAAATGAACACTTTTATTAGCCCCTGCTTGTTAAAGCTGTTAGGCTTTAATGGTTAACAAGACAGTTTAATTAGAGAAGGATGTAGAGGATTGATGGGGAAATAAAATGTGCAGCCCAGTCACTGCCATGAAATAAAGATCTATTCGTTCAGCGAGTGGCTGCCAGCATAAAACACGCATGAGCCAAAGTGTTGGACACATTAAACTTTTGGCCTGATTATCACAATATATTAAGGGTCTAACAATACCATGAGTTATTTTTTTACTAAAAAGCCGAATGAATTGATGTAATTAGGATTCAATGTTTGGGACCTGCATCATAATAAATTCTCACTTTGGGATGTCTTTGCAGTTCGTGGTACTTCTGCTTACACATTTTGTGTCTGCTGGTGGTCCTGGCCCTGCCTGTCAAATCAAGACGTCGGCAGGCCAAAGAGCAGCAGGACAACATGCTGAAGGATGTTGCACAGGAGAACCTGACAGACCACAACAGCACAGACAACAACTGCAACCAGAAAGACAAGGCCACATGAGGCTCGGGACACGGATGTACAAACCTGAGATGACAGCGCTAAAGGAAGGAGTGTGTGGAGTGTGTTTACCTGACAATAAACCAAAAGACAGACAGAAAACTCAAATCCTGTCAAAACTTCCAGTAGCAAGGATGACAGCAGTCACACTTCTTACATGGATAAGAGACCAAGACGAATCAATGGCCACGGTGTTATCGAACAAGCGACAGTTGTTACTTTACGTTAATGATAATAAAGATTTCCATGCTGCCTTAAACCCTCTATGTACTCTGCAGGAGAAAAGGAATAGGATAGCTGGCTGCAAGAACCGAAATAAAGTGTGGTATTGTTTAATCAGAGCTGACATGCAGTATGTGGAGGGTTTTTGTCATTGTTCTGGATATAAGCCTCTGTTAGGTGGAGAAGAGAAAATGTGTACATGACAGAGAGATGTAACCTTTATCATCAGCTGCCAATTTCAAACAGGCCTTAGGATCCTCAAGTTGTTGTTTAATTTCTGTCTTTTTACAAATATTTTAAGAAGAGATAAAGTAGTACATGTTTTGTATTTTTGATGTTTGTGACACAATTAGACAGAGAGCCGGAAAACGGAGTTCAGATATTTCCAATCTCTGGAAGGAAAAAGTCTCAGAGGAGCTCCAGAGTCGGCAGATTCCTCTTTATTTTACATTTCATTTCATATCCACTGCTTCTTTTTTCTTTTGGGGGTCAAAGGGAGTATTATCTCTTTTTTAAAGAATCGAGTTTTCAGTTTCTCCTATTTGTCACACAACAGGTTTCCTCTGTTCAAATGAATCGTATTTGATCAATTGGACGTCTGATTATAGCAAGGAAAACACGTAATTCAACCTAAATGAAATATTTGCATAGTTAGTCTTAAATTATACAAATGCAATAGTGAGTTACAGTTATTGTGGGCATAACAGCTAATTTTCACATTTGGCCTCCATACTGTTTGCCTGTGAGGAAATCGTTGCAGTAATTTATGTTTGTGACATGATATTGTAAACAATTAGACAAGCTGTAATGGTAAAATGGTCTTATTTCATGTTATGTGCACTTAATGTTAGACTAGGGTATGTTTCAGGTTGCATTTACTGTATAGTATAACAGACACTGGTTCCTCTTGTTGTTTTTTGTCCACGGCTTTGTTTTTACATCCACTTAAGCCTTTCAAATCATCCTGTTTACTCTTTATAACACATGGGAGTCCAAACAGCTGCCCTTACGATATTTTTTCTTTGGTTTTTGGTAGAATAAGAAGAAAAATTGGAGCAGAAACGGTATCTTATGTTATTTAAAACATAAAAAGGGCACATTTATGTATGTGTTAAAGCTGACATAATCTAGAGATGTCAAACTGATATCATTACACGTTGGAAGTTTTGCATTACTGTTTCTAAAAGGAGTCATTTTATTTGAATTTGTGTCATTGCTTAATAACAAAGCAGCAGTGGTGTGAATGCCTTTTAATTTCTTTGCAAGACTTTTTAACATGTGCATAATCCTGCCATAACTGTGTGTTCACCAGTATTCATATGATCCAAACAGGATGGTGTGAGTTCAAGTAAACTGTGTTTGTAACCCAGGCCATGTGTAGGTGAGGGTGGCTCACCTGAGGGAAAAGGATGTCTTGAAGTATAGCGAATATTACACTGCAAGGGCACCTAAACCAGCAGATCAATGCAAACTGCTCCATGTGTCCTAAGTGCCAAATCACAAATGGCGCATTTTGTTTCTGTGTGTGTGTGTGTGTGTGTGTGTGTGTGTGTGTGTGTGGGGCAGTGTAACATAATGGTTATTTTTGTGTCGGAAGGAGATTTATTGAAAGATTTGTATAACAGTACATTAAAATTCTGATTTATGTGGCAAAATAAAGAGAAATTATTTTTAAACACTACTGTTACGTTTGATAAATGTTGGTCTTTTATCCAAAAAAGAAGTTTATTTTCAATTTATTAATTTATTTTTTATTATATGTGAAGGAACAACTGAGAACAAACGTCTGCAGATGGAAACATAAGCCTCCTCTGCTCTTCATTCACCCTGTTCACTGTTTTTTTGTGGTGTACGTGCTGTTAACATTATAACAACCTTTAAATTATTTTCATTGGTCTGAATTGTGCCCAGACCAGTTCAGCACTGGAACTCTTGTGGTTTATAATGGTCTTTCTTTCCTTCATGTAAGCTGCTCATCTCACAAATACAACCCCATTCCATCAGAAATACAGACTTTTGATTTCTCTATTGGTAAAAAGCTGAATCGCTACACTCCTCTTGTTGTAGGATGTAACTTTCATGGTTTCACAGTTTTATTCATCTGACCACAGAATAATCTGCTGCCTAAGGATCCAAAGATCACGAGCATCCAGTTTTACAGTTTCAGTCTTGTTCTGCGTGCACAGAATATCATACTTTATTAATCAGTGTTAGTAGACAGTGGTGTCATCCATTTTTTGTAATTATACCTTGTAAAACATAATTCTGAAATTGATCCACAACCTCTGCCCAGCTTTACATCTAACTGAACTGTGCTTTTATACACTCTCAAAGTTGCTGATTAACCTTGTCATCAGATGCTCTTTCACTTGTTTTTGATCTGAGTACTTCTTCAGCCTTTTGTTGAGTCTGTTTTTACTATTTGAGATGTGTTGCTGCCATTATATTCAAAATGAGGTATTCATTTTTATGAAATAGTCAAATATATTTTATGTTCTATTGGAAATATGACATGGAGTTATATGATTTGCTAATCATTACTTTCTGTTATTAATATACACGTTACACATGTCCTAAACATTTTGGATTTATTATTGTACTATAAATAGTCATTTGCTGTTGAAGCTGAAGCTTTTTTTATTCAGATTTAGTGGGAAATGCGTATTTTGGGATACTTGTTTTGCAATCTGAATTTGTACAGTAACATTTTAAAACTACATAAGTAAATCCCAATCTGGCCACATTTAATCCCGTGGGAGCTTTTGTGTTATTAAACTACAGGAGGGGTTTTAGATCCCTTCTTGCAGCTGTAACCAGCAACACTGGGAGGAGCTTTAATGACATGTCTGTCGGAGGCTCTGCCAGCTTCCAGCTATTCTCACTTCTATATATTATGGCGTGAAAAAACTATATTTTTCACTGGATATTCCGAGTCCAAATAATTGCAAAAACAAGTGAAGACCAGTCCGACTAAGGTAGGACGACTTTAAGCTTAGAAGCATACTTTTTTATTTGTTTTTACAGGTGATAAAAGTGTGCGAACCTGTTGGAGAGCTAGCCACTCTGGGCTAATGTTAGCTGTTGGGAGTTTAGTTAGCTTGGTTTTTGTTGTTGTTGCACCCTAAATAAGGAGAAATCACTGTGCTTGATAGATTATTTGATTTATATATTTATATATATATTGAATATAGCTGTTTACTTCCTGGTCAAGTTTGAAAACAATGCAATATGCCTGAGTTCTATGATTTATATACTGGTATAAATGTTATGGGAACATTTAGCTACTGCTATAACCCGCTGTGGAGCTCAAAATAATTGAATGTTAACAGAAAACGGGATAAAAAATTATAAATTAACTGTATATAAGCTGACACATTGTCAGACCCAAACCGCTACGCCTTCATATCGTAGTAAAGCTAAAAGCTGTCCAGTTTCAGAAAAACGTATTAAAGTCAACCTGGCAAGTTAATAATGGACACTCGATTTCTTATTTTCCCAAACATATTTATAGCATCTGAATCTAAAACCTTTATCTTTGCTGTAAGGATGAACTTTTACTTCTGTATCAGCAACAAAACAACTGTTAAAGGGATGTGAGAGGGTTTCTATCTCTGTATCTATTTCATGTTAATACACTTAAAGTTAAATTCCTCTGAAATCAGAAAACCTTGTTGAGACTACGTGATCCAGATTAAACCCTTTTCCCTTAATGTGATTATTTTGTGTACATTGGCCTCACAGTTTGGTTGGATCATGGTGTGCTTGTTTCTTTGTGTTTCCTACATTTTAAAGTGGCTTGAAGCAGATCCAGGTATGTACTGTGGAAATGAACCATCAGCAGTTTCTACCCACATGACTTTCCATAAAGAGCTGACTGGTTAAATTTAGCTTTACTATCCAGTGTTTCCTGCTTAGTTTACTTGTATGTCTTCAGATAACAACCCTGCTGACTTTGACTTAATTAGTAATTTTTAGGCTGATATCTAGTGATCTGTGTTTGTACATAAATATTGAACAGTGTCAGAATCTAGTCTGTTTGTTATGAATTTATTGCTTGTCTTGTTATTTCTGTAAGGGGGAAGTGAGATCAGCTGGGATTATATTTATTGTCATAAATAAGTTATTCATTTCCCATTTTAGTTTCAGAATAATTATGTAAAAGACAGGTGTTTACTAAGATACATTTTATTCCATTATTTTTGTGACATATAGTTTGTAATGTAAAAAGTGGAAGTTAAATTTAGGATCTGAATGTAATTTTTTACATTTTTGTTTATTTTTAATAATGACAATATGACACAATAAATATATTTGTTAGGGTCATGGTAATATAGAAAAAAATAAAAACATTATCAGTCATTTTGATTTTTCTATTATCACCATTTACACCATTTTGTTTTGCAGATTTGTCAAACCTTATTTACTTATTCATCTTATCTATTTTTACATTTTAATGACAAAATATTGCAGATTAAGTATATCTACTAGGCAGCATGTGTCCTATTGTGTGTGGAAGATATGGGCGTAGGCCTGCCCTCTCATTTAATATTCAGCTGTTGGTAAAAGGGGGGATGCTCAGCATGAGCCAGCAGTGCTTGTTGATATTCTGAGGCTGAGCAAGAACTCTGTATTGGTGTTGAACTAGATCATTTACAGTTGCTTCCCCTATATTAAGGTAAGCTTTTATTCTTATAAACAGCTTTCTTGTTTCAGGAAGTGCATGTTACAATTTTAACATGTTTGAAAAGCTTTTTAAAGTCAGATTTTTTTTAGGTTTTCACCGGGAATGCACTTAATTACAAGTAAAAGGATAACTGATTGCTGAGCTAAATGTTAAATCAAAGACAGAGATGTAAATGTTCACTGTGTATAATCATCCTTTGTGCTGAGAGACAGAACGGAGGAGGGTGTGTCAACAGGCTCTCAATGTAAACAAAGGATTTTCTTTTTTTTATTTATAGCTTACACTAATTTGGTAGAATAGTTACCAGGTGATACCTTCTTGAAGACAGAGGGTTAGATTAAAAAAACTAAAAAGAATATGTACTATAGATAAGCATTGATTGGCTTCTCTGAATCTCACTGAACTGTTGGGCCTTTGTACTGACAGCCCAACAGGCATGTGACATTTAAGTGTTTATCAACCTGAGCCTGAGCTGCTTGTCTGAAGGATTATGATGAAATATTTAACAGTATGTTTTATGTCAGCTATTTTTCCTATTACTAAGGCAACTTACACACATTGAGGCAGCTCATTAATGTGTGTTACTCTGGCAGGAAGTAAGTCAGACCATGAGAGAGGAGCTCAGCATAATGAATTATTAATGAGATTTTTATCAATCAGCTGATTCCCTAATAGGACAAAAGCAATTCTAACTTGTACTCTATTGTCTGGTGTAATTGTACATTACATCCCTCCCAAAAACTTTAACTAAGCAAAGGTTAATAAAGTAAAAAAACTAAAATGTACTTAGTAATTCTTTACAATGGCATAGTGTTAATGTGGATTATGTTCCAGTAGTGTGTCATGTGAAATAAGCTTTTCAGATTCATACAATCCAAAAAACAAATTACTGTGCACTTTTTCAGCCAATGCATTTCTAGTTTAGTTTAGTTTCTTCCAGAGGATGTTCGAGATGGGCCTTGATATAATTGGAGCACACAGTTGAGTGAACTTATTGTGATGGGCATTGTTACATCAAAGAATCAAAGTTTAATGGATGTTGTTGGACTCCATTTGTATTTGATGACCTGGCTGACTATCCTTAGCAGAGGATTAGGATTTTTGTTCTCTCGTTATGCAGAGAGGCCACATTTCACTTCATGTTTTCAACATAAGCAAACTGACTAAACAAAAGGACTATGACCCCTGTTAAGCACTCGTCTAATGAGCATGCTCAGGACAGTAAGCTAAATAAACAGCCTATTAGAACAATGCCACAAAGAGTCTGTTCAAAAGTTTCAATATTTCTACGTTCAATCCAACTCAGACATTTGAAATATTTGTCAGGTTTTCATCATCATGCAGTGAATCTGAAGAAGTGTTTTGAAAACCAAAATGTAAAAAAAAAACCAAACAAATGCTGTTTTGGGCATCCACCAGGAGACAACTCAAACCTGGGAGATGTGCCAGTCATAACAGTGCATTGTTTGCTGGATCAGACAAACAAATGATGATTTATTAAATCCCAGAAAGGAAGTTTCGGGCATATGGCCGCTGGCTCCACCGCCCGCCGGCCGTGTGAACGCGATAACTTGACAGGCTTTCATTGGTTTTCTTTCACATTGCATAGAAGTATTGGTCACTACGAGAAGCCGAACTGATTTAGATATTTAGCATTTTTGGATAACTTTTTCCACCAGGGGGAAGTTTATGTAAAAAACTTCACATTTTTCGTCATAACTCAAAGTATTTGTCCAATTGGTTTTTGAAGTTTCGTTCGTAAGCACCAAATAAGGACTTGCCACACGTCATACTTCGAGTTTTTTGAAGTTCATAAACTTGCCACTAGGGGGAAATTATTATTTAGGTGAAACCAAATCCAAATGAATCGGCTACTGATTACACTTCCTATTGTTGTGTTTAATAATCACAGAGGTTCTAAAATATCCCATTAGGGGGAGCATTTAAATGGTAATTTCACATTTTTGACTATATCTCAACAGCCATTTGTCCAATTCACATTAAACCAAATAGAATCGAACAACTAATTTATTTGGTATGGCCTGATGCTCCAAATTTATATTAGGGTGGCATCGAGGATTGGGGGCTTTCGGGCATATACCTCTGGTAGTCAGGGGCAACTGTGTAGGCTTAGTTTTTATTGAGTCTTCATCAGTGAAATTTTTACAAAAAGGTTTAGATGGTTTCTAATGCACATGAAATCTCTTTGGAAACAAGAAAAAAACAACTCTGAGTGAATAAAATATTTTTTCAGTTTCTATTTTCACTACTGACCTTTTTCTCATTAACATCTGTGAAATGTAGATCAACAGGTTCCATGTGGTCATGTAAACCCAGCTGATGAGTAAACACACACCTGGGTACGGTGACATGGAAACAGTGAATATTGAGACAACCGCTTAAAAAATCTTAACATTTTTATGATAGATTTTTGTGCTGATGTTAAACATGTTAAACATTTATAAGTGCTGTACATACATCTCCACAGGCCAAGAAAATACTGTTGCTTTAAAAATGCTAACCTTTTCCCCCTCTTTGCTCTACAGTGGTGCCCAGGGGATTAACGGTCAACCATGGATTCTACCACCTCCCTAAAGATGACCTCTCTGGCCGTCCAGAGTCTGTTCAGCTATGTGGAGGAGGAGAACCTGGCTGCCATCAAGGCACATTTGGACAAGTTTAGAGATGTGGACAGCAGGAGTGATGTAAGTCAGCCACATTACAACAAGCTTGCTGTTTGCCCAGGACAGTTAGGGAGGATTATAAAAGAATAAAAGGCTCTTGAAGATTGTGTAACAAGTGTTCTGTGGGAGATGGGATTTTAGATTCAGAGCTGTAGTATTCATTAAAATGATTAACTCCTCTTGTACACAAGCTTTTATGTGTAATTATCTTGATTGCTTTAGATATTTTTGGAGCAGGCCTTTTTTAATATTGTTGGTAAAAAAAAAAGAATATTCAAGCTGTAAATTATGATCACTCACAAAAAAGTAATGGCTTTTTATTAGGAAATAATAAAACAAACAGTATTTAACTTATCCATTAATCTCACCATTAGAAAAACTATGTATTCTGTTAGTTTTTATAATATTAAATCATCAGTTGTATGTGTATATTTTGTCATTGCTTAAGTAAATGTAATATAACTAAGTGATTTGATGATTTATAAGAATAATTAATTCTCTATCTTCATCCAGAATGGACAGACTCCACTGATGGTGGCGGCAGAGCAGGGCAGTCTGCCGATAGTGCAAGAGCTCATTAGGAGAGGTGCCAATGTTAACTTGGATGACATCGTAAGTATGCAAATGCATACACAGAGCCCAATTTCTCAAACTGCCTTGTATGAATGCTTCTCCGCACATGGAAATGTACACAGTTGGTGCGCAGGTGAAAAACAATGCGGTCATTGTAACCACATCATCCATTTAAGAAAGAAACCACAACTACAGGTCTTGATAGTCCATCTTGCTGAACTCACCGTACTCTGACACAGTCCTCGGCAATTACAGTTTGAGCCATAATCATACTTTATTACACACCTTTACCTCAGCTCTTTTGGCTAAATGACAGGATCTGCTCACTAGCCAACACCCTGCGTCTTCTGAATCCAGCCTCCAAACACACACACACACACACATTCATTCATATTAAACACCCTCCCACTTAGCCACATATACACACATAAGCGCACACACCTCTTATTAACATCTCCTGTAAATGTAACCTGCTATCACCTACAGTCTGTGCTTACGCTCACTGAAAAAGAGGATCCATTCTCTAGTCAATCTTGTTGATCATATTCTCTGATTCTCTTGTCTGTCTGTGCAACACTTTGTTCCCATGAGCATCTGGTATGATCAGCTGGTAGGTATGGTGATTTGCCTCTTCCTGGGAACGCCATCTATTGCTTTATGAGCTAGCTGGATCTAAAGTCTGAAGAGAGCCTGCCGAGTAACAGGTTGTCACTGTACACAGGACCGCTGGACGGCATTGATTTCGGCAGCTAAGGAGGGTCATATCGAGGTGGTGAGGGAACTGCTGGAGAACAATGCCAACTTGGAACTCAGAGACATGGTGAGAATAAAGAGCATCATTGGAAAGATGATCTTGGTTTAAAATCTGCTGTTGAAACCTTTGCTGTACATGAAAAGCTGTGTTCTTGCATGTTATCACATACACTAAGTGCTAGTTTGTGTGAACATTTTAGCTGTAACAACATTTATTTTCTGCTACCAACCTGATAAACCTGCTACCAAATACAGGAGATGTGCTGTTTGAGGTGGTGCAAGTACAAACTCTTAAGTTTGAGCTAGGATTAATTTGCATGGCTTTTTTTGTTTGCATAATATAAAGACAACTTTATACTATGACAACTTTAATGTTACAACCGGTAACATTAAAACATCGGTAAAAAAGAAAACAGACTGTGCAGGTGAGATGTAAACTCCTTAAAGAGATATTAGATGTCTCACCTAAATGTTCCAAAGAAAAAAACAGATTAAACACTGAAATAAACATCACTGAAATACAAAAATAGTTTTACAACTAATGAATTGTTAGAAAAAAGGAGTGGTAACTAAACATAGACTGATAAACTACATGATGATCTTTTGGATTTTCCAGAATCTTGATGGGTTTAGATCTCAGATGTTTTCAGTCAGTCAAACAAAACTAATTTAGTAAAACACATTTAAAAATAACAATGGTTGACCAAAGTACTGTCTATGATAAGGTAAAAAGACTATGTTTTAAGCTTTAACCATGATTCCTTCTCCTCTATTGCAACAGTTCCAGTTCTTGTTGATCAGGATAATCCATTAGCTGGAAATGGACATATAATTAAATTACTTTCTGTGTGGTGCCTCTTAATGGAAACCCATTTACTGAGCTCTGGTTATCTTTATACTGGGTGAAATTGTAAGGCAGTTGTTTGATTCAGACAAGCCATCAGTTATGAAGCCATAATAAAAATCTAATACTCAAATACATATAATACTAACTAAAAAGCTGGCATTAGTATGTGAAAAGGCAGAAAGATGGAAAAAAAAGAGTTTGTGTAGAGTGTAGTGGTAAAAGAAATGTTTTTTTTTCAAGATTAAAAATGGACTTGGGAAGTGAAGTGACTCGGTGTGTGCCTAAGCTATGAAGGAGAAGTCAGGGCCATCACAGTTGGATTATAATAAACCACATTGTGTGCTATTGCTCACTCACTGGAAAGTGTGTCATCCATCTATAAATAGCACATTTTCCTACCTCAAATTCTGCTTAGATTAGATTTAGTCAGCTTTGAAATAAATATAGTTGTTTCCAATGTATAATGAATTTAAAATGTTGCATTTTAAATATTTGATAGGTTTTGTTTAGAGCTGTCTTATTCTGAATGAACATTTCCTTTCATTATTTTGTTAAACCCCCAATTCAAGCTCAACTCTGTCTTTCTGCGCAGGGAGGATGGACTGCTCTTATGTGGGCAGCCTACAAAGGTCGGACAGATGTAGCCCAGCTGCTTTTAGAAAATGGAGCCAACCCTAACATCACTGGACAGGTGCTGACATTTAAGCCCTAACATCATAGCCCATATTTTTATAGGTGTATTTTAAAATGGAAAATGAAGCAATGATGTATTTATATTATTGTAAACTGTATATAAAGAGCACTTTAACTGGTTTTGAATAAACTGTTAATCACAAAAAAACGTTAGTGTGAGCTGAACCTGTATCCTTACCTGCTGTCAGCATGACTTTGCCACTGTCCTCTGACCCAACAGTACAGCGTCTACCCCATCATCTGGGCAGCAGGTCGAGGCCATGCAGAAATTGTCCATCTTCTGCTGGTGCATGGAGCCAAGGTCAACTGCTCTGACAAGGTAACTACCTACTGGCTAATGCTTATCATTTACTTATTTTTTATAATGCAGACAACATCCACCATCTCTCATGTTTTCACTGTCTTACTTTTACTTATTGTCCTGCTTTATAATTTTAAATTTTAATTGTATTTAATAGTGTGATACAACTGGTTAGTTTTAGGATGACTTCATATCCATCCATTACAGTATGTCCAATACATTCCAGTCCTTACTCTGTCTTTCTCTTTTAATATGAAGATGTTAATGCGTTATGGTGGGCGGGGCTACTTGGTTGTCCCCACTTCCAGGTGTAGTTACTGCTCCCTAATTTTAATTGCAAACAACACACACTTCACAATCATTAATGAGCAAGGTTTTTCTGCTTTTTCAGTGCTTTGATAACTTTGCTGTACTCTTTTCATCTCCTCAGTAAATCTGGCTCATAGTCATCATCCAGAAGCATCATCATCCTCTTGTCTGTTTGTATTCCAACCACTTTTAGTACTGAGGTTTCTTAATAAGATTTGTTTTTACTTCTGAAGATTAGCATTCTCACCACAATAGACTTTGGTGGAGCTTATTTCACGGGATGTTGAACCGTCATATGTGTATATGTTTAAATAGCAGTAAATCCAGCTTCTCCCTCAGGAGGGCTTGTATGAAGTAAGCAAATATCTGCACTACCTAACCTTATGCTCTTCCCTTCACACCGTGAATACTGAGGTTCTCTCTTTTTGAACAGTTCTCTTGATCCATTATTGTGATCTTGGGCCTTATTAATCCTTTGTTTTTACGTTATACTCCATCCTTTCTTTTTAAGCCTGAGTTTTCACAATAGAGTTCTTGTATCTCCCATTAAATTGTTTCTAAGTCAGCCGTACCTTGGTTTGGTTGTTGCATCTATTAGCCTCTGACTTGGGTCAGTTGACTAACTGTTGACTAACTAACTTTTTTGCTAACTTTCTTTGTTTTCCTCTGGTCATTTCCTCCCCATGCTTTTATATTATATTTCTTGTTTCTTATATATTGGAGGTATGGGGCTTTTGGGTTTTCATGTTGGGAAGCTCTGGTCCTATGCTGCCACCATGTTCAAGGTGCATTCAGGAACATTGTTGTGTCTTAATGATCATTAAATCATTGTGGGTTGTTAACTTACAACACACCTGCTTCCATTTATGTTTCAAATGATCTTTCTTGTTTTTGCAGTATGGCACCACTCCTTTGATCTGGGCAGCGAGGAAGGGCCACTATGACAGCGTGATGCACCTCCTGGCCAATGGTGCAGATGTGGACCAAGAAGGAGCTGTAAGTAGATTTTTAAGAGGATTTGAACACATTCAGTGTTTTAACATGTTTCTTTATTTTCTCTGCATGAATGCAAGTCTACATGTTATGTCATTTTGCTGCAACTTGGAGGAGGGGGGGAGAAATATTTCAGATGAACTGCTATTATATTTGCTGGTGCCTTGCTATGCTTTAGAAAAGACAAAAATATAATAATAATATAATAATAATATAATAGCCAGTTCCCGTGTTGATTTACCATTTCAGCTGTTTTCTCTTTTTTATGTATTCCCATTGCAATGTTGTTTGTGACTACTATTAAGTCATTCTGTAGCGTTTCAAGGGTTAAAAGCTTGAATATTTGGAAGACTGCATGCCAGTTAGAAAAACAAACCCAAACCCTAAACTCTGTGGGACTTAATAACACAGAAAGATACAATTTACCAGAGAGGGACTAACAGAGCCACTGTTTGTATAGAAAGCATGAAATATGTCTGTTTGCCATATTTGTGACTTGTGAACTATTTGAAATTGCATTTTATTTTAGAGTTAGAGTTTATATAGTAATAAACTCTGTATATCCAGCTTCTTCCTCAGGAGGGCTTCAGAAGAACTGTGTTATTTTGTGTCACAGCTAAAATCAGTGTAATAATTCAGAAAAAATGTGTCAGAATTTAGGTTGACAGTTAATAAGGTTGCAAAGGTCACTATGATTTATGTGTTGTTGACTGAAAGGAAACTTGACAAATAAAATAAAAATAAAAGGTGATGGGCACCAAGTACAGACCTGACAAACATTGAGTTCTAAGCTATTTTTACCAGAGGTTTTAGGATACAATTACTCATTCAAAACAGATAAGTAGACAGTAGTTCAAACTGGTGGATTTAAAATAAATAAGTGTAAATTTACTATTACTAGTTTTTAAAAAAATCATGTTTAAGTGTTACCTTTGAAATGAGTTACTATGTTATAAAATACACAATGAAAAGTTTATTAAAAGCTTGACGTTAGATTTTTTTCTTTAAACTTTCTTTAACTTGTCCAGCATTGTAGGAAGGAGCAGGATGGTTGTGCTGAGAAATGTAAAATATTTGTTTATTACAGAATTTACATAATATAGATGGACCTGACTTGAGGGGGCAGAAAAAGGCTAGAGTGAACAGAAATGAAAAGAATAATTAAATTGTGAGAAGAAGCAGGAGCTAAAATGATTGATTTGATATTTTATTGGACAGGAACAGTACACATTAATGAACATTACTGTTTATGTGTACGTGTTAGTTGCAGAGCTACCGTAATTTTCAACTTTTGTCCCAGAATAAGGTGTAAACTGCAAACAATAATAAAAATGTGTAATTTTAGACCAGGGGTAGACAACTTCTGGCCTAGAGGGCTGCAGTCCTGCAAGTTTCCCTGTTTCAGCACACCTGACACACACTAGACTTTAATTAGCAGACATGTGTAGAGCTTGACATCAAACTCTACACAAGTCTGCTAATTACCCATTTATCTGAGTCAGGTGTGATGCATCATGGAAACTACCAACACATAGAGGAGTGCGGCTCTCTAGGACCGGAGTTACCCACCCCTGGTTTAGACAAGTGTAAAAGTTAAGGCTACTTATGCAGTATACACAACACAGTATTTCACACAATACTACATCATTTGAAAAAATGTAATGTTTTGATGTTGTAATGCAGCTTAAAAACAGACAATTTGATTACAACAAAAATAGGACTGTTATTTATATAGTTAGAGCACCTCTTGTTATGAAGGGCAGCCAGTAGATGATCCTGGCCCATGGTAGCAAGCATACACCATGCACCAGGAAACATGCAGTTTTAGTATGAGTATAATGTTGATTTTATAAGAAGCATTCTCTTATAGCAGAGATGTGGCCATCGAGGGTTAGTATCCTTCACACTGGGGGTGCTGCCTTCTTGGTCTGTGGTTGGTACCATAGTGACTGCCCCAGTCTTGGCGGCACAGACACTTTGAAAGTTAATTTTAATTGTTTTAGAGATGTTCTTAACATGACCTGTAAAAGTAAGAGAGGAATTTAAATTCTTAAATCAGTTTGAACACCTCATCCATGAGAAATATGTATGTACTTGCAGTTTTATTGTTTTGTTTGGAAAACGTCTCACAGATTGTCTTTTAGTTACACCAGATGGAAAGCAGTGACCCTTCAATAGAAACAGACACTAGACGACCAATGCTACACATAATTAAAAACATACTACGAAAACAAAGCAGGAGATGAACAAGTAATAAAAAGAGTAACGCAGTTAAAACCAAAGTACCAGAAACACACAAAAAGAAACTAACTAAAAGTAGTCATTAGTATGTGAACCCACAGGACAACACAGTGACATTGTCAACATGCAGATTATTCGGAGAGAAGAATGTGATCCTGCAAATGTTACCAAGCCTGTGCAAATGTCAGAAGCAGGCCCAGGGGACCCCGAGATCTGTGTGATCAGTGAAGGAAGGCCCACCCCAAAGCCACTGGTACCAGCGAGTTATGACTGACACACAGGGTGGTGTGAGTGCAAGCCAAAGCCTAGGAGGACTAGTTTTTAATTTTCATTCATTGAAGTGCCAAGAAACACCACAAACGTATTACTGAACAGCAATATTGAGTAGTAGATTACTGCACATGACTCAAATCTGCTGCATCTCTTTGAGTCATGTGACATCTGTGCTAACGCAAGCGGACAGATGTTGTGGTTGCTAATGCAGCATCAATCATCAGACGTATGTATGGAAATCAATGTTGCAAATGTGTAATTGAGAAATGTGAGTTTCCATAATGAATAATAAGTTCAGTGTTTGCTGTAGATGTTAATGTAAATAAATGTGTATTATTATTATCATTATCTGTAATGTGATGCTAAATATTATCTGTCATTTGAGTATTTGAAAACAAACATATTTTCTGCATCTAATAATGCAGATGAATTTTTTCTTTTTTTTTCCCGACAGAACTCGATGACAGCTCTCATTGTGGCTGTAAGAGGCGGATACACAGATGTTGTCAAAGGACTGCTGAAGAAAAACCCGAATGTTAACATGACAGACAAGGATGGCAACACAGCCCTGGCCATTGCTGCCAAGGAGGGGCACATAGAGATTGTGCAGGACTTGCTTGATGCTGGGACTTATGTTAACATTACTGATAGGGTGAGTCACAGAGCCACATGACACACCTCCTGTTTGTCACAAACAGGGTAGATAAAAAGAATTATATCATTAAAATACAAGTCATGTCTCTGATTTTTCTTTGTTTTTCTGCTTCCTGTACTTTTAAGAGCGGGGAGACGATGCTGATCGGAGCAGTGAGAGGTGGTCATGTGGAGATAGTCCGAGCTCTGCTGAACAAATACGCAGATGTTGATGTCAGGGGCCAGGTAGGCGCCACGTCCCACTGGTTTGCTGCCCTATTGATGTTTAAAAACAGGCAGGAGGCCTTCTTGTCTTTCTTATGTGAAATCACATACTGCTATTCAATACTAATTGCTTTATCCATATTGTTACTTGGTAAAGCAACACTTGATCTGTGGATTAGAATTGCAACTGTTGTTAAATAAGAAAACTTAAACCTCAGGTGAAATTTTACATATTATCAGGCCACTATGCACAATACAGGATTATACTAGTGAAGTTATTGAGCTGTCATTATCAGCTATCCAACCTTGTCTGTGTGCTTTTTTGTATTTCTAACTCATTTGTATCTGAAAGAAAACAAACCTCCATGTTTTGTCTGTATCAGGATGGAAAGACTGCCCTCTACTGGGCAGTGGAGAAAGGCAATGCCACTATGGTGCGAGACATCCTACAGTGTAACCCTGATACAGAGAGCTGCACTAAGGTACACACACTTAGTAGAATCAGATATAATAAAATTGCCGTTTTTATTTTCTTTTGTCTTAAGATTGCTGTTTTTGGTATTATATTTAATTGCTAACAACAAATTAGACTTTTGTTTTTGCTTTAAAAAAATCTGCAGGAATGTTATGGGTACAATACAATTTTTTTATTTGATTCATTTTAAATTTAAAGACAGTGAATATAAGTTGATAATAATTTGTAAAAGTAAAATGATTTCTTTGTTTTTTAGGAGGGAGAAACCCCACTCATCAAAGCCACTAAAATGAGAAACATAGAGCTAGTTGAGCTGTTGCTGGATAAAGGAGCCAAGGTGTCTGCTGCAGACAAGGTATTGTTTAATACACACAAAATTATTCAAAACATTCACGGTGTTGAGTTTTACTGTCCCGGTGGTTTTAATAAACAGTTTTTTTCTACTTCCTTTTGGATGTTATTAAGTTCTGTGTTTTTATTCCCTCAGAAAGGAGACACTCCCCTTCATATTGCCATCCGTGGACGTAGCCGAAAGTTGGCTGAGCTGCTGCTAAGAAACCCTAAAGATGGCCGCCTGTTGTACCGCCCCAACAAAGCTGGAGAAACGCCTTATAACATTGATTGCACCCATCAGAAAAGCATCCTGACACAGATATTTGGAGCCAGTATGACCCATTTCTGCATTTTCTGCATCAGATATTTGTCAGAATAAGCATGTAAATGGTTAAATGGCTTTATTTGAACCTCACTGCTGTTTTATTTTTCTTTAGTAACATCCATGTTTTTCTCTCTCAGAGCACCTATCCCCATCTGAGTCGGATGGAGACATGTTGGGTTATGATCTCTATAGCAGCGCCTTAGCAGACATCCTTAGTGAGCCTACCATGCAACCACCTATCTGCGTTGGTCTATACGCTCAGTGGGGAAGTGGCAAGTCTTTCCTCCTTAAAAAACTTGAGGGTAGGTAATCATGCAGTAAAAGAAATATTTATAGATATAAATGCCAGAAATTTAGACTTATTTGTCTTTCTTTTTCTTTATTTATTTCGTCTTCTTTTGTCACTTTCTTTCTTTCATCAGATGAGATGAAGACATTTGCAGGCCAGCAGATAGAACCACTCTTCCAGTTCTCCTGGCTGGTAGTCCTTCTCACCCTGCTTCTCTGTGGCTCAGTGGCCGTCATCCTGGGCTTTACTGTGGATCACAAATTGGCAATTGCTGTCTCCTTAAGCCTCCTCGCCCTGCTCTACATCTTCTTTGGTGACTAGAAACTGCATGTGAAGTAACTCTAGGAATAATCTGTTTTTATTTGATTTGCCACATGCTGAAACAGTGGTGAATACTTAGTAAATCTTTGAAATGGCCTGTAGAGCCATGTGTCTTTTGGGCTTTGTACGTCTTTTAAAATGTATTTACATTTATATCTGTACTACTCACTAGATGGCACTACAGTATTGCTAATACCAACTTGTTATAAACCCATCCTGCAATTCAAATTCACCTATAGGTAGTGAGCCTGTTGATATATGTACAGGAATTAAAAACACTCGAACAACAAATATTTAAAAAGTAGCGTTTTTTAAAAAATTTTATTATGGTAAGCACACATATTTTCCTGTATCTAGTGTTGGTGTACTTCGGAAGCAGGCGTAAGAGGGAAAGCAGGAACTGGACATGGGTCATCAGTACCTATCTGGCTCGTCAGGTCGGTTACCTGGAGCTGCTGCTCAAACTGATGTTTGTCAACCCTCTTGAACTTCCTGAGCAGACCACCCGAGCCCTTCCTGTCAGGTGATATCAATATGTTGCCTTTCATCTGCCAGTCTGGATGTGCTCTGTAATGTGTAACAAATATTCTATCAACATAAACGTCTGTTTTACTGGTTAAAGTTTTGCTGTATAATATAAATCGTGTTGTATATATTATTTTTGTTTCTGTTCATTTGTGCAGGTAGATGTAACTGATCTATTGTATTAAACAGGTTCTTGTTCACGGATTATAACCGTCTGTCCAGTGTCGGAGGGGAGACATCCTTAGCAGAAATGATAGCTACTCTGTCGGATGCCTGTGAGAGGGAGTTTGGCTTCCTGGCCACCAGGCTGTTCAGGGTTTTTATGAATGATGAGATCAAAGGTAAAATCAATGTTCTTGTTTTTGTCACACAGTGAAATGTTTTCCTACTCTTATCTGAGAACATAAATGTATAATGGAGTTATCAGATTTGTGCATAATCATTGCTCATATTTTCCTTTTTATGATTCTGTTTAAAAGGTTTTGTTGTGTGCATTATGGTAACCATGTAACTGAAGTGATAAATAAAAAGAAACATATTTGGGGGATTTTCTCCCTTGTTCTTTTAGTTAGTTATGATCAATGTCTTGATGGAGCTTTTACAATCATATTAAAGTATTTGTTTTTGGTGCACTGTTCAGTGGGCCCTGCCTCACACTGATAGGCAAATTCACAAAATTAAATGACATTTTGACAAACCCGTCAAAGGGTAAAAAAACATTTTGAGAGACTGAAGAATTATTGGTTTGATTATCTGTTACTTCAATGTAACTTCATAAATATAAGGCCAAGGAGTTACGATGATCTTCTGAGTACACAGAAGACTGGTCAGTGGATGAGGTCATTCATGATGTTGACATCATCTTCCTCCTAGACTTTATATTTGTTTCTAAAGCTATCTGGGCGTTTTCAAATGTCAATCCACAGAATCACCAAAGCAAGGAGTGATCAACAGTTGTCATTTTCTCTGATGCTTACATGCAGTTACATGTATTAGGATGATTTGTTAATTGTATTGATGCGGAGGGAAAACCGTGTAATGCAGTGGTGACAAACTCCAGTCCTCAAGGTCCTCAGATTTTTTGTCTCCGTGCTCCAACATAGCTGACTGAAATAAACGAATATGTTTACAAGAACTTATTGGATCCATTTGATTTGCATCAGGTGTTTTAGTGCAGGGAAACAGGACTGACCTGAAGTATCACACAAAAGCTTTTTTATTGAGTACATCATTCAGATTATAATAATATGTAAATTTATTGGAAACATAAAAAGGTGTTTTGGACCCCTTCCATGTATCTGTTTAATATTGACGTGCTCCCTCTTTTCCTCCAGGTCAAAAATGGAAGAAAACATGCTGTGTTCCTTCTTGTGTGCTGTTTTCTTTGACACTTGGTTGCCTTATCACTGGAGTGGCACTGTTGGCTATCTTTAAGGTGGTTTAAAGCAGTTGAAACAGCTTTTTTGTTTGTCTGTGTGCATGTAGTTATTTAGCCTGTTCAGTTGCACATTTATGATTTTTTTATATCTGAATGCAGAAATCCCATTTATCCCACATCACTGATGGCTATAACTAAGTCGTTGTTAGGTTAAGTTGTTCACTGTGAAATATAAA
>JBAMHV010000021.1:11412049-11460053 GCA_037177535.1 Pseudomugil gertrudae | reverse complement strand
GTTTGGTTTGTGTGTGTAAACACCCGCCCACCTGATGAATCTGGTTGGCCTAACATGAAATGTTACTCTACCTTAGCAAATCATGGTCCCCCAACCCCTTCGCTAAAAGAAGGAAATAAATCACACATTTGCAGAATTCAGATCCTCTCTCTGTGTGAACAAAGTCTGATGACGGCTTCAGTGAAGCTTTAGTAACGCGCAGTAACGGCGTTGTAGCGATAGAAAAAAACAATTAGTTAGATATCCTGTTACTGAAAAGCTTTATTTTAACGCCGTTATTCCCATCACTGGAATATAGGCACTTGCAGATGGGTTGAGGGAAACATTGCAGTTAAGTTTGATAAACATATCAACATCCAGTTATTTAGAACAGACTGGTTAAAATGGTATTTGTGTTGAAGCATTTAAGTAATTAGATTCAATTGATAATTGCAGTAGAATTGAACTAATGATTTTAGATTGAAAATCAGCACATTTAAGTCTTTAGGATCACAATAACCGGATGATTGTGTGAGCAAACTGCATAATATTGAAAATGTATGTATATTGAAAAATTAAGGCACACAGGGTAATCTGTATGCTTGGATCTTTTCAGCTCTTGACTGAGCAGTAGCCATATGTTCCATCTCTCTGAGAAAGAGGTCATAATACTAGTGTTACAACTTCAAAGTCAACCAGAAGCCTCGCATTGGCTCATGACCATGACAGCTGTCTGATATATCACAGATGTTCTCCTGTAGATCTGTGTCAATAACTTGCCTGTGTGTCATGACTTTTCAGCTTTGGACAGTGGTAATTTGTGTATTTTACGTGTAATGATTCAGAGATGCATTTTATAGAAGGGTAGACTCTATTGACACCCTTTCGGGTCCAGTTTACAGGGTTAGAGCACAAATCTTTGATAAATGGCCTTGGCAGTTCTGACCTATTGTCAACAACATCTCAAATTATTATAGTTATTATCTTTTCTATTATGTGCAGAGTAATTCATAATTGTATAATTAGGTTACTTGTAAGAATACTGGATGCACGGGGGTTAAGAATTATAATACTTTGAAGCCTTTATCTTATCCCCAATCTGCACGTATTCCTGTCTATTCAAGCTTGAAATGACGTGCCCTGAGATCACATGGTGACCCTGACATATCTCATGATGCAGCGTGTGGCTTTGAAAACACAGTTAAATCCTCTGCAAGGCTGTGCTGGAAATATATTTATTTAACATGTACTTTGTTTTGCCTCACAGCGAGGAGGTTGCCGGTTTGAGTCCCGGCTCAGGCAGTGGCCTTTCTGTGAGGAGTTTGCATGTTCACCCCGTGTTAGCGTGGGTTCCCTCCGGGTATTCAGGCATCCTCCCACCGTCCAAAGACATGCGTGTTAGATTAATTGTTTATTTGAAAATGTGATTGTACCCAGCCTCTTGCCTGATGATTGCTGGGATAGCCTCTAGCTACCCGCGACCCTTCTTTGGAATAAGCAGTATGGATAATGGGTGGATGGGACTTTGTTTTGTGAGACTTGTCACTTCTCTGTACACTACATTGGTTTTGTGTGGCTCTTTTGGATTTCAGTATGAAATTAAAAACGTTTATATCTTGACAGTAAAATTTTTATAATGTATATTTTTAGCATACGGTGCCTTTTAAGAGATGTCTTTGTTTAAAATATACAAAATGGATCCAAAGGTTAATGAAACTATGGAGATGCATTAAGCTTGTCACATAGAAAACCTTAGACAGGAAAAATGAACAACTTTATGTTTATTTCATTTTAAGGACACATACCGCCGCCGTCAGATGCTGAGGACCATCACCAGACAAATGTCTTTTGACTTGACCAAGTTACTGGTGACTGAGGACTGGTTCTGTGACATCAGCCCGCAAACTATGAGGAGGCTGCTCAACATTGTTTCTATAACAGGTTAAGATGGAATCATTGTTGATTTAGTACTCTGAACAAGAAGTGTTTTTTTACATAAATATATAAATGAATTTAACAGGATTTTTAGGGTTTTTTTAGGGTTGAGCAAAGCAGTGTCTATAGGTTCCTAATCCTCTGCCGCATTGATGACAGGTCGTCTGTTGCGAGCCAATCAAATAATCTTCAATTGGGATCGTCTGGCGTCGTGGATCCACCTGACAGAGGAATGGCCTTACAGAACATCTTGGATCATCCTGTTCTTGGAAGAGGCTGATGGAGTGTCTGATCAGGTCGCTCTCAAGACCATCTATGAGAGGTATAAACTCCCACACAAACACCCATTCATATCAGATTTATGTCTTTTTTTTGTCTTTCTTTCCTGTCTTTATACTTTTTGTATACCCTTTTCAAATAAAGGCCACTACTGACAAAATTGAAAAGATCTGCATGGAAACTGGGTCAAAGAAATGTATCTGAATGACTCAGCCCCTGCTTTTTAAAACTGCTATGTTTCCCTGAGGATATCAACTAGCCTGAACAAATGTGATATTTGGAGCCCATAAATAATAATTCATAGGTTCCTTGTGGATAAATAAACTAGCAGTAACCAGCAGGTGGCAGTAGAGGATTTTGTGATCTGTAGGGGCTTCACATCATCTGTGCAAATTTAGTGCCAAAGGCTGCTAGTGCCACACTAATTTGTAACTGACAGGCAGACTTTATAACTGATTGTAATGTTCAAGGCAGTTGGTGACTAAAATTAAGCCTGGACTTCTTGTAATTCAGAGAAGGCTTAAAACTGTAGAACTTGCAGCTTATTATCAATTATGAAGGTATTAGGGGGAAATAACGTGACCATCGTTCCTTTTCATACACAGTAGGAGAATTCTGTGAGATCATGGATGCTTTCAGGCATGCTAGCTGCAGACGAGGAGGCCGACAGAGCCTGAGTCGCTGGTTTTGGGTGCTGTTGTACATCAATCGCTGGCCTTTAAAGGTTGCACTCTGTCACAATACACTAGCGCCTACGACTCTTGCGGCGGGGAAGTGTCATAGACAGTTACTGTTAGCTAGTCAGCCAGCTACAATCAGCAGACAGCTCTCCATCCCCCATCTACAACATGAACCACTGCCTCATTAAATATAGGTTTTTTTGTTTGTTTTGTGGTTTTAGGCTCTTAAAAACCATAAAATGTTTTCTTTGCCATATTTTTTGTAAAAATATGTAACCATGCCTCCTTTATTGTTTATGTTAAACTTGGTTAAATATCATGGAAATTGGAAAAGGAAATACAGTATTTTTGTCTTATTTGCTTTGTAAAATGTTACTGGAATACATAAATATATTATGAGAAAGTCATAAAATTCTAGCATGTTTCAGCTTCAGAAAAATGGCCTTTCGTGCACTTCGAGGATATGTGATTGGACATCACACCACTCATTGGCCTTAATATAGCCATTGCCCTGTTTTTGACCAACTGTCCTGTCTTTCTTCATCTTCCTCCACACTGGGTGTCTTTCCAAATGACTGCTCTGTTCTGCAGTGGCCTTCGAAGAAGCTGCCTTAATGATGATGACAGGAAGCCTTAAACAGGCTAAACACAACGCCTTGTCTAGAGGCCTTATCTCTTGCACCAATCTTCCGCTGATAAGACTCAGGCCTCTGTCTGTGTATTTTCTGCTCTTCTCTTCCTCTTTCTTTTGATCTGAGGCTCTTCAGGTCCTCTTTTTGTTCTGGATGAGTTATTCTGTCTTTTTCCGTTAGCGACGAACGAGCACTTGACTGGCCTCTAAGAACCTCAGGGTGTTTCTCTTTACTGTCTGTCTTCCTGAGAAACGGATAGCTACTCCTCTTTGCTTTTTTTTCAGCAGCGTTAATAAATAGCACGTATACCGTTTATGTGCATAGAAGCACTTCACACTTTATTTCAGAACACGACATTAAAAAAAATCCACCTCAGTTTGCCTTATAGTTATTATTGTATCATTTCATTCTGTTACTGCAAGATCAACGTCGTTTACATGTGACATGTGGTCGGTGTTCATTTTTAGTGAGCACATATTTATACAAGTTGTTGTGCTCAGCCGTTTTTATGCAACAGAACAGCACATCCCCTGAGCGTTACTAAGTGAATATATTAGTGGTGAAGTGAACGCAGGGGTGAGTCAGCCCCTTATAGGTCAACTGTCGCCCTGCATCTAAGTCACAAAGCAACATGCTCTTCCTCTCCTCTCTTCTTTGTAAAGCTTAGTATGCCAAAGCATACTGATAGGTAGACATGTATTGCAGTGTAAATCATTGGATGGATTGTTATAAAGCTCTCCTGTGAACAAATCTTCATCAGAACAAAACTGAAGTCGTAACCTTGGTCTCAGTTTAGACTGCCTGCCCAGCTTGTTAGAATTTAAGCCCCCCACTGCTGACATGCTTAATTATATTGTAAAAAGTAGTACAAGGGTGTCAGACAATAAACAAAGAGACACTCATTCTGATTGGCTTGTTATTTTACTTTGAGAAAAGAAAGGTAAAAATAAAACTCACCTTCTTTCCTATCTCTCAGATACAAACAGGCTTTCAAAGCAGCTACAACCATTTTTCCCCACTTTTTATTTAAAGCAACTTGCTTAACAAGCACCCAGCAGTGTATGTGAAGTGCCGTTGTAGACCATGGCAAGAAAAGTGTAATGCCTATTCCCGTAGCAGGAGCGGGTATGCACAGCCTCTTTAATCTGATGGAGTATTTGAAATCAGTTAATAACTTCAGTGATTTCCATCATTAACGGTAAGACGAGGGGCCCCCGCCCAGACAAATGCATGGTAACAGAGGGAAAGTACTATGTAACCGAAACTGCACTAACTGTCGAAGACAGTGGCTCTCAGTAATGAAGTAATTAAGTTTACTAACACACCCCTTTCAGATTTATTTCTCCTGATAAGTCAGTATATTTGTTCTAGTGAACATTAGATATTTAATGATTACAGCTAACCATTACTGTCTACCGCTTCATGGTTAATGCTGTAAAGCAATCTTCTTAAAGACCTTTAATGGGGACTGGCATGTGTATTTCCTTAATGATTTGAAATGCTTCATGAAATTTAGTCATTTAGTAGAGGGTGTTTTGACGAGAAACTTTAAAGTTAATGAGCAACAACAGGATCAGGATATTGCTCAAATCTGTTCCTGACACATGCCTGTTGTGTGTTTTGACTTTGCCTTCAATCATCTGGTCAACTTTTAAAGAGTATGCTTACATTAATATAGGAATATACCCTGTGAAGAGGAAACCCGGGTTAACGGTGTGCAGTTTAGTTGCTTAGGAACAAATTGCATGTTGTTTTTTGGCAAGCCTTCTAGTGTTAAAAACAGAAAACCACATTAAATTGTGAGATCTTGCACTGAATTATTCAATCAGTAAAAGTGCAATCATGTATTATTTCTGATTGTGAGGTTAATCTGCATTATTTGGACCTGCTAATGTACGGCCATCACAGAGTTTATTCCTGGAAGTGCAGATCTAGTTTTCAGCTTTAGAAAGTGTTACTGGTCCACTGAGCAGGTTCCTGCACTGCTCTGACATCTGGTGCCCTGTCTGTGCCAGGATGCCCCCGATGCACTCAGGAGTGTGTTTCTGGCTCTGCACCTGAATCTGCTGTTTTTCACATACCCACACATTTATAAACCAAATTATTTCATGTTATACACCTGAAGACGCTCTTGTATGCATATGTTTAGGAGATGCAGTAAAGGATTTACCTGAAAATGTTTTTTTTTCAATGTCAGTCCCTTTGTAGTTGAACTTATGCACATCTATACACCAATTCACATACAAAACTGATGCGTATGATACATATGATACTTGCTGAAGTGCACACACTTTTCACACACCCACAGAAGTAGCTCTCACACCAGTGCATGAACATATGTCATCCACACTCCTCTGAGAATCAGTGTAATTAATCAGACCCTGAGATGCAGGCTCTGTTCAACAAACACACACACACACACACTTACAGAGAGTGCAGAAAGCACAACACTGCAGAGAAAGCTTTGTTAAGTAAAACTGTGATGCATAAAACTTTACTTTTTATGCATTTCCTGTTTTTAATTGTTCAGTGATTGCTTATGAATTGGATCTCCTTTCTCAACTTATGATCTCCTCCCTCCCTCATCCGTTTTATTTTACCGTTTGACCTTGCATTCATCCTCCAAATAATCATCTTTTCAGACTTCTCTGGAGCCAGGCACTTCTTGGACACTTCAAAACTTGCTTTTTTTTTTTGCCCACTAATCACAATCTGAGTGAATATGTAGCCCAGCAATTCACTCTTAATTAGAGACACTCTTATCCTAAGTACTAAAACATTAAGATGACACTCTCTTCATCCAGGATTACTTTAATTGGCACAATTATTGTAATTTACTTGCAATTATGTGCTGGGTAAAAGTGCCATTCCAAAGCTTATGTTTGTGATTCTCTTTATGTAGCATCCTTTAATAAGATCTTCAGTATCTCGCTGCAAAACTGGTGCAATCCTATTCTTTTCTTTTAATGAACTCCTCCTAACTTCCCATGCCCTCAAATGAAAAGCCATTATTCTTTGCTATGTGAACCTTTTGTTTATCTTCTTTCTTGTTCTTTTCTATATGCATAAAATGTTTTTTACCTTCTTTCTGTCTTCATAGAGCCACTATTTTCCCTCTGCTAAATCTCCACAGTATATGTTTTCATTAAATCTAAATTGTTAGTTGCCTTCCATTTGACACAAGGTCTAAAAATGTTTATAAATTTCTGAAAATGAGTGTAAAGTTTCCTATGTCTCAATAGGTCCTGGGTGCATCTCTGATCAAATACTAACATTGAACCTGCACACCAGTGTGCTGTGAGAGCTCATGTCTGAAAAACATGGTTGGGTAAGAAAAAGATGGAAAAGGGAGAAAAGAATAATAAGATAAGAAAGAGAGCAGTCTCAGGAGGTTAATAAAAGGTTGTGATTGCTATAG
Source organism: Pseudomugil gertrudae (assembly GCA_037177535.1). Classification (NCBI taxonomy): domain Eukaryota; kingdom Metazoa; phylum Chordata; class Actinopteri; order Atheriniformes; family Pseudomugilidae; genus Pseudomugil; species Pseudomugil gertrudae. The sequence goes on along the minus strand of JBAMHV010000021.1, from coordinate 11,453,130 downwards.
ACAATCGAAACCGATATCAGCAGGATTTCTTCGTGAGAAGTTTGCCATTGCTTGTTAATGCCTCAGGTGTATTCTAAGCCTCAGGTGATGCTGTTTCTCCAAGTGAGGTAGTCATGTGGTAGGCACACACAGATTCATGTGCTCTGGGTCCCACAGGGCTGTATTAGTGAAACTGGTCCTTTTACTGAATAATTTTGAGTATATGTGGGCGGGTTTGTCCTGTGTTGTCATTCCTCTATCCCTCAGGTGTTTGCTGGCGGTGACTAATGCATGAATCAGCCTCAGCATGCTCCAACACCACACAACCCCTGCTGAGCTGCTTAAAATATATATAAAAAAAACAAAACATGGCAGCCACAGCCAGTGTGCAGTGTGTACAGGTGACACAGGAGGAGGTGTCCGTTCTTTGTGTGTGTGTGTGTGTCTGGAGGCCACCACGTGAAGATGGAAAGAACTTTGTACGGGCATTCCTTGGTAGAAAATCCTTAAATCCCTTTTCATTTCTGCCTCTTAAGCTGAGGTTGAAGGATTAGTTTAATTGGTCTGAAACAAGAGAACAGCTCTGCACAAATAATCATTTTAAATGCTGCAAAAGCCTGCACTACACCACTGAATGACCTCTGCTTTTCATTCAAGAGTCATCCATTGGCGAATGCAAGATTGATATATAATTGTGAAACAGGTAATGGGAAAAGGCAGGATAGCTTAAAAGCAGCGTGATACTTGGAAATCTTTACTAAAAGGTGGAGTGCTAATTATAAACAGCAGCACAGGGTTGAAAGAAGGGTAGTGTTGACCTTTAAGCAGAGAGTGAGACTCCCCACAGCCTCGGTAGGGGCCAGAAGCATCCTTGACGTACACATATCCACACGTCTGGCTCTTAACTGATATTAGCATCATGGTCCTTCAAAGGTCAGTGGAGGTCATGTCCTCATAGTGAGTGGGATTATTTATGTATATGTCTGTCAACATGAAACAACGTGACGTTTTCATTTTGACATATAACCACTGAAAGTAGCCAGGAGGCTCGAGGTTTATCAGATTTTTCCACTGGGACCTTATAAGTAATCTGATTTTAAAGAGTTTTCAGTATTCAGAAAGGGCTCCTCTGCTTACTGTGTTTGTCTTTAACACAAATTGATGTCAGGAATTTGTGATACAACATAAAAGTAATTACTCTCGACATGCCCATCACAGAAGAATATTGCTTGTGGTGCATTCTCACAACAAAACTTGCTCCAGTGTTTATCTGGGCATCAGAGAAAATGATGAAAATATATGCTGTATATATTGCAGGATCTGCTGTAGGCCCTGAGATGGACTTGGGTGTACCCACCTCTCTCCTGATAGCTGCTGGGATAGACCCCCCCCCATCCCTCCATTAGATTAATAATTGGATTTTCTATAATGATAACAAGGATTATTTTTACGTCTACATGTATTTGAATGTCTTATTCATGGCCATATTAACAGTGTATGTAGCTGCTATTTTTACCACTGCTCTCTTTCAGTAAGTGCTCCAGATTATTTCCTGCTGTTTTCCTGCATGGTTTCATTTTCTACATTGGTGGTCACTATAAGAAAATTTTGAGACTACAGCGAGTGTATGAACAGGGCTTTCATTAAATTGACTTATTAGTTCCATTGAAGACTTATTGTAATTGTATAATATGCTGCAGCATATATGTTTTGATTTTAGCCTATTACTAAACATCTCATGACTACCTGCTGGTCACTGTAGCTGAACACGTGCTGGTTTGAACTTCATGGTGCAGTTAATGTCACAATGAACAAACCCCTCCATGGCCCCAGTATGTTTCAGACTTCCATTTTGTACATAAATCACCAATCAAAGGTTTATAGCTTTACTATTTGTCAAGAATGAGGCCATAGTTACTATTACCAGAGAGTTCAGTTAAGGTTTTAAGGGTCTGGAACAAGTAGGCTCCATTTTGGTGCAACATATGAGTTTAATCAACATTTCAGAGAACCACTGACTCCTTCGCCCTGTGTCGCTGAGAGGCCGTTTACTCCAAAGCTGTTAAGTTCTTCTTTTTTTATCAGCATAGTGTGTTTCCCATTACCCTTCTTGTCTCTGTGGTTTTCTTTGAGATGCACAGGTCCAGTTTAGCACAAAAGACTTTCAATTACTGGAGTAAGCTTTGCTGTAAATGTATATGGAAAGTACATGTTGCCACAAGTTGTCATTTGGCACGGCCACGTCAAGGAAGCAAAAAGAGAGAGTGAGAGAAAATCCGAGTCTCCACAGTACTTGATGTATTTGATTTAAATCAAGGAAGCACGTCTGGCTTTTCAGGAGACAAAGAACATGGCGTCATCTAAAGTGAAAACACATTTTTCTTCTCTCCCTCTGCCTTTTGGGTGGTGGAAGCCTTGGCAGCTTCCACTGTAACAATAGCCTCCGTCAGCATTGATGCCGCAAGTCCACGTGCCAACTCGACTGTCCACTGTTTTCCCAGAGAGGACCTCCACGCGTTTGGCAGAAACTGCTAGTAGCTCTGACATGACTCTGACCGGGACAGGAATGTGCCGGACCCAGGCCTGGTTAACTTCTTCACCCACACACAGTTGTACTGGTCACACAGTGTGTGACACTGAAACTCTTGAGCTTCTCAAACACGATGTGCACAGGAGGTCGTCTGTTCTCTTGGCATCTCCCTGTCTTTGGGTCCCTTTATGGAAATGTTTGGCAGAGAGACCACCACATTGTAGCGCGTTTGCGAATGTTGTCTGTAAGCACAGAGGGCATCTGTAAAGCAAAGTCAAGTGGTACATTCATATTTTCTGCACCCAAAGAGTCTACGTAAAGGGTAGATTGATGAATTCTGTTCAGTCCCATCAGCTGCAGTGTGTGGGAGGCTGAGAGAAGAAAGGCAGCGCTCCAGTCAGCTTTGGGACCTATTAGCATTTGGATAAGCTTAGAAGCTCCCAGTAGCTTCATCACACAGACTGGTTGGACTGAAGTGCCTGTTCTGCTGCAGTTATAAGCTGGGCACTGTCAATGGGCCTATTGTGTAAGAACTGCTGCTGAAATGCCTGCCGACCTTTATCTCACTCATCCTTCGTCTTCTTGAAAGTAACACAATGATTTTCTGAGTATTTCAATATTGTCATTTAGCACAAGATTGGTGATAAGAAACCAAAGTCTAAAGTGATTTGCATCAACTTTTTAAATAGCATTTGTTGATCTAATTTGAAGTTATTAAACCTCATTTAGAAATTCCTTTTGCCATTTAAAGAAGTACTACTTTTTCATCTTGCAGGTCAGATTTGCTTAACTCATGAAATTGTTGATTCATTCATATTCCAAAAACAAAATAAATGTATAATTGACATAATTAGACTTTTTCTTTTTGCACATCTATCTATTCATAGTTTATTTTTTAATATGGGTTTGACAGTCCTTATAATCTAAATACCTATAGTATGCCTGCCTGTCTGCAGACATGTTTGACTAGTCAGCTGGGAACATCAGGAACAGACCTCTGACTTTCAGTGTCTTCTTGTTTCTTTCCATCTGCCTGGGTGAAAATCAGTAAGGGATGCCCTTGACTTGTTCTTCTCAGCACCTCCTGGTTGACTTTGGAAGATGCAGCTGTCTGTGTTGCCGTATGGTTGCAGTGCAAAAAAAATGTCCTTGCAAGAATAAACATGTCAGTAAACTAAATATCCATAAAACTAATTTTTTATTTATGTGTTAATGGCTTGGGTAATTTGATACGAACATTCAACGACACTGCTAGCATTTTCAGCATAGGTTCAAATGTATAAATGTTTTGACTCAGAAAGTTTCATTAAAATAAAAAGTGGCCAAAAGTTTCTTTAAAGTAGTAGTTTTTAAAGTCATTGTTTTGCTCTATGCTAACAAACTTACATTAACAAGTCCTATGAAAAGACTCAACATGAGATCCCTTAAAGGCTCTTTGGAGAGTAGTCTTTATATAGCAAAAGGATGTGTGTGCATGCATGTGTGTGTTTGTGAGTGTGTGTGTAAGAGAGAGTCACTGGCTCCCGTTGGTCTGTGTCTGTAGACCCACAAATAAACAGCAGTAAGCCAGCTGGAAATGGGAAAAAAGCACAAGCTTTTCTCAGTCTGTATATGGGTTAATACAGTTCATGAGAAAAGGAACAAACACCCACACATGCATTTGGTACATGGGCATAAACACACACTCCACCCTTTAAAGTTCCTTATTCTCTCTGTCCAGGTGTCCATAGTTAAAAATATGCTTTTTTTTCTTTGTTTGTTGGTTTTATCAATGTTCTACAAATTGGATGTATTGTTACCATCACTGGTTACCTGTATGTGTGTGTGTGTCTGTGTGCACACAGTTAACATTTATACCTTCACCATCTTCTTCATATTCTGATGTAGGTCTCGTGATTGAGGTTCAACTATGTGCCAAGATGGAGGTTCCTTGACCTTTTGGTTCTTCTTGAAGCTTCTAATGAAGAAACAATGAGCAGGCTTTGTCCATTGGAGCCAGCTGTGCCTCTTTATCTTACCAGCTTGTAGCTTGCTCCATAGTCTCTCAGTAAGGCTCTACTATTAAGTGGGAACAGTGGGTTGTAGCATCTGTTTCAAGAGGTGAATGTCCACAGGTAAATTTTGTACAATTAGAAACTGTGGTGAGAACTGAACTGAGATGGAAAACCTTCAGATGTACACAGTGAGTGAACACAAATTCACTCAAAGATTTACAGGCTTTGAGTGGTTGGGGGTAAGATGAGCCACAACTTTCAGATAACACTCGGCATATCAGGCATATCGTCTTTCCAGGACCACCTTTTCTTTCCAGATCTGTACATTTGGGTGGAGACATCCTGAAACAGCGATGTCAAAGGCTTAAGCTCTGCAGCAGCAGATGCGTCCATCACCAACCATCTGTCCTGTCAAAATGTCCTTGAAAGGAAGACTGGACCCCTACCTGTTCACTCACTGTAAGACTGGACAGGAGTGTCGACTACAAGCCAAAAATGATGTAATATGTAACTTGGAGGCCCTGTGATGGACTGGCGACCTGTCCAGGGTGTACCCCGCCTCTCGCTCGTTGTGAGCTGGGATTGAATAAGCGGTATATAATGGATGTAACTTGGAACTGTGCGTTCTGTCTTGTTTTTGCCTACTCTTTACTGAGGAATGAGAACTTCACTTAATTGAACTGAAGGGACATTTTGACGAGCCTAACTGAATTAAGTTAACTGATAGTGTTAGTTAACGGTGTGTTGTGATGAGCTCTTGCCAGATGCTGACCTCATCCTGACTTATCGTGCTGTAGCTAAGGCAGTAATCATCCCATCAAGCCACAGAAAGACCTGCTTCTGTTTCCTCTCAAAAACAGATCCGACTTGGGGAAAAACCCAGTATTTCTGCATGCCGTCTCAGCAAATCACAGGCTGTATGATCTACAGGGAAGAGGGTGAGGTGGGGTCAAACTGGAAGGAGGGAATGTTAAGCAGTATGTAGGGGAAGAAGAGCCTTTACTGATAAAATGATGAAAAGTTTAGATCATAAACGAAGGCAAGGATGACAAAACATCTCCTCCTGTGTGGAGAGTCCTCATTGGGCGTTTTTCGACCAAGCTGGTTACCGTGCTGGTTCGGTGCTTGAGCTAGAGCCTAGCTGGTTCAACTCCAGTGCTTCCAAAGAACCAGTTTTGTTTTCGACCTAAAGAGCCTGGTCGGTTCTGCGTCATTACGTAATCTAAATCATGTTTACGTGTGTAATAATAAACGTCACAGCCTTTCAGCACATATGAGTAACGCTATAACAGCAACACTTACCAGACTTCTTGGTGTTAACCACGGTATTTTCCACCATGGACAGGAGGAATAACTCAACTAAGGTGGAGTTTAGGGCACCGGTTGTTCAGAAACAGGATCAGTAAAATGCGGGTTGCTTTTGGATCGCTTGTTACCACGGTGACCCAGCTTCCTCTTCTGATCTATGAAATCTATTTAAGCTTTTATCATATGTTGAGCAGCTGATCAAGGCGCCGTTCGTAGCTGTGGCCGTTTCTTGCTGCAGCCATCTCCCGCTGCGGTTTTGAGAACCAAGAGCCGTTGCTCAGGCGGTGGAAAACCAAAGAATCGGTGCCTACTCTGGCTCCGAACCAGCATGTGAACCAGCTTGGTCGAAAAACACCCGTTGATCTGATAAGAGCTTCATACTCTTGTGATAAATGGTCAGAGGTCACTGCAAGTTTCATATTTTTGATGTTTGAATGATAAGATCAATGAAATGGCCCATATTACCCTGCCCTTGATTTAACTGATATGATCTTTAATTTTGTGCACCTGAACTTTAATTTTGCTTCACATGAAATTTTAGAAATCATACATGTTAACGATTCATTTGAGCTTCAGTTTATGCTCTTTTGTGCCTCTTTTTCTCAGCAGTACAGATTAAAAAACTATATCAAGCAGTAATGGGGCAATTTCCAAACATGGTGTTTGCTTAGGCCTGTGATAACCAACATAATTTTAGCTGCTGCAGCGCATCATGACGTGCTTCCGTCTGCTGCTTGCTAAATTACCCTGATTGTCATCTTCTCAGGTTTCCTCCTCTGCTTTGAAAAGATAACATCCCTCACTTTATCTGTTCTCGAACATCCCCCTTTTACTATCTTGCGTTCTCTAAATCTAGTTATCTCTCTGCTCTTGGTACTTGGTATATCTTTTTAATCTTAACAGTCCTGCTAGCTATTTCCTCTTTTCTTTTTCCATCAGTTTGTAACACTTTGTTTTCTACTGTGATTACACAAGTCAGAATGTTCTGAAAACTGACAGATTGAGATGCTTTTTGCAGTTTATTGAACCACTTTCTGTTTGTTTGAGCCGTTATGCTAGATGAATATTAAACCAAATTAAGTACCCTAATTCATGTAAAACTTTTTTTTTCCCCTCATCCTATCTTTAAAGAATCTCCAAGAATATCCCCACCACTAAGGACATTGAGCCCCTGCTGGAGATTGATGGAGACATCCGTAGCTTTGAGGTGTTCCTTTCCTCAAGAACACCTGTTCTTACTGCAAGAGATGTGGAGATGTTTCTACCCTGCACCGTTAACTTGGACCCCAAACTTAGGGAGATCATAGCAGGTCTGTATACACATTAATTTGACAGATATCTGAAAGAAAATGTTGGTTGTGTTGCCAAGACCTGCTTTGGCTGGACTTTCCAAGTTTCTAGGGCGGTGCTGCAGGGATTAACATTCTTCGAAAAGATATTCCCTCATTTGGTTCTTTGATGATGGTGTTGGAAAGTGCTGCTTTTTTCTGCTAGTTGCTTTTTGGGAAGCAAAGGTGGTGTAAAATTTAATCATGAACTTGGCCAAATGCAATAGGTACAACTCTGCTACAGCTTCAAAAGCTTTTATTACAAGTCATGACATCCCTGGATTGGCATGTATTGTTGAACTGTGCTTAAAAGACATTGTCCAATAACATGGAGAAATGGAGAACTGTCTTGTACCTGATGGGTTTAATTCAGTGCCAGCTTATTTGGCTTTGGCATTACTCATAGCACTGCAGCGGTTTGCTCTAAAATTACCCACTGCAGGGATTCAATAACCCACAGCTTGCTTCTCATTTCTAAACAATCAAATGTCAAGCTGGTTTTCATTCAGGAACAAGAGCCATGCTCTCTCTCACTATCACAGACTGTCTGTGATGCTGCACTGCACAGTCGTGGAGATATTGTGACGTTAAAGTATGACAATATTGAAGTGCAAGCAAGTGCTGCGCTGTACTTTTGCTACCGTACGTCAACGGCTATTTAGCCTATATAGGAGTGTCAATGACGCCTAGTGTGAAGCTGCTGCATCATAGTGTTGTGAAACCACAGAAAACACACACTCACACACACAGAAAGTCTGTTCTGTTGAGCCAACATTGAGTCATGGAGAGTGCAGCTGACCAAGTTCCACAACCAGATGTCCAGTCTGTAAGTGCAGACTCATTCCATTAAACGTGTTTAGGTGTGTGTACTGTATGTATCCATGGAACATGTGTTTATTTGTGTGTGCGTGTTCATAGAGTAGGTGTTCTCTCCTGCACATATGTCCACCAAGAGTGGAAGGTGACCATTTCTCCTGTCCAGTAACCCCTACCCCTCAACCCCCACAATGACCAGTTGATACTTTGTGCCCAGTGTCCTGTGGCCAGCCAGTGGGCAGTGCTGTCAATGATACCCGCCCATGAGCCTGACTCACATCATAAGGCCCCCATTGTGTTCACAGGCTGGATTGGGTCTCACTCAGTGTGTCACTCAGCAGCCACTTGTATAACCAGGAGACATTCTGGTGCCTACTTCTCTTTCTGGTACTTACTCGCTTGCCTGCTACACAGTGGAACTCTGTTCTGCCTTTGGGCTTGTTTCACTTTAATTTTGGATGTTTTATCAAAGCTCCCTACTTAGCTCCTCTTAAAGTCAGATAGATTTATGGGAAAACCTTTGAATTCACATGGCTTGTGTTGTTTCTTTCCACAGGTTAATATTTTTACTCGGGGACAGCAAGTTGTTACATGTGCCAGAGTAATCATTTGGCTGGCATATAGTTTACAAAATGGAGAATATCAGCCTTATTGAGGCTGTCAACAGAGATAAATTCTATTTTATTCTATTCTACAGGCATTTAGCAGACGCTTTTATCCAAAGCCACGTACATCAGAAATAAAAGTGGGAAATGAATTTACAGCCGACTCCCTATTTGTTTCCTAACTATAGTTTGTTGCTTTCTGATTGCTCCTATTTTGGACAAAGTGAACACATCAGGAGCCCTGTTCTTGTCATAATCCCCCTGCAGTGCTTTGAGCATCCTGGAATTTTCCTCTTGCGTACATGAACTGTTTGATATGTATTTTTCTCTTTGTATTCACAACTGTCTGAACTCCCCAAAGATGATAAAATAAACCTAAATTACTGATGCGTGGGTGGATCAGAAGGGTCTTTATAGTCATAGCCAAGACATGATCGTCATGTCACAGATAAACACTTATTTCTCTCTTCCTCCGTTATTCTTATCCCCCCCCTTTCATCAGATGTGCGTGCGGCCAGGGAGCAGATGCATGTTGGGGGAGTGACCTATCCCACACTGACCCAGCAAGAGGTAGTGCCCCGTCCTCTGTCAGGGTATGGTCAGCACTCCGCTGCCTGCTCCCCAACAGGCTCTTTTGCTGGGTCACTGCCTCCTCAGCCCCACAGCTCGTACTTCAGTGGGATAACTGGTCCTCAACACCCCTTCTATAACCGGGTGAGATACAATAATCAGTCCTCTACCCACTACACTGCACTATTCTTTTAGATGTCCATTGTAATGAAATAATGCTAAGTCAATATGTAACTGACTATTATGCAAAGGTGCATTGTTCAGTATGAGCACTGCATGAACTGTATTTTTAGTTTGTGGCAGCATTTTAGTAGAGACAACATCTTTCATGTAGCTTATCAGTCCTCTGCACATCATCAGCATGTAAAATAGTTTCAACCCTCTTTGTTTTAATCTTGGAGTTTTTGCAGTTAGCAGGTGTTGATTGTACAAATGGCCATGAAGCAAGATTTAACAATATTTTCACCATATTTTTGTTTTGTGTGAGCATGAACTTCCTCATATGTTTTTGTTTCCCCTCCCCTTCTGTATCTTCATATTAGTTCTTTTTCCCCTTGTAGCCTTATTTCCCCCATCATGTGTATCACCTGCCACGACATTACTCCCATCATGTCCCCTCATCCTCACGCCCTTCCATTAAAACTCCTGGTCAACCCCAAGAAGCCAGTGGACTTGTAAGTAATGAATAAGCACTGGATCTGTTTCATCTCTCATTTAATGATTACAGCACAGCAGCAAATGCACAGTAGTGTTTCTACTATAAATGCAAGGCAGGATTTTTAAAAATAATTTCAGCAAATGTCATCACTCTTATTAATGAATGAATGTGATGCAGTGTTTAGTCTGCAGAAAGGTCCATTGTGGCAGTCGGCACATGAACAAACCACAGAAAGCTAATGTCATTTTTAACACTTCCTCTTTGCTGGCGCTTTTGTTGTCCTCCATCTTTCGTTGTCCCCTTTCTTATAATGGTTTGTTTGAGTTTCACACTTTTTCTCATACCTTTTAAAAGATAAAGTAAAGAAGTGAACGATTGTTCCATGAACTGCATGGTCATGAACTCAACCTTCTTTAATCTTCCCTCTTATACAACTATGTTTCCATTCTGCGCCCATATCAGGATGTTATTGCAGAGGATGCCAGAGAAGGCCTCCCCTCAAGCCCCTCTGACCCCATCATGGTAACCTTACTAACATCAGCAGGCATTTTAGCACGTTTACTGCACCTATACACAGTTGTGTAACAGAACTAGTATTAGGTAATCTACCTGTAGACCTGATACATTAAACTTGTTTTGCATGCATAAAATTCACACCTGTATGTTTAACAGACTCTGTATAATGCTGCAGCTCAAAAAGACCAGGAGATTAAGCATGGGTTATCAAGCCTGTGCACGTTGATTGCTAAATTACTTTAGCTGTGTTTGTTGTTTGTCATGGGTACAAAAAGACTTACCGGTACTTGCATGGACATGCACAGTTCATTTAATTCCTGGTTTTAGTTGTAGACTCTGTAACACTTACCAGTTACATTGGAGCAGGCTTCATTTGCTCAACTCAATGTTAAAACACAGATGACTGGTTTTGATAGAAGTTAAATCAGCCGATGATTACCAATTCCAGATTATAAGGCATGATTTCAACCCCTTGGAACAATTTTAATTTTTTCCTTTTTGATTTTCTTTATATATTATTTAAAGAAAAAGAACCAAACCTCTGCATCCAGATATTCACATGTCTCCAGAGAGAGCAGCTACTATTTGAACAATTTAATGATAACACTGCTCAGGAGAGCTGCGCTTTTATAAAGCCACTTATCAGGGCAATGCCAGCAAGCACTGAAAAAAGCTGTGTGAAAGATTTAAATATAGATTACTGTCTAATGTTCCTTTCCAGTACCTCTTATCTGTCCTTATTTTCAGTCTATAATAAAAAATATCCTGTCCCCCATACCTCCATCAGTGCCTTAGCTGATATCACACTTTGCTCCTTAAATCTTCCTCATCTTTTCTTAGTATAAATGTTCAGTTTCATCCCTTTTTGTGCATAATCTCATTGTGTAGAGCTTGTGTCTGTGTTTCAGCTAATCTCCAAGTGTGTGTTTCTTAAATTGTGTGTGACTGGATATGAAAGCAGTCTAGCTGCTGAATGTAATTCCTAGCTGATGGAAGTGTGAATGTGGATTCCTCTGGCTGCTGGGATTATCATCACAGCAACTGTTGGGACTAGCAACACAGATACATACACACATATATATATACTGTACACTGACAATGAGCCCAGCGCTGGTAGAGCTTATCTCCATACCAAGATGCTTCCTCCCTCACAGAGCTCTGTTTCCTCTTCCCCATCCTTCTGCCCAACCCTGAGCTCAGCCCAGCTGTAATTACACTCTTATCACACACACACTGGGCGGGTTAACACAAACACGCACATATTCACACTTTTTCTCGTGTAGTCTCAATCGTAGAGCTTTTTTTATTACATGAAATTTCAGCTTTTTTGTGTGTGCGAGTTAAAGATGACCTCTTCTTTTCTTGGTTTTTCCTTCTGTCTGTCCTTGACAATCCACTCTGTGTGCAAAGAGTGTGACTCCAGCAAAAACAAAATAGTCTGGTCTAATAATTCTACTTCTAATAGCCTCTACATTTCCAGGCTGACAGTCCCGTTGGCTGCGTGGCTGCTGTAAAGAAGCCGTCTCCATCCCTGCTTAGAGACGGATAAATGTCTGTGCTGTTGTCAGTCTCTCTCATATCCCTTGATGATGAGTTCAGCATGTGTGCTACTGTCTCCCTGCTTGTCTGTCTGTCTTAACTGTCTCAGTTCTGCCTTCCTGCTATGTTTTTCCACAGGTACAGAGTGGGTTTGTAATGTTTTTTATGGTTTTGACTGTTTGCTTCTTTTTGTTTCCTGATCAAGCATTTAAAGTCGCTGCCTTACAAATTAAAGCAGGTACAGCTCTGGTTTCATGGCTTTAATCTCTGCATTTCAGCCTCTCTTTTTCATCATCCACCTGTGTGTACCTCATCTTTAACACATTGGTTTGTTACTACTCTGCATGCAGTAGAAAGAGACTTAAACATAGCTTGAGATCCTGTCCTAGTTGGTAGAATCACGAATATAGTACCACACAGAGAAAACTCATTTGGAAATAAACAGTGGTTATATCTAAGTGTTAAGTACCATTACATAATATTGGCACTTATGTTCACTGTGTTGTCTTTTTTTTTTTTCTTCCTTGTTGAACACTCATTCACAGTCCTCCTCCCTCTCCCCCCTCTAAACCAGAAACAAAGCTGAGGGGGCTTAGTATGAAGCCTTGTCTTAATAGTGTTAATAGCTGGGTGGAGCAGGAGGGAGAGATGGAGGAGAAAGAGAGTTGCGGTTCAGCTGAAGAGGCTGAAAGAGAAGGAATGTAAGATAAAGGAAGGAAGGAAAGGGAAGGGAAGGAAGGAGTGAGGAGTTTGCCCATCACAGAGGCAAGCAGAGCCAGAAGGACAGAGGGAGAGGGGAGAAGGATGGATGAAGTTTGATTTGTGTGCCAGTGGTTGGCATGCCGGCTGTGTGTGAGGCCTGAGGCTGGATCGACAGGCAACTGGTATTAGTCACATTGAGCCTCGTAGACCCTCAACAGCGGCCGCCACTCACTAAAACTCACAGACTTGCAGACTCCTTCCCTTAAGTGTTGTGCACACACTTAATGTGCTTATATATACACTGAGAAAGGGGATAAGAGCAGGTAACACAGTATTTGGATAGACTGGCTGCTTTGTTTACGTTTACACTTACACTGTGTGACTGATAGAGAGAATTACTGTGTGGGATTGTGGTTTTGCTTCTTTCTCTGCTTCACACTAACAGGCCTGCATGTCTCTGTTCGGAGTCATTGCTCAATTCTCACTAATCCATGTTTTAGGAATGAGTTGCTCTAACAAAACATGTGTATTTGTCCTCATTATAAGACTTTCTACAGTCTGATGTGTTTGTGTATTACTACACAGGTCTGTCCTGCTGTCCTCCTCAGCTCTTTGGGCACAGATGCAGTGTGTGAGCATCTCAAACAGTTAGATGGAATTGACCCGAACATGTTGCCTCAGTACATAGCTACCATCAAAAAGGTATAGATTAAAACTGTTATCTTATGTTTCTATCACTTTTTATTTCTGTTTTTCTCTACTCTACCTGTTCTCATGAATATGTTGTGTTTTATTTGCATGTTAATAAATAAGATGTTATCATATTTCAGGCTAATATAAATGGTCGAGTCCTTACTCATTGCAATCTTGAGGAGTTGAAAAAAGAGATGGAGATGAACTTTGGTGACTGGCAGCTCTTTAGAGGAATGGTAAGACAAAGTTATTTACATGTTTTTGCTTAGAACATCTGTCTGGGTTTGAGTGAATGTTTATTTTTTGTTGTCGAAAAGACAATGATAGAAAGCATGACTCTACCAAAACCAGCATCAGCCAGATTGTTACCGATCAGAGTACAGACTTCGTATCCAGATAAGTTTGAGTAGCAACCATCCTCTTCACTCTGTCCTACTTTACAGACACTCAGTCCCTGCCAGTTCCCTTCTGTTGATTCATGTTATCCTTGGTTTATTCCAAAAACCAAGCAAGACCTTATCTCACAAGACATCTTTTTCCACTTTGAGATATTGGGATGGAGATTTTATAATCCATATTACGAAGAGACACACTTGTCATTGAGCCAGAAGTCTAGTCGGCTGAGCTGGGGCTGAAATCACTAACACATGTTGCCATTTCTACTTCATCAACTGTTAGTCTGTGCTCTTAATACCAAAGCAGAGCCTGGGATTGGTGGGATTGGTCGTGTTTTCCCGCCGATTGGATGCAAGACTCTCATAGAAGCAGCTAGAACTGTAGTGGCCTTACAACTTCATGAAAAAAACTGTTGTGTTGCCAGGATGCTGCAAGCACAGCCGTCTGGTTCAAGATGGCTGATTGATATCTGGATGAAGGGAGGTTATTGTTGGGGAGGAGAGGATAGTGCAGCTCTACTTAAAGAACAGCTTGCAATTCTCCTCTTACAAGCACATGCTTTTATGGTTGATGTTTAACAGGTTAGTTTTGTACGTCACATGTTTTATGAAAATGTATCCTGCATGAAATTTAAGGCTCTAACTCGTATTTATTATGTAAAGAGATCCAGATTTACAGAAAAAAATTGAGATGCTGTGTCATTTCTCCTTCAAGTTTTGCAAAACCAACATATTTTTACAATTTCTTGCTGCCAGACGGTACTAAATAAGACAGGAATTGAACCAACAACAACTGGAAATGTAATGACTTATCAGAAATATTGTGTGCTTTGGAGGTGATGGAGCAACGTCATGCTGAAAGCCAGGCAGTGCTACAGGATGAGTCCAGAGCTGCGAGTGAGCAGGGCAGCAGCATGCTGCAAGGGGAGTCCAGCAGACGCTCGGGTGGAATTCATCATGAAACACCGGCTTTCAACCTCAACCTTAGCTTCGAAGAGCTCAGCGGAGTTGGACTGGAGGAGCCTCTGAAACGCAGCAACAACCCACACTGGCCGGTCAGTCTTTCCATCAGGAGCATTGTGTAAATACACCACAGCAGCAGATAAGGTTGGATAGAAACAACCGTTTGTGCTTTATGTTTACACTTATACACATTTAAATGAGACCAGAAGTAGTTTCGCATGAATGGTAATGAAAAGGTCACAGCCGCAAACAGCCCCAGCAGCCACATGTGCGCTGCACAAAGCCAGATTGTGGATTATCTTATTGGTTTTAAATTAACATGGTTTGGACTGAGAGAAAAGCACAGCAGAGGAAGCTGATGTTGCGTTTCAATTTGACAATTAAAAATACATACACATGCTGCTACACAGCAAAAGGTGTCAAGGGGCCCCCTGTTTGTTATTTTCACCCTCGCTTTACCCAATTTGCAAAATCTGTGAGACACGGGCAAACATTCGCACATAGACAGCTGACTCTGCTGCTATTTTAAATGGTCTCACTTTGTGAATTGTTTCAAATTTAATCCAAGCACTAAAAACAAGCTTTCATTGCCACTCCATCTGTGTTCCAGTAACTTTTTCACTTTATCCAATGCTCATATCCTAAATATTTCATTGCTTGTGTGTAAATTATAGTTCAAAATCTTTTAGGTGACAGATTCACGGTACAGTAGTATTTTTTTCATGGGTAATAGCCCAGAAGCTTAGGAGTCTCTGATGCAAACATATGCCTCAGCAAACTGGGTTTGTATGCCAGCCCAACTTTTTCTCATCTTGTCAGGTGGCAAATCACCACACTTCAAGCATGTCCAGCCTCAACTCCCAGGAATCCTCTAATGACATCTGCAAGCTGACAGACAAGCAGCAGGCTGAGTATCGTGATGCCTACAGGGAGTACATTGCTCAGATGGCCCAGCTGGAGATGTCCGGCAGTGGGGGGGAAAGGCCTGTGCAGCCCCACCCTGGACAATTCCTCCAGGCTGTCGGCTCAGAGGACAAAGGGGTGGGTGGACAGACACAAGTTCACTATTTTTGTCATAGCATCACTAATGAAAAGGATAGTTCAGTTAAATTAGGCTGATTACAAGGGGTAAAATGTGGTTAATTGTTATTAACTTGCACAGATGCAGCACAGAAATAGGTTTGTATGTATATATCTAACCTATGCAATAGCAATGGTTTAAGTTAAAGCTGGAAAAACAGATCACTGCTTCTTGCATTTCTTAATTTTTGGCTTATACTTTTGTTTCTTTTGGCACTAAAGGGAGAGACAGGAATCTCCTGCTCAAAGGCCTGTAGGGGGCCAGCAGCTCAGAATACTGTATTATTTTTTGTTCTCCTTACTGAATCCTCTTCCATCCCCTCAGGCAAAGGAAGGAGCTGATCTGGACAGCCGCAAGTCCTTCACCAAGAGAAGCTCCAAAAGTAGCGATGCCACAGATTTAGCCTCAGGGACTGATGCTCCGCTCCTAGACCCTATTAGCGAAGAGGATGAGAAGCAAGACCGCAGTGTGTCTTCCAAGACCTCTAGGAAGAATGGAGCTGGGTCATACTACCACAGGGTGCCCAGTGAAGAAGATTCAGGCCCAGAAGAAGCTGACACCACCACACCTCTCCTCCACAATGAAGCAAAGACCAGTGCTCTGTCCGCACTAAGAGCCCACCCTGGCATCCGTACAGATGTCCTCCAAGATCAGAAGGACTCTTCTGATTCAGGGATGCGCTCCAGTGACAGCTCCCTGGAGGAAGCTGAAGGAGAAACCAACAGCGAAGCAGTGGAGCCCAGTATGATTGAACTGGAGCTGGAGGGACTGGTGAAGAAGAGAGGTCTCCTTCCAAGCAGTCTGAGCGGCCTGCAGGACGCTACGGTGGCCCGCATGTCCATCTGCTCTGAAGCGCCATCTGAAGCCAGCCTAATGGCCAGCAGCCCAGATGAGGGGTGGCCATCCAATGGGGTCAGCAACCTCAACCGCACCGCCAGCAACACCACACTCAATAACAACACAGGCAGCCCCAATGACACAAACACGAACACCAACAACAGCCATCAGCAGCAGGCTAACATCACAGGCACAGAGTCCACCGCCTCCTCCACTAGCGTCATCATTCCCCAAGCTGTCATCATCACCCCTGGCAGCAGCACTGCCAACATCCACCACAACCAGAACCTGTGCACCATCAGCCTGGGAGACGAGAGGGAGAGTGTCCTCTGAAAAGCCATGTGTTTGTGTTTAAGCTGGGTCATGCAGAGTGTGGTTCTCGATGTTATCGTAGCTAAATTATACGTTTGATGTCGTGATGTGTTCCAAAGATTTAGAGAAGATATCCGTGTTTGTTTGGAGAACATTTAGGAGGTGTTGCTAAAAAATCAAGTGGAGAGCTTCCAGAAGTTTGAAATATCTGCTGGTTGAAAGAAATGTATCTTGCTGTTTTAAAAGAAATATCAGTTTAGTGCTGCCAAAAAAATCTTTCCCTCAGGTCAAATGGGTGTTTTCTCATGTTAGGAGACTGCTGTTATGTGTTTAGATTTCTCTTCTATGTGAACATGGTGCCATTACGTGGAATTGGTGTGATTAGTGAAGGAATATTAGCATTTTCAGAAAAATGTTACTTAATAAAAGGTAGTTTAGCAGTGTTACTGAAACCTTTGTGTGGTGCTGTAGTTTAACGATAAAACATTTCTCGTACATAAAGGTGTATTTGCTTGTTACCCGTCTGTGACAGAGCACTAGATACTTTGATGTGGTGTTTGTCTTTGCACACTGTGCGTTGTGAATCAAATAAACATTTCTCCCACATGGACCCCTGAAGTGAATCACATGGTCTTGTTTTTGCTCCTTTTTGTTAGAAAATAAGTAGCCTTGTTTTATTGAATAAATAAATGCAGAGTCCCCAGTTTAAACTTTATGGTTTTATATTTGCATGCAGCATTGGGGGAATGAAAAGAAACGGGGAGACCATTAGGTGCAGTACTTCAGTTGTCCGATAGATGACGCACTCTCCAAACAAACCTGCCGCAGAGGAGCTGCGTGAAGACTTGACAGCTTAGCTGAGGAGTGAAGGCATTATTCATGCATTTGAAGTACTTTTGCGTGGTTTTAATCAGTTTCTTTTTAATCTAACTTTGACTTGTTTAACAAAACCTGATTCAGACATCCTATAAACGCTTATTCAAAGGGAAGAAACTTTATATGCAGATTTGATATGACATTGACAGGCCATGTCTCACTGTATAAGGTGAATCTGAGTGACAGGTAAGCATTCACCTCAGCGTATCAATGCTGCGATCTAAATCATCTTTTTCAGTCCTACCAGTTTAATTCTACCGCTCTGGGTGGACTGTGTAACTTAAGGGAGATTTTTAAATAAAGTTTGTTAAATTCCAAGGTCTCACCTGTAACTGATAACATACCACAATCTGGATCCCCAAAGATAAAAATTGGTCTGGTCTGTCAAACTGAGCGTGTCTAAGGAGAAGGCAATATTTTTTAAATATGAAAAACCAATATAAAAATAAATCAATTAAGCCTTCTACAGTAATCAGTTTAACATTTATGGGATCAAATGGTCAGAGACAGCATCGCCTCAAGTTAAAAGTCCATAATAGACAATTTACCTTAAAAAAAAAAAAAAAACAGCCTCGACTTGGTGCCTAAATGACAGACTGCCACGCTGAACAGTTTAATCCCATTTACTTTACATAGCATGGCAGAAAGTAAAAGTGCAATCAGACTGTGCGCCTAAATAAACTTTTATGCGACCAGGAGCCTCCAGGTCGTGTTTGCCTTGGGGGAAGTGTTCAGGTTTGAGCTTTACAGGTCACACTGGAGGTCTGATAAGGACACTGTGCGTTTTTGTTTGTGTATCAGATGTATCAGCAGCTCATGCCTTACATTAAAATATGCAAGTGTGAGTTTACACTAGCCCCCCATCATAAGTGTCCCCAATGAAACATGTTTAAATTGTGTTTTGGATTTATTTTGTATAAAAAAAAAGTACAATTTACATTACTTTTATAAAAAGTTTCAGCATAATTAAGTACAACATTACACTTTTGCAGAAGTTTCAAATTCCTGCAACTATACAAGATAAACTCCCTGTGAGAGTTCACAAGATTTTTTCTTTCATTTTATCTTTTTTTTTTCTTGATTTAAACATCGTCCAGTCCTTCATGTGCCAAGAACTCTGACAAGACAAGACTAAACTTTTTTTACAGTAACTAACCATGTCTGTTTCTACACATGTTCCCACCTCCGCAAAAAAAGCGAAGAGCTCCACAAGGAGCGGCGCAAAGCGGGGGGAGATGAGGGAGGGGGGTCGTAATCCTTGTGACAATAATCTCGTTTTTCCTCCCGTTGCAGGGAACATAACGCGCCTTCCATTTCCAGAAAGGACTCAAAAGTCTTAAGTTAAATAATAATGAAACTGTCCAAAACAGAAAAAACACATCACATAAGATTGTCCCATAATAAGCAAAAGTCTCTTGATTTCAGAAGAAAGACAGGGGGTAGGGGTGGGAATCCAGGGCTGGAGGGAGGGGGGGAAAAGTCCTGCACTCCAGGTCCTGTGTGTGTTTTTGCGTCTTGACCAAACACCTGCAAAAGATTGAGAAAGAGAGGCGTGTTTAGAAAACGCAAACAGGGCAGAGATCCGGACAGACTGGCGCCAGGGAGGAAGCCGCAGTTTTTAACATTTAACCAAACACTCCCAATACTAAGCAAACCCTGCGCTCCAGATGTACACACACACATGGATGGATAGGAGGGCTGAGAGAGAGAGACGGGGTGCGCACGCACACACCATTTTCGCACAACTTCAGCCTACAATCTGGGGAAGAATCAGCGTAATTGCCGCTCAGCTGGCGCCTACCCACTTCTTGTACCAATTATGTGCAGACATCGTAGTAGCTGTAATCCAAACAGCCATTATTTTCCTTTAGCAGATGCTCTTCATTATAGACAAGAGGGTATAATACAACCCCGACTGCTGCTCGCATACAGTAAAGCAAAAAAAGCATGGCGCGGATCTGTGCCATAAACTCCGAGGCGAAATATGAACGTCTTAGACAACAACAGACAAGTCAAGCAAATATTAGATTAATACGAGCCACCCTTTTAACACAATGATGCCTTGAAGCTCATGTCAAACTGACAAATATGTGTTTGAACTGGTTGAAGTCAGCCAACTGTCTTTGCCTTGTCATAACTGACGCCCCAGCGTAGGAGCGCATTTCACAAACATACTGGGACCATTTACAGCAACGTGAGACGGCATTAGAAGGAGAACAAATGGATTTGGAACTGGTAATTCTAGCCCATACTGGTCCAGCAGACTGAGACACAAGCTGTAGTGGAGCCTGAAAGCCCTGGACAGAATGCAGCAGACATGAGGACAGCATACTTACCGCTTTAACGATGCAGAGTCCGGCTGTCATCTGTCATCAGCTCTGATGGCAAGTCCGGGGACTGAAAACAAACAAACACAGACCAAATGTTAAGTCTCATAACGATTCAAGTCCCTGGCGTTGCAACAACGCAATGTAGGTCGAACCCCTTCCCTCATTTGGTTCTAAACAAAAGGAGGAAGGAAAAAAAAGCCGTTTTCATAAGCCATTTTATGCGAGTTACGCATTGGCTACAAAGGGCGCGCTGCTTGTGCGCACACATCTAGACACATTTCACAACACTGTGGTTTTTTTTTTAATGTCTGGAGGCGTATTCAGCTACAGCGTAATTACCTGTAATGACAAGATGCTGATATCTGTGTTGAGGGTGGTCAGAGGGGTTCTGGATGGAGTCTGCCCCGGCCGCGCGGGGTGATGCAGGCTGGTTAGTGCGACGCTCGAGTCCAGCGCAATCTGCAGGTCCAGGATGTAGTCGATGACATGCTGCAGGATTTCCATCTTGCTGACGTTCTTGTTCTGGGGGATGCTGGGCACCAGCTCCTTCAGCTTGGAGTAGCAGTCGTTCATGTTGTACAGCAGGCTGAGCGGGTCATCCACTGGGGTCTTGCTCCGAGAGATTCCCAAGGAGTGCTCTGATAAATTCGCGTTGTTTTTCCGGAAAGACCGCACGGGGCTTATTGCTTTCATTTTGTCAGTGTTGAGTTAAGCGAGAGGGCTTTGCTTGTGTCGATATCTCGCGTCTTGTTAGTCCGGGATATTTTTTTTTTCTCAGACGATCAGCGATCAGACTGGATTACCTAGCTGTCAGTGGTTTATATAGGCAGCAGTCTGTGTGTGCCACATGGGCGGGTCAAATGCGGCGATTGGGGACGGCCAAAGTGTCACTCAACACCCTTTAGTCTTTCTATTGGTTGTTATTACTAAAACCACGCCCCTTCCTCGCCGCGTTACTAGTAGCAACGCATTCATGGAGGCGGAACCCAAAAGGGTGCCTCAGCAGCTCCGGTGGGCAATTTGGAAAATTAAGCTCTTACCTGTTTCTGATCAAGAAAATTAATGATTCGCATGGATGTCAGTTGACAAGGCAAAGCCTGGACACGCATAAGCCCGCATCTTATTGGCCTAGATGCGAATCCATAGCTCTGTCATGCACATCAAGCAACATGTTTGGCAATTTATAATTAAAAACAAAATTCAGAACACATTTTAACAGATGCACTGTAACAGATTTACAAGTTAATTTGTTGGCAGTATAGATCCAATGTTAGAATCTTTATCAATCGTTTTCCTTTTTGTATCCACACATTTATTTGATGTGTTTGGTGTGAAGCAATGACCACCACCGCGCATCACGCGCGCCTGATGACTCCTAATTCACACCAACCCGGACCGGTGTGAAAGCGCCTTTCTGAGTCTCATCAAACTCACGCAAAGAAACTGATAAAGCAAAAGCAGCTGATTGAAACATTCGAGGTTTAACGCAGATACAAACGTTCACCTGAAATGATCCAACAGGGTAAACAGGGTTTTGTTGTTTCCTTTAGTGTCTTAAACTGCATTGTGGAGTGCCATGAAATAGAGGATATGTGCAAAACTTCAGTGAAGTTATCATTTTATTTGGAGACAACTGATACAGCTCTGTTATTATTCTTCCCTACATGCCTCCAGGACATTTAATTAAAAAAAAAAATGGCACCTAAGTTTGTTAGATATTTAAAAATGCAACTGCCTAAAATGTGAGTGTCATATTGAAGCACGTGAAGAAGTGATTAACTACATCTGACATTTTAATGTTGTCTGAATGAACCATTTGTTTCAAGGAATTACACGCTTCATTCTTCAGCTGGAGTTGACAAGAGGAGGCTCTTTGATACCCGGCTAAGTAATTGCCCCCAGGGGTAGGTGAAGGCTTTTGTGATGTGCTCACGGATTATGTTATTAAAAGAACCGATGTATGTTAAAGACAAGGTATGACACATAGTTGCATGCACATTTGAACTTGAATAGTTCAGAAACGAGGATTTTATTTAGTCAATGTATTCACTTACATTGTGTTTCATTTATTTGTTTGATTGTTTTTCTTTTAACTCATGTGGAAAATGTGAAGAAAGTATTCTCAAAGCAACATCAACATCTATACTATGAGAAAAGCAGTTTAACACGGGGTGTAAGTCGCTCCAACGTGTAATATTTTGGCCTATTTGTTAATTTAAATCCAAGTAAACTAGTCGGAAACTACCAAATCATCTTTTTGCAGGATTTTATTTATTTATTTACTGTTAAATCCAACAAAACACCATCTGTGCCTTTGTATTTAGGTGCGGCTCTATTCACGAGCAGCTTGTTTTTATGCATTTCTAAGATAATCTGGAATTGCTGCCTGTGTCCACATCTGGTGCGATAGGTATTTTCCATTTTCTCCTCTTCTTCTTTTGCTCCCACAGCTGTGTACCTAGGACGCCCGACTGATGCTTGACAGACAGGTGATGGATTGGCGCAAAAGCACGTCGGTGCGAGGCCCAGCGCTCCACCAGCAGCAGCCTCCTCTCCGCTTCTACCCTGTTTCTCCTTGCCTCCTTCTATTTCCCCTCCCAGCTCCGTCTAGCTCTGCCTGTGGAGCAGACTCTGTGGCGCCGGCGCCGTGACGTCACCCATTCACAGCAACCCTTGAGCCAAGCCCTCGCGGCGCCGCTGAGGCGGTTTCCATGGAGACGGGGTTTCTGGGATGTCAGTCGGAGGTGGTTCTCAGCTGATCGACCCGGGGCAGAACTAGGGAGGTAAGAACAGCAACGGAAACAGGTCTAGATGTTATAGTGGTGCATATAAAAGTCAGCCACTGATGGAATGTTCCCAAACCCAAATGATTATTTTCAGTTCAATGCAGGTTTTCTGGTGAAGATATAAGGTAAAAGACCTGATTACTTTGCCACCTTGATGATTATTGAAAATGAGCTACAAAAAACAAATAAAAGAAATCAAATAAACAGTTCAAACATTTACAATAAAAAAAAGATAAGTTCAAGCAAATCAATAAGCTAATAATGAAGCACTTATGTGATAATGCGATGCTTCTGAAACATTTGGACCATTTTTATTGGAGGTTTTACCCAATTATGTTGACACAAGTGACACTTTCATAGCAGAATTTACAGATACTTCAGTGATGCAGAATATGTGGTCAATATGTTTCCTTTTGAGGGGGCGGGGAGAAGATGGGCAGTGGTAGAAAAAGTTTAAGATGTCTGTTTTAAATTTATGATCATATAGCTACACCACTATGATGACCAGACTCTGGAGCAGACCTCAAGTCTTACAAAAGCACAGCTTTAGAGCAAAGTTTGCTAAAAGGCTTAACTCATAGTTACACACAGGTCTAATTTCTAAAGTCTCCCTAAAGTTTATTTCTTCCCTCCTAAATTCAAAGACATTCCTCCGTCTAAGCAAACAAATAAAAGGCTCTTTATTCCCTCTGCCTTTCTCGGTCACCAGCCTATTAGTTTGGGTTCAGGAGATAAGGTGCAGAGAACAAAGCGTCGCTGGCAGCCGGAGGAGAGCGCACAGAAGCCCGGCGTCACACTGTCTGTTCTCCGGTCTCCTTGTTGGTTCTCCTCCCTGTAGCTGCTCCTAAACTGTCATCAGACCGCTTTCCTCTTTTTCTTCCTGCGATCAAATCAATCAAGTTATGTCCAAACTAATATATTAAAAGAAAAAAGTTTTATGTGACGTCTCTTGAAGTTTAAATCCCGACAGTGATGAGAGAAAACCTCTCCATGCGCGTAAAATGACCAAAGAACGATTTTCTGTGCGTAGCTATCATTTTAATTCAACAAAGTAGTTACTTTTTAAGCGAGGGAAGCAACATCGAGGTGGTTTAAACACCCCGATATGTCTTGAGTCCCTAATTTAAACTATTTGGAACATTTATCCTACAATAAACACAGTTTAAGGAAAAAAAAGTAGCTATCGCTTTAAAAAAAACAACTATCCTTCGGTGTAAAAACCAAGTGGCGCATTTATTGTTTTGTCTCCACGGTCCTAAATAACTGCGTCTTGCTCTGCTCCTCATGTTTTACCAGCCACGCGCCTGTCGCGTGGAGGAGTGTACACATCTCACTGTGGCGCAGGGACTGTTGTATCAACGTCGACTATGTGGGGCGGGGTTTGTCATCATACACCCCTAAAACAGCACTGATGTGGTACGTTCATGCCAAAAAAAAAAGTATTGGGGAGGTAATGACTCTTTAAAGCCACCAGTGGAAGATAAAAAACATGTACATGTCTGGTGAGTGACAGCAGCGCAGTAGCTGGATATGAAAATATGATATGTGAGAGGCTTTTAATTAACACCAAGCAAGAAAGTTGTGCAAAATAGTGCAAATGCTCATTTGCAAAGTAGCTTAAGAAATTCCCTGACAGCAGAAGTGCTGCTAGAGCTTAAGATTTTTATTATCATAAATACCATGTTTATAAAATACACATTTCTGTATTTCATGTTCTATCTACTTAAAATACAACTACAAAAATAAATGTCTTCTGTATTTCCTGTTACATCATCATATCCTTTCCTGCTGGATGGTTAACCCCCTGTATTAACCCCAGTAAAAGGGGTCTGATGACACGATTTAGACATTTCTTATGAACAAACAGAAAAAGTAGTTCTGCTTTAACCGGCTTTCTTTTGGCCTTGACTGAAACACATCTGGTCTGTTTCTCTGTCCGTCCACCTCCCACTCTCTTCACTCTTTCCTGCAGTCCAGATGGACTCTCTCTGCTCTCTGAGCAACACCCATCCAAGCCTGGATTCTGTTGTCACGTGAGAATCAACAGCAGAAGCACGGGTATGCAGGAAGCATGGGGTTGATAGGAGGAAGGAGGTGGCCAGATTGGACAGGGAGACAAAAGGTATTGTAGCTGCCTGAGTGCCTTTCAGTGCCTGGTTGTAGAATGGCTACTCAAAGCCTCCCTGGAGGCTGATTCCCCTCCTCCAACCCCCAAAACACAGCTGGCTGCAGGAGGTGAGGCAAAAGGAAGAGGATGGGGCTTTACATCTGAGCTACAGAGATCGTTGCAACCTGCATCTATAACACAAACAATTCAAGCAACTATCACAGAAAGTTGTTTAAACTCAGATTGAAGCACGACAACCTGGCATTGTGGAAGAGTTGGCTGCAGTATAACTTTTGGGCAATATAGCCTGTTGGCATACAATCACACGTTAACAATGCTGTGTCGCCCACCTATCACTGCGGCACAGCTGTCACTGCAGCAAGCAGTCTGTGCCCCTGTAATCAGATATCTGCATATCTCCACTTTGACGCACCGAGTATGACAGTGTGGTTTCTGGTTGAACATACTGTTAGAGGATGATTGTGGAAATCACATTTTCTCTGTAGCAGAGAGGAGAGAGCTGAGGTAGTGTGTGCGTGTAAATTAGGAGCAGGGATGGCTTATCTGTTCCGTTGCAGAAAATTATCAACATTAACACTACAGCGTTAATGACCACCGAGTCAGTTACTGTTCGGATGCAGCAGGTGCAGGCAGTAACAGTGTCACGTCGCCTGGTCTGTACTTGTCTTCTCTAACAGACGTTTCAGTGAGTACAGTGACAACGCTGGGGTTGTTTCAATCCCAGGGTGCAGTTTGTCAGGTTCCTCTATTCCAAGGGGAATTGAGAAATGGTACATGAGACCTGAAACTAGGCTCTGATACCACCTACCCACAGACTTCTTGGATTCTGTGGTAAAGCTGTTGTGGCCCTGTGTCTGAGTAAAAGGCCTTTCTGATATTGCTTTTGATTTTCGGGAATTTCTCTGGCTATGCTCTCCATCACACTTCTATTGCTGTGTTTATTCCGGTTAAATATACAATCTGCACTATGCTGCAATACATTTCTCACAGTGGAAACTTTATTACTTGTTTTTTCCTGTGTCATGTCATCATAGCTTGGAACATAATGGAACTTAAATTAGGAACAAATAGTTTGTTATATAAGCCCAAGTCATGACTGAGATGTCCACAGTGTGGTATTGGGGAAAAAATCTAGAGTAGCTTAATGTTGGTTCTTCCGCTCTATTGGTATTGTATGTACATAATGTAAATTCTCTAAAGATCACATTTAAGACTTCACATGAAAAAGTGATATTTCATTATCTGTTGTCTATGCTTTGAGGAGTGGTCGTATGAAATCTGGCAAGAAGCGAGCATCTTGGAGCAGACAGCAGTGAGTGCCACTAGGTGGGATAACTCCTAATGGGCAAGTCAGTTGAAAAGCTGCTTAGTAGAAAGATCCCATGGTGTTAAAAGTGATTTTTTTTTACATTTTTGTTCTAATAGTCTTGTCAAGGCCTCCCTGGCTTGCCTGTTCCGGTTTACCCAAACTGAGAGTCCTCCGAGTCCTGTGCACTGCAGGTAAAACTGCACAGCTACACGCACAGTTCACAGTTCATCAGGTAACGTGGTTTAAAAAGTTCATGTTTAACAAATGTTTTTCAGATTTGAAATAAGCCTTGATATAACCACATCTTCATCCTGGCATCACTCATGGTTTCTCTTGTCCTGGGAACATAAATGTTTGGCTAATGTATTTGCTCTCTGTGCTAAAAGATGTCGGTAATATTTATGTATTTATCTGTCTCTTCATCAGCTTCTACAGTGTGGACACATAAAAAGGTTACAAACCTAATTTCCAACTATTTCAAAGTGATGAAATCAACTCTTTTTATTTTTCTACATCAGACTCAGTCAAGGTTACCCAAGATAGCGGCTGTGATAAGACATGAAACTCCCTGCTTTATATCACTGTGCAGAACATGGAGGATTGTTTGGCCTGAGCTTGCCCTTCAGGAGATCTGTTTCCTTCAGCAGCACCCCTGTACTGCAGCTGAGTCCGCTTCCCTCTAACCACAGTCTTCTCACTCTTACTCAATCTTAAGCTATTTATACAACACAGGGGGAAGAGAGAGTTAATGTATGAAGAACATTTGTTTCTGTAAAAAAATGGAGAACAGGCCAGGGCTGCTGATTTATAACTGCGTCCTGTGCCATCTCTGACCACCCGTGCTCCTGTTATATCTGCTGTGGTGAATTATGTGTGTGTTTGGAGAAAGGCTGGTAAAGTGGCGCCTTTATGCAAGTCTCTTGTGAGAATATGTTCATAAATCATCAAGAGAGTTCAGATCAGGGAAGGGAGTGGTGCAAGTCATCAACTGATTTTATGGTCTTAATAATCAACTGCATGGATATCTTGAGGGCAAAAACACAGCAAAGCAGACATCAACAACACTACCGCCAAGATGCCTTCCACTGTCTTTGAAGTGTTAACTTACTGTTTACAGAACAAGTGTGAAAAATATGTTTCACTAGAAAGTCCAGACTCTTAAATTATTTACTTAACACCTTGTTTTTTGTTCAGGACTCACACAGCTTCATGCATATTGATCCTTTTATGCGTAATATACACTACAGTGGACACCTATTTACAGGCTATTTTCTAGTGTAAATAAAGACTGGGGTTGGTAAAGCTGCAAATTAGCCACTTCCAGGGTCATGGAGGTCTAATCTAATACACTGCCATTCACGGAAGAATAAAAAAAACATTGTATGAAATTTAATATAAAATAATTCAGTTATATTTTTAGCTACACTTTTATTTAATTCTCCTTATTAATTCTCCTTTTATGAGATAAGATAAGATAAGATAAGATAAGAAAAGCCTTTATTAGTCCCACAGTGGAGAAATTCCAGTGTTTTTGATACACAGTTAAAGAACATCAGGAGAATAGAAACATACAATATACAGAATAATAGATGGCTCTAACCCTTCGTTCAGGTAGAGCAGAAAAAATAAATAAGATATGATTGAAAACAACCTATTATATACATTTGAATGTGTGCAGCATATGAACAGTATAAAGACTTCAGTATGAGGACATCACATATTTGGTCGTCTGCACCATTATGCTATCTTTGTGTAACTGGAACCTGTTGAAACTTGCAAGATGTCAGAAGAGTTGCTGTTTATCAGTTTAAAACTACATCTACACCAGCAATAAATATAAACATAACAATATGTATATTCATGAATCATATTTTTTATTGACTCATCTTAACAGGGCTCTGTAGTGCGGTGATTAGTGCAACCTCACAGCAAGAAGGTTGCTGGTTCGAATCTAAGCAGTGGCCTTTTTGTGTGGAGTTTGCATGTTCTCCTTGTGTTAGTGTAGATTTTCTCTGGGTACTGGTAATAGATTGTTTGGTTATTCAAAATGGCCACTTAGGAGTGAATGTGTGTGTGAGTCTCTCTGTGTTGACCCTGTGACGGACTGGTGTACCAGGGTGTACCATTCGCCCATTGATTGATGGGATAGGCTCCAGCGATGCTGAAGTGGTATGGATGGTTGGCTTCTCCTAACCTTAAATAGCTACAAGACATCTCTAATGCAAGTCAAACGGAAGCTGAGTTCTCTGATGGTTGACAATTAAAAACATATAAATACAGATAAAAGTAAACCAGACACATCTGTAGAAGTTAAAAAGGGCACAATTAATAATTCATGCATCAGATTACAAACTGAGGTTATAGGACAGGGTGACTAACCTCATCATATCCAACTTGATCAACTGAAATGTTTTTTTTTTTTTATTTCTCTAACCTAAAGATCTAAACGCTGTTTCAAAGTCATTCAGAAGCAGCAAGGAATTATTTCAGTCTATCATTTTAAACATGAAAGGGATTATTCGCAGTGACAAACTCTGAAATATCTTTTAACAGGGTTTGGTTTGCTTAGTTTATTTTAGCTGCCAAAGGCATTTCGTCGTCCCCCACATGCAGATTTGCTTCTGTAAGCACGCTGAAGTGGTCAGGTGGATCATTGAGAGCCAGTGCTTTTAACTGATCACAACAACAAAGGTTCTCACGGCCCTAATCCTCTTCTGGCTCTTATCACGCACCCCTCCTCACCCAGACATCTCATCGGCTCACATAGGATCAGACCTACCATCACACACTTTCTCTCATGCCTTTCTCTTCTGATGGGTTTAATATCCCCATTACTGTCTCATTTATTTCCCTCATAAATTAACTGTCTTGTGGCATCGAGGTGCTCCCTGCCCCTCTCCCCCTTCTGTTTGAAGCCTCTTTTGCTTTACCAGTTTATCTGTTCTTTCCCACCAAGGGCATCTGGGTCTTAAAGGACCCTCTTTACCCCTTGACTAACAAAAGCTGAGTCACTTTTCAGATGAAGAGCAGAGCCTTTGAATGACACTCACTAAGCCCCATTTGAAGAGACGCTTCAGTCTCTTATCAACAATAGCCCCAGCCCTGTGTGGACTATGATCGAGCTCATTCAGGATGGTGGGAAACTAAGCTGCAAGCAGGAGAGTGAAAACATTTGAATCACAACTCATCTTCAGCCGTGTGACATTTTTGCAATATGATTACATCAAGTCCTTTCTAACCTGCTGCTTTTCATATTGCCAGCAGTTTTTAACGTTCTCCATATAATAAGCTCCACCATAGACTGCGTCAGCCAACAGGTTAATGCGGCCGTTTACCCAGATATCAGCAGAATGAATCAACCTTTAAAGGCTATTAGTGTTATTAAATTCCCTAAAGGGAGCAGCTATGGCTTGTGCGTTTCCTGAGTCAGTGTATGTGTTGCAGTTAGATTTAGATTATTAGGACTTATTGGAGTAACAAGCTAATGGAATTAAGGTGCTGGATTTCATGCACCGTTGCCAAGATTCAGCATTAAAAGGATGTGTGCTGAATAAATAGTGCTTTAAGTAGATGAGATTCCGACACTGGAGAGATTCGCTTGTCAGAGCAGCATTGTTTGCTTGGCTCCTGAGCCAGTGAAACTGTCAAGTGTGCTGCTGGCCACAGATAGATGGATGGATGCAGGATTCAGGGAGCGGATTTCTCCTATTCAAGTGCATTTTTAGAAGCTGAAGTTGACAAACTCTTCAAACGCTGACAGAAAAGAAAATTTCTTTCTGAACAAAAGGAAGCACATGAAGCAAAAAAGAACTGCTGGAAGCAAACCTAAAGACACCAACACCCTTGATGAAAAAGCAAGTGTTTTCATGAGGTTCTATATTTGCCAGCTAATTATGTACATGAAAAGCAGAATCAAAACGAAATCCAAATATTTACCAAAATAAACTCATGTTTTGTCTCATTTCTCCGTCAGCTGTGCCAGCACAGGGTCCTCTCCATTACAGATAATTCATCTGATGTTTGTGTTTGTCGGTGGATTAGCTGGGAGGCGTTGCTGTTGGCCCACACTGTAAAACACTCTCATCTGTATTTTAATGGACGAAGAAGCAGTGGGAGGATGTGGCTCTGTGCCACAATTTCACAGTGAAAGAGAGGATCGTATGTAGCAGGTAATCTATTTGTGAGTGTTTTATCCGTATAAATGGAATTAGTGGAAAACATTAAAAAGGGAGCATTGAGCGTGTGTGTGCGCATGTGTACCCTCATGCTCGAGGAGCCATATTTGATCAACCCTAATTGGAATTTCTATGCAAAGTGTTTCTATGCTTTTATGGTGCAGAGTGCGTGAGGTTAAATAAGAAATGAGAAATGAAGGCATCAGAATTAAATCAGAGCGCACACAGACTAAAGTGGTTCACACAATACACATGGCATCAAATCTGCAGCAGACACATACGGCTGTGTGCACAGTCATGGTTAAAACGTATGTTGTTCTAATCCTAAGCACATCAGAACAAAATAGAGCAGTAATGCCTGTAAAGTCCATCATAAATCAACAGCTTATAGAAGAAAGTTTAGCAGCACCAGTGTGAAGTGATCAATTTCTCAATAATGTTATCACTGCCTTATGTAATTGTCAGAAATTTTGGCTCACGCTACTCTGCCGAGTGCTTTTAGTTCAAAGCGTTTTGTAGGCATTTGTTTGTGCACAGCTCTCTGAAGGTCCCACTGCAACATTTCAGTCAACTTGAGGTCTGGATTTCAAATAAATCATCTCAACACACCTTGTTTCAGCTGTTGTTACAGATTTACTGCTGTGCTTTTGGACAGATGGTTTCCCATTTGACACTAGAATATGTTGACATATAGAGGAGTTCACGGTCAGCTCAATGACTGTAAGGGACGTTCACACCAAGATACACTTGGTATGTTTGTGTATAAGTACTCTGTTGTGATTGGCTGACTTATGATTCTGTGTGTCTGGGTTTCTGGAGCTTCTTCCTGAATTTGTGCGATAACCACAGAAAAGAAACAGCAACACAACACCAGAACCCTACATACATTTCACCTGCGTCAGTGTACACTGTACACTGACAAATCCATCTAAAGAATCTCTTTAAAGGAATTTCTGACCAAGATAGGTAGTGGTAAATATAACAGTTGCTAAATTACACACTCAAAGCATAAATAAGGGACCAAAAAATAAAGATAGTATTTTTAAAAATACTATAATTTTGACTCAAAAAGTCTCAGTCAATTCATATTGTTTGCAATAAGTTCAATGCAGAAGAGGCAGAATGGACAAACACCTTTTTTTATCCAAGTCTGTATGAGGCAATGGAACAGACAACAGCTAAAGTCTTATGGAGGGAAAAAGCAAATATCAGCACTTCTCTGAGCAACTAAGGAACACAATTAGACAATAAATCCAGTACGTTTACACAGTGGTGTATTGAGTTGGTAAAAAAACAGAGGAAGCGTTATAGTGAGCCATTGCACAAAAGCATTCATGTATAAGCATTAAAAGAGAAACAACCTTGCTGGACTCTCAGGACAGAAACTAATTTGGAATACAGATCATTATATATTAAATACAAGTTATCTTACTGAGATAAATGTGAACAAAGAGTTCTGAATGAAGAAGTCTACATTTAAAAAAAAATCATGGTCTACAGTGTCAAATGCTTTTGAAAAATCAATAAAAAGTCAAGTACACTGTTACGTTGTGTAATTTGCCACACAGGCTGCAGCTGTGATGGTACTTTGTTTGCAGCCTGGTTAAATGCAGGGTAGGAGATGCTTTTACAACAGCATTTTTAACTATTTTGAGTTAGTTCAGATTTGAGTTAGTTTCTGTGCATGTGTCTGCGTGTGTGTTTTGGCTTTTATTCTTTGTTTGTAAATGTATTTATTTATTTAGATATTCTGCTTGTTCATTTCTGGCGCTCTTGGCATTTGTCGATCTTGACTCCCTGTGGGGTCCCATGATATATCCTTTGTTTTCTCTAAAGGTGTAACAGATGAAATAGTATCTAGTTGGATTGCAGTGTTTCCTTTGTGGTGTCTCTCTCTCTCTCTTCTCGTTGTGTTGTGTTTACTTTCACTTTTCCTTTCTGGTATCTCTCTGTCCTATCTCTGTCTTCTTTGATCTGGTCCGGCAACAAATATTCATTTAAAATAAATAATAAATAAACATTTCTGATTACCAAGAGGATCTCTGTATATACATATATGAAGAACGTCATCCTACCTGCTTTAATGCTGGACAAGACAAGTTAAAAAATGTTCTAACACATAAATAAAACATATTTAGTAACCTGTGGAGTGGACAGGACTGAACAAACACCCTCTAGTCATTTTATACAACCTGATTAGATCACATCTATCAAACATAGATCTACAAACACAGCATTGCATGTTTCAGTGTTGTGGAGGTGTGGCTTCTGGGACAAGTCTGAAGGAAGGGGTTTGGACTTTTTAAATGCATATTTTACAAATATAGATGACTTAAATCTCTTATGCAGGCTCTCCTACCCTACATTTAATATCAGACGATGGCTCTGAAATGTAAAAACTCACTTGCTGTCTGCAGTTGAGGGATTTCTTTTGGTCTGTACCCTCAATCTTGAATACATGACAGTCAATAGCTTCTTGAGAGTAGAATTTAATTACATCAAACCTTTCTTGAATACTCGGCAGCAATCCAGTGCTTCAAATGGGTGATCTGTCATTCAAGAAATGAATGGAAATCAAAGCCTGACTGTTTTAATCAGAGCCTCAGAACTTCACTTGCTTTCAAAAGAGCTTATAGAGTTTTGTCTGGAACTGATAGATTACATATTGGTTAAAAATCAGTTGGGATTTCCAAACCACCCCTCCTCTGTCATCAGTTTTAACATTCAGCGTGCTAACTTTGTAGATGTAGCTCCTCTTTTGCAGCTTCTCTGATTTACAGGTAAATTTGCTGTCCCTCTTGGGGATCTTGGCAAATGTTTAAAATGTTATTTAATTTGTGAATAATCCACCACAGAATGATAAAACCTCTTCCCAAATGAAGGGCAGCAACGATTTGCTTCTTTGAGAAAATTTACTGATGTTTTTTCTACCCCAAACCAGCTTACTCACATAATTCATGCTTTTAGAGACTCCCTCAGATTACTGATGATCAATTTGTCAAGTGCAATTGATTATCATGAGTTTTACCTTCCAAATTCATTCGGAAGAAGCAGCTTAGATTTTATTTACAACCTGTTTTTGTTTGTACTAAAAAAACAATGACAGAGTGTAATGTCATGCCCTTTTTTTTCATCTAGGTTTACATTTCTTTATTAATAAACTAGTACAGACTAGTAATTTTTTTTAAAATAATCAGATACAAGAGTGCATTTGTCTTTTCACATGGCTTTCACAGAAGCTGCTATTTGTGGGATGCACAGGATGTAAATATGGTTACCTCCTTTTTATGTGATGCTACAAAAACCTTAATTGAAGATGCTTTAACTCCTAAGTTTTGCAACAAATCTCTAAAAAGCTGAAAGCAAAAAAACAGCATGAGGGCATCACACTCTGTCATGCACACACCTACATGTACACGCACACACAGTTTGCAGATGGTAGGGTCTGTATAACTCGGATCTTCGAAACCCTGTCACAGTATGAGAAGCAGAAGAAAGGGCTTGTCTTTTATCAGACTCTGAACACAGCAGTGTTGACATTGGGATGGCACCTAATTAGGTTAGGCCCAGCACAGCATGCATGGTTAACTAGGCTGGCCTAGGCCTCAGGCTCCATGGATCCCAAGGTGACTACCACACTACAGCAAGAGTGATACCTCTGACTACTAATGTACTTCTAATGTCATCTAATCTCTAAAAATACTACCACAACTAAACACAACAGTTCAGTTTCCATGTCCCTCAGTAATTAGCAGCACAGAAGAGAATTCAGTGTAAAATATATTTTCTCCATGCACAATGTTTTATTATAAGATGGAACCTCAAGCACTAGGAGGAAATAAATAACCTAAATTATTTTCTTGAAACAAAGAAACATTTTAAAATAAAATGTGACTTAATAAAATACAAACAATTTAAAAACCCAGTTATAGAAATATGATTGTATAAGGTCATTTACGAGATGTAAACCCACCCCAGAACACATTTTAGTTTATACTATTTGATTCTCCTCTTGTTGCCACAAGAATAGGGGAAAAGAAACAAACTCAATAAGTTGTCATTACAGAAAATTTAACAACACCCTCCCTCCATCCCCCCTTCTGGTCTATCTCTAATCTTTCAGTAACAGCAGCACAACACTCACCGAGGTAATTACTGACAACTCGGGACACATGGGTGGCCTGAAGTTGTGAACAAGCCAAGAGATTTTCCAGATTAGCTGCAATGCTATAAGAAGATAAAACTGAGAGATGGAGAGCACAACTGTACTAATGTTTAATCCCATATTAAACAGGAAGTGTGTAAAGGAATCATTATGCATATAAAGACAACAAGTGCAGTACGCTAAAGCAGGACCAGGAAGTTTGCATGAATCACAATTTTAGTGCTGACATTGTAGCTTTTTCCTACAATAAGAGGCAGCAGATTTGACATACATTTAGGCAGCTTTCTGAATAAAAACATGCTAATCAGCGAGAAATTTTAACAAAACTTTTTTTATTAAAGTTATTATCATCCACTGAGTTAAGACCTAATACATATAGTGAACTTCACAGAAGCTCCTTTTGGGTTCAGCTTTATTCCATAGAGCTGTTCTTTGTACCATCATTCACAGTTTCCTTATGTGGAATCCCCTTCTCTGATTCTATTTCCACTTATTGGCTTTTAGGCTTCATTGAAGGGAGACGATCAAGCTGGAAAGGGGATGTGAGCTAAAAAAAAAAAGAGGATGTGGTCTCAGGGAGTATCCAGTCTTCAACCTAATGTGATGATGTGAATAAAAAAACCCCAAAAGCTAAACATTTTGATCTATAGCTATTTAAATATATGAATGCCTTGATGGCAATGGAGATGTTCATGTGTCTTACTAAAACTGGCAAGAGAGCATCTTGGCCACTTAAGGCAACATTAGCTCTTCACAGGTGTGAAGGAATCAAATGAGATCATTTGGATGTTTGAGAGTGGGCACAGGGAGGATAGTGTCTGCTTATAAAGAAAGGAGAGTACTGCAAAAGGAGGAGGAGGGAGCGTAATAGGAAGAGAGCAGGAGGGAAGGAGGAGGAGGAGGAGGAGGAGGGGGGTGTCCGGTCATGCTCAAGCACAGCGTCTTTGAGAGAGAGAAGTGGGGAAACACATAGGGAGAAAGAGCGGAAAAAAGAAAGGAGAGCGCTTTGCAAACCACCCAGGCTTCATTACCATGTCAATCTGAAGAGAGAGAGATAGAGAGGGAGAAACAGGCCGGCCAGGGCCCAGCAGTGGGGCCGGATCCATATGGTGCTGCCGGCTCTGGAATGAATAGTGAATGGAGCGGCTGGGCGCTGGGCTGCTGGAATCTGCCTCCAAGCCTTTGTGAACAGGATGACCAAAGACAAGAGGGAGCTCTGCAGATGGCCGGGGCTATAAATAGGTAGCTAGTCTATCTCCGTGCTGTCACTCTACTTGTCTATCTGCCTCTCAATCCCCCCCCCACACACCACCTTCCACCCATCCTCACATGCTACACCAGGCCCCTGGACATCACTAAACCCTGGAAATAAAAGGCTATGTGTACACTATGCTATGTGTATGATATCACCACCAGCCTGAGAATCCAAGTCGTCCAGTTCGCCTCTGTCTTCAAACATTTATCTTTCAAATTAGTTACAGATGCAGATGAGGTGTGTATGGGACTCTGTGTGGTAAAGAGTGCGAGTGTGGTTTGAGTCAAAGAGTTTAGTTGCACAAATGCAAGCAGAGGAGGACAGGGAGATTGAGCAGTTGTGTATTTGGTCCAAACTTCTCGCAGATGGACTTTAAAGTGAGTGATAAATCCATGTCCAGATTGAGGGTCCTTTTGTCATTAAACTAAGCCTTAGCACTGCTGTCCATCTGGCTATGTGTATGTGCGTGTGTGTGTGCGTGTGAATAGACACTGAACATGATCCGGTAGCGGGAAAAGCACTACAAGCCTTCTCTTTAAAGTGTTGCTGACTGTAGCACACTTTAAGCTAGCCTTCTGCTCTTACATCTCATACATTTTCTTTTCTCTCACACACACCCATTTTACCCCCAGTTCTTGTAAACACATAACACATCTCCGAGCCAGCATGTGCTTCATCTGCAACGGCTCCAGACTTTGAGGTGCCTGATCTGTGAGCTAACAGCGAAGATAATTGCAAGGAGGGCTCGAGCTCGGAACCAGACCTGCAGAGACGGTGCAAGAGATGACGTGTGTGTGTCTGCATGTGAGAAGTAACCCACTAGTAAACAGAGCCGAGAAAGTGGCCTGAATGACTTACGTCTGGACCACACAGGGTAAAAAAGCATCACTCAGGGTGGTGTCGCATGAAAGCTGTGGCGTTGAGAGCGTGTGAGAGACAGACAGGCAGACAGACAGCGACAGAAAGAACACGCTCCAAATTTGCCAGGTTTTTCTCTACTATCCAACAAGCTGTAGTGTTCCAAGTTTTATTGTTTTGTCCAGTTGGAGTTGCATACCAGCTGCTGGCTCTATGTGTGTGTGGCTGTGCTTGTGTGTGTAATGAGTGTGAGCTCTAAACACCCCTCTGACATGTAATGGCTCTCTTGCGGTGAAAGCAGCCAGGTGCTCACCGCAGGCAACATCACCAGGTCACCTGATGATGGTATGCACCGGCTCGACTTGATGACATCATCGCCTTGCTTTTTCCTCAACAGACTTAGGCTGACTGAGCAGCTTGTGGGCGTGTGCGCACTCTAAAAAAGAAAAAAAATGAAAAGAAAGAACTTAATTAATCCACTAAATCAAACATTGAGATATTAAGACTATTTTTTCACCAGAACAAATGATTGCAATCTTCCAAAAGCTAATTTGCATATGATTTTGATTCAAGAAGAAAAAAATAGTATCTTGGACTTGATTTTCACGTCTTCTGAGGAGAAAATGTGCCTCTTAATAGTATATTCTGTCTCATTTAATCATTTAGTGACCAAACAATAAATATTTCAAGATTGAATATAAGAATAAATGTCTTGTTAGGGCATGTTTCGCTCCGTTTCTTTTGAGCTTCTTTGAAAAACCCCTTTAAAAGCTTTCCCAATAGAGGCTCTCCATCTGTTAAAATTCCAGCAGACACCTTGTATCTTTGCCTCTTGAAGATGGCACAAAGCAAAGACAAAAACTCGCGTGACTTATCTGGCCAAATAATCTGCTGTAAAAAACCCCAACAAAACAAACAAACAACAGACAGTGTTTGTCTTCTTAAGTAGGTTTCGTGTTTTGGTGTGTTGCAACAGTATCCATCACAGCAGGGTTGTATTGGGGCAAAGTTATCCAGACGTTACCTGCGCCTGATTTCTCAGTGTTCATCTCCGAGAATGTACCATTATCAAGTTCTTTGGAGATGGACAAAAATATTCACGCTGTGGCCCAATGACATCACAAGCTGTGGGAAAAAAGTCACATAACTGCATGTCATTATAAAGGAATGGTCTTATTATATTTTGGGAGTTCTTGTAATGATAAAATAAATGCTCTTCTCTTACTTTGACCTTATGATTTGACTGTTTGTTGATCTGAAACTGCCTTACTTTCTAAGGATTTCTGACAGAAACTCCCAGCTGGTCAGGGTGCAATTCGGCTCATCTCCGTGCTGTTCAGGCTTTAGCATGGTGATGGACTTAGTATATTTAGACTAAAACAAACAGGAGACCGCTGTAGAGGGAGTAGGGATGAAAGAGATAGAAAGGGTTGCATGAAGAGGACAGATGGGGCGGGGATCAAGGCCCTGCGTCCCTCTGACTCTCTCTTTGACTTGTCTTCTCTTTCTGATGAATCTCTTTTAACCATTATGTGGGGCCAGATGACAGCAGCCTGTGAGCCCTCTCATTATGACTACAGATGTCTGCTTATCACCTCCTGAAATGTTATTATATTACCTATGTATGTATTTAAAAAAAAACCTCTTTACTCGTGGCATGATGATTCTGCCTAGTCGAGCTTAATCTGGCAACTTGCCTTTCCCATGACCCCCCCCCCCCCTCCACCCCCTCTCTCACCACCATCGACACATGCACACAGAAAGCACAGAAAATGACAGACAGTGAGACAGAAGTTGTTTTTGTCTTTTCTTTTTTCTCCCTCTCTTCTGCATATGGTCATCCATTCTGCCTGTCTATCTGTCTATCTGTCATTACAGTAAATCAGAGGGCTCTTCGGCTTTATCCAAGCGTCCTTCTGGCTGGGACGGCTGCAGCAGATGTTGGAGCCTGGGACAAAATGGATTTCCCCCCGCCGAGAGCAGCTTTTCTTGCCCTCCTTAATGGAGGCTCCTTGAAATGCTAATGCCCCACCATTAGTATAGTGGTGGTCTGGCATAGTGATGGTGGGAAAAAAAAAGAGGGAAGACGGCAATCCTTACTGAAAAACCTTTGTCACTAAACATCTCCTAGAAATAATGCTCTGCTGAGCCAGACAGACAAGCATCTTGCAGAAGTTTGAGAAAGAGAAAGCCAGAGGATATATTTGTTTTACCACACTGTGATGGCATCTCATCCTCCTCCTCCTCCCCTTTTCTCCCCAGTCTCCAAACCTCTTCATAGTCCAGCTCCAAAGAGGGATAATGATAATCGAGCATATGAATAGAGAGATAAAACAACCAATTTTTTCTTTGCACCAAGCGTTTAAGGGATCAGGCAGAGATTCTGAAATTAGGAGGCTTAATTCGCTGAGAACATTTGATGATCAGCCACTGCTTAGTGTTATCAGAGGAATCAAACAGCGAAGCGCAAAGCTGCTTTTGACCATGTTTTTCCTCCCGC
Organism: Pseudomugil gertrudae; assembly: GCA_037177535.1. NCBI lineage: Eukaryota > Metazoa > Chordata > Actinopteri > Atheriniformes > Pseudomugilidae > Pseudomugil > Pseudomugil gertrudae. The sequence goes on along the minus strand of JBAMHV010000021.1, from coordinate 11,413,922 downwards.
TAAACGAAGGAAGAGGACAGGAGTTGTTGCTATTTGTTTTTCTTTTCGGCTATGCAAAGAGGAAACTCACCAAGAGATTATAAGGTTTGTGAAACCTGAGGGAGCTAATGCTGTGGGCTAGCTTCTTCTTCTTGAGCAGAAATGTTTCTAAAACTGTTCAATTACACATAAAATCATTTAAAGCTCGAGGAAGCGTTTTTTTTTTTTTGCTCTTTTGGCTTTTTCTTGCTTAACCCCCCTCCCATGCTCACACACACACACGTTCACAGATTTATCGCTCTGGACACTCTTGTCCCTGTCAGCAGCTGGCGGGTTGAGTCTTGTTTGGGCTTGTGTGTGTATGAATGCTTGTGCACAAAATGTGTGTGTGTGAGAAGAGCCCAAGTAAAGCCTGCTGCTCTGCTTTGCTGTGCTGGCCAGGCCATGTGGCCACTTTAAAGCTTCTTTCTGAGAGGCCTGTGAAGTTGTTAAGGAGCTCCACTACACTGGCAGTTGGCTCTGGGAATCCCTCTGCCAGCTGTAGTCTACACACACACACATTCTCCCTGCTTCACTTCCCTCGCTCTGTCTCACATGTTCTCCCTCTCATGCTTACACTTGCTCTGTTTTTCTGTGCTAGCGCCCATCTCTGCCCTCTTTTTCTGTCTGTAATTGTCTTTCTTTGCATCTGTTTCTTATGTTCTCTTACTCCTGCTTTGTGTTTTCCCCTGTGCTGTCTGTTCCTAGTTCTGACCGCAGTATCTGCATAATCTATGTAGTGAAACATCATTGCGGACCTTCTGTCTCTCCTGGCACTGGTCCGGCTGCACATGTTTTCTCCTGTATACCTGCTCAGATAGCTGGAAATGCACTTTGGCAACAAACTCACAGCCACGTGTGGCAATGATGGCTATTTAGAAAAAAAGGGGGGAAAATAGTGAAAATTATTCTTGGAAAAACAGACACGTACAATAATAAAGCTTGTACTAATTTAGCAAATAACAATGCTTAAGAGATATTTATGATGCATAAGCAGACTGTACATTTATTGTAATATTAGTCGGATCATTTGCGCCCGGATGCCAGTACTGGAAAGTTGCATCCGTCTGAGTTTGGCTGACCTTTCATGGAGAGCAGAGAGCAGGTGCACCTGTGTCCTGTTCCCTGGCTCATACTCCCAAGGTCTACAGTGCACATCTGCTTGAGTGCGTCTGCTTGTACAAGGAGGACATTTGCTTGTATTGTCATCAACTCCATTTGCAGTGGGAGTCCCTGGCTGCAGGGTCATGGATGAATTGTTGGAGAAGGCCTACGTCTCCTGTTCTCTTATATGCTCATATTCACTGAAGGTGCTTGTTAATAAATGTTGTCCTGTAGGAGACTTTTTATTCTCACCATAAAATACAATGCAGTTGAACTATTATTTTGGAGCAAACCTTTTTATCTCAGTCTGAAGCATTTTAGTTTTTCTGCTGTAATTATCAGCTTACAGAAAAGCTTCTCAGCTCCTCTCCTTTTGTTTCTATTTCTAATGGGCCCTAGTTTTAATTTCCACCTCCATTTGCTTGTTCATCTCTGTCTGAGTAGTTTGCCTCTTAGATCTTGTTAACTGTTTACTGCCGGTGGCATCATGCTGAAATATGCACCGTCATACAGCAACATGGGAACCCCTGAATACAAGCTTTTTAGATCCTTGGAAAACGTGTTCCTGGTCATAGCTGAGCAGGTAGAACATAGAAGGGTCAATGTAGTTTTACTTCCTAAATGAGTAAGAATGTGGCTATGCTCATAGATGTTAAAAACTCTATCACAACCTTTTCAGTGTTCATCAGAGACATTCTTGTGTGTTTCTGCAATCAGCTCTCCCCACTGTCCAGTGTTACCTCATTTCTTT
>JBAMHV010000021.1:11349003-11382190 GCA_037177535.1 Pseudomugil gertrudae | reverse complement strand
TCTGTTTGTATTTATTGTTTATTGCTTATTTTTCTTGAATGTGTGTATAAAACAAAAAAGCCAATAAATATATTTGGAAAAAAAAAAAATTACTGTCAATTGGTGAATTATGTTTTTTTTATAAGTCATGATCTATTTGCTGGACTTTTCCATTGCAGCATATTTCTTATGTGATGTTTCCACCTCTTCCAAGGATAAAAAATAAAAATTTTCCAGGCGTTTATTCAAATTTCATATTTCCACACAATTCAAAGTTGAAATGCATGTGTGTTAACATTTAGATCCTTTTTGTGGATTAAGATGCTTTAGAGCCCCAGGATTCTGAGCCACCTCAGAACTAAAACAGCATTACGTCATCATAGTAGTTTTTCTAATACTCTTCTCAGATATCACAAGATTTTAAACCATTTTTACTGCCTTTTTATACCTTTTTTTTAAAAGAAACCCTAGAAAGCAAGCAGGTAAACCATGTGTAATGTTCTGACAAATAGCCACTATTGGACTGCATAAACACGTTCAGGGTTTGGGAAATGTAGATAAAGAATACTTTATTTACTGTTTAGCAGCAGCATGATTGTCCCACAGAACCTCAGATGTTTCTAGCAGCAGCTGCACAGATACAACCCCCTGAAGTTTTGGTTTGGCTCTTTGAGGATAACAGTTGCTGGACTGTCTTCTCTCCTCTTTGATTTCACCACCTGGTTTGTTGTTCAGTCAGTGGTCTTTTGCTTCTACCTCCTGCGGGCTACAAAGATTCTTGCTTGTGTGTACACGCTCATACACACACACACCTGGATAGGTTATTAGCATACAGTCAGGAGCTGGAGGATTGTTTCGCTCCATGTGCTGATCAGTTATTAATGTTTGGTCAGTTATATGAGTAAATGTTTACCCCTGACTAGTTAAACGTTATAAGAGCTTAAAGCCAAAGATCACACAGTCTTCACTGTGACAGGACTGTACAAACTTATCATGTAGTTTCAAAGTATAGTTTCTTTAAAAACTACAAAATATATATACACTTAAAAGGCAACAGCAAAGCTATTTAAGGTACATACAAAGCACATTATGTTATAACTTAAAGTTAACTGGCATAAATCCCCATGTAGATAACAAAAGATGGGTGCAATTGATTGAATTGATCAAAGAAGGCTTACACCACCTTGCTGATCCATTCTTAGTGCTGTGACAAGTTGATGACCTTAGGCAGGGGGAGAAATTCTGGAAATGATTGCAACTAGAGAAAAAGTATGAGGCTGAAAGGAAAAGTGAGATAGTGAGCACTGACGGGGCTGATCGGTGTCACCCTCAGGGAAAGCAACATTTGCTGTCAGAGGGAGTGTATATATGCTACATGAGAAGGCATTGCAGGTGAATTTCCTTGGGTAACACTCATTAAGATCCTGCAAGATGCATTTTCTTTCTTTCGGATTAATCAATCCGTTACATATAAAAACATCTATAAGATATAAACTACATATTGTGTCTTGTATAAGTTAGAAACGAACACACACACACAAATTAGTTAAATAAATTATTCTTTATGTATTGAAATATGTCCATAAAAGACATTTACTACTTTTCCTGCCCTCCCACACATAAAAAAGTGACTTTAGTCATATGCAGCCAGTGCTGTTGACTTTGTCACTACCTTCCCATTGTGAAAGGGTGACCTTCCTCTTTCTACCGCTCTCTGTTCTGCTCAGCCCTGTACATCTGTGTCTGTTTACCAGCCTGCTTGTGTCTCCCTCAATCTGAACTGATGAGTGCAACTCACAGCTGCTCTTCTCTTGTTTCCCGCTGCTTGGGTTGTGTGTTTTTGAGTGTGTGTGTGTGTATTGTGTCATTGTACTTGCCAGTAGCACTGCCATTCTCCCAAATCAAACTGGCTTATGACCACAACACATCCCCTGATCACACGAGCAAGTGTAGATTTCACTCTATTTTGTCTTTTTTCTTGACATATTCTCAAATGAAAGAGTCTTATGGTAAAGCTTGCTTTTACAGAGCATACTGGTTCATCCACCTGTGTCACCTGAGCCCTCTGACCTGCATTCCTCTTTTCCCACCTGTTTTATCTCTGTTTAGGAATTTTTTGCTGTGAAACAACAGAGCAGTTTTTAAAGAATGGTGGCAAAATATGAGTAAAATTAAAAATATCTTAAAACAAATATGAGACTATAATAAATATTATCAGTAGGCTTAATATGGAAGTCTGTACAGGTGAGCCTGTATAAAGCAAGTTGGAGAGAAATGAAGCTAATAGCAGACAATGTCTTCAGGCATAAATGAGATATCAGTGAAAGCATGACATCACCTGGACAGGTGTTGTTTGCTGCTGTTATTTGACTGTCAGCCTGAACCTGTTGGACTCATTTGGTCCAGCAGGAGCTCCACTCACCTCAGTTTGAAACATGACTGCTTTGATTGGACATCTACTGTGGCATGATTAGTCACAACCCACAATGCCTGGAGTAATCTAAAATGTAAGACTATATTTCACTGGATGCAGAGTTATGCACCCCCTCCCAGTTTTCACTGGCACAATACATGGGCCACATTTATAAAAGTGTGATAAAGTATAATACACTGCCATGGCCAAAAGGGAACCACCTGGATTTAACAAAGCAATCTGGAATGCACCACCTATTGGATAGGTACATGGGCAACATTTTTTTTTTATCCCAATTGATGTAATGAGTAGCTTTTTATTACTTAAACTGTATGGAAGACACATCCTGTGGCTGTGAAAAGGTGTCAGTCCTTATGAAAGAACTTATTATTGCCATGAATCAAACATTTGCAGAGTTTAAAAAAAATCTACAGTAGAGCTTAAAAGTTATGCTTTATAGTGAAAATCCTATTTCCACATGCACGATGCAAAGGGATTACAACACAGCTGAGTAGCCACAGGAAAACTACTAAGTGAAGCTAACTGGAGAAAAAGGCTTCGATTAGCTAGAAGGCATAAAGATTAAAACATCAAATTTGTTTTGATTGTTGATTAACTGAATAATTCTAAATAAAGATAAACAGATAGTTTTGGTCATTTTGGTCAATCTCTTTATCGGCTCAAAATATAATGAATATAAAATGCAAAGGCACTCCGAGATGACTCATGCCATCAGATGCTCGCTAGAAAAAAAATACCTGAAAAGTTTTTACATTTGAGCACAAAAATGGCCCGTTTTTCATTTGTATGAGCGCTTAACTTACAGAACAATAAGTTAAGACGAGTTCTTAAACCATAACATGGTTATGTTTATTTTTCCTATTGACTCTAATAACCAGCAGGTAATGTTACTGGGATTACGAGTGTCTGTGATTTAAATACAAAAGTATTGGCACATTGTATTAATTTTACATCCAACATGAGAATAACAGCAGAGGACAATGTGCAAAAACCTAAAAAATTCAACATTAAGCAACGTAAAGCAAAGCCACTAGCAGGGTTGTTGTTATAATGCAGATGACAAAGGCAGCACCATTTTCACACTGTTTGTTGAGTTTGTTAATATAGTTTAAAGTTACTATGAGTACAACACAGAATTTGCATTGCTGCTTTTATTCCATTTGAATAGAATTCAGGTGGCTGCTGGTTTTTGTGAAAGTTTTGTAAGCTCTCTGAAAACATTTCTGAGAAAAGGCTTTCTCCTTCAGGTAAAACCCATTCCCACATTGTGCTGCCTGTTGGTGCTGATGAAATGTTTCTTTCGTTACTTATTTGCAATTAGGAAGTGTATGTCAGACAGGTGCTGCTGGCATCCACCAGAGTCTGCATTTGTTTTCCTTGAAGGCATGTCAGATCCTTCCTTTGTAATAACACTTACTTGCACAATCATGCAACAAGGTCACCTCCGTGTCTCACTTTAGGGCCTTTTTTTAACAGAAGTCTGTGAAGGGAATTAGTGATGCTGTATGAAAAAGGAGCAAACTTTTACTTAGATGGAATACAGAGTCTGCCTTGTTTCTGACTGACATATGTTCAATATGTGTGAGAAAAGAAGTGGGATCAACACTCTCTGCACATAAGGAGAGGTACAGCTGCTTCATAGCATTTTTTAGTTTGTGTGTGTGAAGTGAGGGGAAGTGTGTGTGTGTGTTGGGGTGGGCACACGGGAATGCACACTTTTATAAGCGTGGTTGTGTTTGTGTGTGTTTGTGTGCATAAGATGGCGAGCGACTTCACACAGGCATAGTAGTAATGAAGTGTGCCAGAGTGGAGAGAGTGGAAGTTGAGTGTCAAACTGGTGAAGAGGAAGGAGGAATCTGTAACATTTGGTTTCCAGTATGTCACTTTTCCACCGCATTTTAATCACCTTTATTAATGCCAAATACTGAGCCTGAGAGATAAATCCTTGTGTATAAAGACTGACCAGTAGGACAAATGTGTAATTTTAATAATTGGACCTGAGACAAGCAACTTTTAAAAGACAGTTTTTAATATTCAGATGCCCTCCCACACGCGAAGGCACACGCTGACTACATTTACAAACACACATACACACTATGTTTTATGCCACTGGCAACTGCCTTATTCCCACCAGCTGTCTCAATGCATAAAACCCAGGCTTGTTGTTAAATCTGAGGCTTAAAGAACTGCCAAAAAGAAAGCTGGGCAGGAATAACGGCATTAATTTTGTGATTTCAGCCACCGTTCAGACTCGGCTTTTAAAAGCGCTTAAAGCTAGCAGCTGGTGTCAACAAGGTAATAAAAGCAGACACTGGGGATGGCTCTTGTTGACTCGTGCTGAGTAGCATGATGTTAGTTTAAACTGTACTGATGTGGGCAAATGGGAGACACTGGTATGGACCATTGGCTGCCATCCTGCCAAAGAAAGGAGGGCAGTTAGGGTAATGTAAGTCATTTTTAGTTTACCAGGCTGTGTCTTGCAACACACAATAGATTGATGCTGGTGTGTTACACCCTCCCCATTTGGTTTTCCTTCGAGCTCATGCTGATTTTGAAATGGCTTGAGACAATCTCTGCCAGTGACATCACCTTCAGCTAAGTGTTTCTCCCGCTTCTAGGTGAAAGGTATCCAGTTGCACAGCTCCTGCCAAGTCAGAAGTTGAAAAAACTCTAATTTTCTCTAAGTTTGGAGGCATTACCAGAGGTTTGATGTCCATTACCCAACCCTTGAAACATGAACTGACACAGACTTGGAGTGAGCAGCATTCCCTGACTCCAGTACCTTTGTTGTCTGTCTTCACTGCCTCTTTTCTTTTTCATCGCTTCCATCTTTTGGTCCCACTTTCACTCCCCAAACTTTCTTTTTTTTTAACACTTTTTAAATTCTTTTTAAAAAATAAAAACTTGGCTGGAATCAGGCCACGAAGTGCATTACAATCCGCTCCTCTTTGCTACCCATTACCTTGTCTTCCACAACGCGGCTGCAGCTCGTAAACACCTCGGCCCTCGGCACTTAAACTCCCCAGCTCTTAAATCCCAATCCACATAAAACATCTTTACTGTCCTCACAACTTTTCCACATCTCCTTTGAAAGTGAAACTCTGACAATGAATTAGCACAAAACGCAATTTTGTAGTGCTTCCATTAGCTAAACTATTATTAGTGGTAAGAAAGTATTTGTAGTTGTGTTTTGCCAAGCTCAGCCCCACATACACTTGTGCTCCCCCTATTAGGCAGAATTAGGACAAGCTTTACTAAGTCTCTGAGTTTAGTTTCTCTATTTAAAATCCTACATGCTCTCATCATACATGCTCTCATCATACATGCTCTCATCCTACATGCTCTCATCCTACATGCTAATATCCTACATGCTTTCTTCATACATGCTCTTATCCTACATGCTAAAATTCTATATGCTAAAATCCTACATGCTAATATCCTACATGCTTTCACTCATTTAATTTCATGACACTTTGGAGATTCTGGTATTTTGAGAGTGCCATGCTAAAATGAATAGCACTTATTATTTAACTTTTATTATTAAACTTATTTTTATGAAGAGAGAGAGCGAGCGAAAGGTAAACTGTTTTATCTAAAACACTGCTGGTATTTGTGCACATAGCCTCATCCCTGACCTGCATCCCATTAACATCTGATGTTTTTATTTGTAGGAACCAGTGAGTGTAATTAGACTTTTTTGAGTGTTTTGTTAAAAATAACCACATTTTCTTTGAATTATATACACCATTTTAAATATGTCTTTTAAGCTAACTGAAGAGTCACATCATCACTCAACTGATTCTGCGTGTTACAACCAGCTGATGCAGGGCTGATCTTCTTTTATTTAACTTATCAATTACAAAGAAGGTATAGTGATAAATAAACAGACATTTTTGTGTCAGTCAGTAACAAATGACTTTTTTAAAAAATGTGAAACATAGTTTTATTTACCTGCTCATTTGATATGACAAATGTCAAACTTGATTATAAGCCAGCTTTATGATGAAATTAATGGTGGGAATGTTTAATAAAATCTCAGTAGAGCTGTCAGTCAAACTAGAGGACAAGTGCAAGGAGTCCTGAAGGTTAATGGCTGAGGAAACGCTGAGCGATTTAAACACCATATGGATAGGCTCATCATCTCCAAGCTGTTCAAGGTTGAACCCATCCAGAACACTGTAGGATTGAGATAATAGCCTTCTTTGCCCAACTGTTGTTAAGCTACCAATCTCCCGTCAGCTGCAGGGGAACTGATAAGCACTAGGACCCGAGACCCTGAACAACTTTCTGTTTCTGTCTCTCCTCTCTCAATCTTTGACTCATTTTTCTCATCCTTCACTCTGTCAGGTACACAATGCCAAGGTGTTAATGTCACACATTGTCTTTCTTTCTTGTTCCTCCACTCAACCATTCTTCCCTTTCTTTTCTATATTTCTCATTCCCATTTTTCCTCTCTCTCTCCTCTTTTACTTCTTAGCTACACACACATACACATCTGAGAGTGTCTCGCCCTCAGAGCCATCTGTTTCCAGGCAGCCTGTGAGTGTTGGTGAAATATGTAGGGCCTAATTAATTCAACCAAATTGTTTTAGAATAGATTAATACAATAATGGCAGCGCATGAAAGGTTATTTCAAGTACACCACTCAGCTAATCTCATCAAAGGGTAGATTTTACTCATCTGCACTCGGCTAACACCCACTCCCATATAGAGCTTCATATACAGGAAGCCAGTTTGTTAGTGAAGAAAGTTCTCCGTTGAAGTGCTGATATGCAAAGACATTTGTGAGCCACTCAATAAAGACATACTTCACTGGAATGAAAGCAATAGGTTATATATAAAGGTGTGTACTTTGCTGACTTCATGTATTATAGGAATTAAATGGGTTTACAACAGTAAAATTATGCTTGTTTTATAGTAAAGTTGTGGCGCTGCTCAGTAGAAAGGCCACAGCTGTCCAAAAATACAGGATTTTGCACTGATCTTGGTAAAGACCAGTTCAAGATTGTTGTGTCTTAGCAACCACAAGCAGCATCTTGACACACATTGTAACCTGTGTTGGATAAATGACATAGTGTGGCAGTATAATAAAATTATTATTGCTTAAACTCTCACTAGCTGAATATATAGGGCTCTTCTCAGCTTTTGTTTAGAATTACATGTGCATGATGGTATTTTAGGGTTTTGGTTTGAACTGGCAACCTTTTAATTTTAGATGTCTAGATGTAGCTCGTACACACTGCATAAGATGGATCTTTGATTGCTTTTCTTTGGATGGTTGCTTAGCAGAACAGCTGGTGATGTCTGTGACCGCCAGGAAGAGAACAATAGTCACTCACTTGAAGACATTATGAATTATATGTCGACTTTCTCATTAAGCAGTGTCATTTTAAAGTACTTGGTAACCTTATTAGGAATACAACGTTTCCTTATGGTTATTTTTTTATGATTGTCTCTGAAGGAGGAATCTGACCTTCAGGGTGAAAAATGTTCATCTACTTATAAAACTGCAGCTCTTTTTCCTTCTGACGCTGTTATCTTATAAAGATTTTGTTTTGATTTAAGAGAATCAATAGTTTGTTTTGCCATCTGCTGAAAGTACTTATATGGCCTTTGCCCTGACCCTACTGCAACTTAATCACTCAAAAGACATTCACAATTAAGCTAACAACGATGTTTTACAAGTAAATGTCTGATTTTCTAATCTAAATCTACCATAATACAATACATATAATATCCGTCACCTGACCTAACCTGTGCAAGGTGTGAAGCAGATGAGCCAAAGTATCTCTGCTGTTGTTAATTTAGATGAATACCAACCTCACCGTCCTCCCCCGAGAGGTGAACTAACAGAATCCCTGCTTGGCTTCCAAAGCTGGCGTCTATAGACAGCTCCGGTTCATTAACAGGAGTATTATGGCTGAACCACTTGCAATTAGGAATGTGTTTAAGAGGGTGCCATGCGCATCCAAGCACACATACATTTACACCAGGGTGTGCAAATGTCTGGGTGCACACTTACCCTTACACCTACGGTATACACACATACACAGTTGCGGAGTGTTGGTTGCATTTTTAAGGGGAGGAATATGATAATGAACCTGGCTTGATGGAGTAATTAGCTGGGCTAAATGGAAATCCCACGAGGTTCAGTGATAGTTAGCAGATGTTCTCTGAAATACATTAAAGACCAAACGTCTTGTGAAGGGGGGAAAGAGTGAGGGTGAGTTAAGAGGGGAAATTGTTGCCACTGTTGAAAAAGTTTGAGGTTTGTCAAATAAAGAGAGGAATGTGACGCCCTAATTTCTGTGGTGGGAGTCGTATATTTGGAAAACAATGCTTCAGTGGGTGTGGAGGAATAAATCAGCTGATCACTCATGTGGCTTACAGGAGTAAAAGAATCATAAAAACACGGCAACCTCAAGCTTTTAAACTGAGAACTTTTATGACCGGGGAACGCTCTTGTTAAATTTGCTTTTGATTATGAAGCTGAACCAGCTTGTTTAGAAGCAACACATTAAATGTGATAATAAATCTGGTAAAGGAAACATTTTAGATTTAATAAACATTAAACATGCTTCTTTAATGGATGTGGTGTTTGTGATGATGCTGTCTCACACCACTGTTTGGTTTTTTCCCCTAGAAGACAATATAATGATTCTGCATGCAGGTTGTGTTTAGTAGTAGTTTTATTACAGCAGTTAAAATATGTTTTTTTCACTTTATAATGTTCATCTCTGCAGCTGTAGTAAATGGCTGCCTTCAAATGGCTGAGAGGCTAAATCTATAGCGTGCAGTAGCAACATCAGTGGCACCAATGAAGGCGTTGAAGTCAGACTCCACAGCTAGCTAGCGTGCTAAGTCATACTGAGAAGAGCCATCTGCTTCCCTGTCTGAACTTTAGAACAAAGACACCAGGCTGTCAAAGTTTCCTTCAAACAGAGAAGTGCACCCTGACTCAATCACTAGAATACGCACACAGGCACAATGCCATGCACACACACACATATTCCACCCACACGTGCACGTACACTTTGGACTTGTTTCCTTCTCCTTCCACACAATGGACATTCCCATCCTTAGCTAACATGCTTATCTGGTTATGGGTTAATTTTGGGTTAATTATAGTTTCTCATTTTTCAAACTCATAAATAGTAGCCTGAAAATCTAAAAGAGGGTTGTGGTTTAGAAAAAAAACATGTAATGTGACTGCATCAGGCCACTTGATGGTACCAGTTCAGATTGAGGGAGACACAATTCATTTGTTCCAGTTCGTCCATGTGGTCAGTAGGTGTAAAGCAGCTGCAGGAAGTGTAATAATGACTTCCTATTTGCCCCTCCTGCCTCCACCCACTCATCATTTATAGCTGGCCATGTGGCGCTGTATGGACCCGCTCCATTGTTAACATAAAGCCACAAAACACAAACCTGTGTCGGTCAAAAAAACAAAACAAACATCTTTATGACACATCACTAACATGTATCCTAAAGTCAACTGGTTTCATACTTAGCCACAGCAGCTGATGTAATCCCCATTTTTCATGGGTGGGTGAGCTTGAACTTCCAGTGACCTCACACCTTGATCTGTTGATCCATCACTGTTCCATTAATGCCATCTCTGCCTCCCTCTCACTTCACTTTGTTCTATCCTCTGACAACTGCAGGCACATCCAAACCATCGCATCTGAGCAAAGAGTGGAAAAAAAAGACCCTGGAAAACCTTTTAGTGCCCCTATTTTGACATACGTAATGTGTTCCAGAAGAGCACACTTGACCAAGCTTATCTGTGTACATTAAGTGTGACAAATGCCTGAGCATGAACCCTTCTGCACCATCTTGAGAGCACAGTTAAGATCAAGCTGCAGCACTTGGCTTTTTTTTTTTACATGTAGAAAAGTATTTTATTAGAACAGTAATTATACATTACGTGGGACGATCAAACTTTACTATGATTTACTAACATTTAGCTAATTTTAACACCTTTGATAAAATCAGACAGCTGTTACTTACAGTTGTGGTAGTATGCAATATAAGCAGTTCACTTTAAATGTTAGAGGAGAGGACATGTAGCGTTGCTCTGAGCAGGCTGCTATGAAGCCTTCCCCTGTGCTGAGGTGGAAGTTGTAATAATGCACTTCTCTCTCTAGGTAAATCCTTATCAACAATAACTTGTGGCATAACACAGAGGTAGTTTTATATCCTACAATTAGATCAGGTATTCATTAAAACCTGACAAAGATCCAATTAAGATTGAAAGTCTGTCAGAGGAGATGCTTACGTGGAGTGTTACAGTGAAGTTATGCACATTTAGCTATCTGAGCTTGTCATCAACACAAAAATCACAGCAGACATGGAAATACTTTGAACTAACCTGCAACTTTGTGCCTATAGATCAGAGATGGCCGCCAGTTTTAACTGAACATCAAAAAGACGTAGTTGCAAAAAAGAATGGATAATTTATAGAATTATTATTCATAATGCTTAAAATGCTCTGTAAACTATAAAGGTTATAGATGGTAATCGGTGCCTGGCCACCTGGTGCTGTCATGGTAACCTCTGTACTTGTCAAGAGTATAGATGTGACATCTGTCATGCTGTGCTTGGCCGTGTGTTTTGCCAAAAAGCTTGAACATAAGAATATAGAATATTCTCAAAAAATAAATGGTTAAAAATGTTGCAAGAGATCAGTTTTAATTTGATTCAATCTAAAAGTAACACTTGATACCTGATTGAATGCTCTGTTTATTTATTGTGTCCTTAAAATTGGGGCATCAATCTTACTAAGTCTTACTACTGTTAATATTTAAAGTATGGTTCAAATCTGAAATACTACATTCATATCAATAAAACTACTGTTTGGTCAATATAAATAATAGATTAAATATATGAATTTAAAAAAAAATCTTTTATATATCTAGCTTAATTATTTCCTCAAAGTGTATGTGCATTACTCAATACTATTTTAACAGGCTTTGGTCCAGTTTAATGTTTTGCAAGGTTATAAAGATGAAGTTTCTCATCATATTTTAATTCAATGCTTTTGTAAAGGATTTACGTATATCTCCACTTAACTTAATGTTTAGCCCGGCAAGAACAAGGGTTTGTTCAAACCCTTCTGTGAATCTTTGCAATGTTTTGAGGAAGATGAAATCATACCGTGTTGGTTAACCATTACCATGTTCAATTAGTCATTCTGAGTTTATATGAGAATTCCAGTTTACCCATCTCCTCCTTTTTTCCCCTCCTCCTTTCTTTCCTCATGCCACTGGTCTTACTTCATCCCATCCTTGCTAACAACTCTTGGCCACACAGTGACAAAGCCTGCCTTTTATGAGCTCCTTATCCTGCTTGGAAACATCAGTGTTGCAAGCACGCTGAAGCGCCATCTGCCAGTGCCCCTCCAAGCAGAAGATAAAGTTTGCATCTTTGCTTTTCATCCTCTCTGTGGATACAAAAAAACAGAAACACATGGAGACATAGCTACACAAGCACATACAGACAGTCTACTTTAGGTATTAGCATAGCTGTGCATGTGGCTGTGTGTGTGCATGCAAAAGGGAAAAAACCCCATCTGACTATGCTTCAGCACATTTTATCACCAGGCTTACAAAGAAATGTGAAATAAAATGCAGATAAGTTAGAAAAAGGTAATAAGAGTTTGACGGCAAATGACATAATTTGAAAGAGTGAAGAATCTCTTTAAAATCACTAGAATAAAAAATGACCTTGGTACCTAGTTATGCTAATATATGTTATTTATATATTTTTTCATTTAATCAATTTATTTGATTCATTCAACCCAAGTGGATCTATAAAGTAATAGTTACTGAGTTACTGAGGATGGGGAGGTCGGGGCAAGATAAATGGGCGTAGCAAACATTTTCAATGCAGAAATGTCACAAACGAAAGGTTTGAAATAAACACTAAACTGAAACTTGAAATGAAATACAACCCACAGGATGCAGTCGTATGCCGTCCCAAATAGTTGTCATGACACACCTACCCTCTGGAAGGTCATATGATACTGTAATAAAAAGTTGTAGCCAGTATTACACAGATAATGAATCTTTAACTACACAATGAAAGAGACTTTATTCAACTTGTGTAAGCAGGTGTACACTCACTAAAGTGTGTTATCACACATTGTCTCCTTTAGCACCATATAACTGAGTTACAGACTAAAGTTGCAGGCAATTGGGTGAAATATTGCTCTAAAAATGGGACACACCTTCTGGAAATATATAGCACCTTAAGTTTTGACATTTTTGGCATGGCAATCGCTTACACCTTCAGTCTGAATAGTATGTACAAATCACATCATATGTGCACAAATAATGTATGAAGAGTCGTAATTTCTGTGGTACAGTTGAAGCAAATGACAAAGCTTCATGTAGCTTTTTTATGATGCATTCTGAACATTACTTTCAATTTCAATGTGGACAAAGTTTAAACCACATCCATCCATTTTCCACTGCTTATCCGAGGTCGGGTCACGGGGGCAGCAACTTAAGGAGGGAAGCCCAGACTTCCCTCTCCCCAGCCACATTCACCAGCTCATCTGGGGGATCCCGAGGCGTTCCCAGGCCAGCCGCAAGATGTAATCGGTCCAGCGTGTCCTGGGTCTACCCCGGGGCCTCCTCCTCACCAGGGAGGCGTCCAGGAGGCATCCTAACCAGATGCCCGAGCCACCTCATCTGGCTCCTCTCCATGTGGAGGAGCAGCGGCTCTAATCTGAGTCCCTCCCGGATGGCCGAGCTTCTCACCCTATCTCTAAGGGAGACCTCGGCCAACCTGCGGAGAAGGTTCATTTGCTGAGATTGTTTAAACCACATGTTTGTATCAAATTATGTTTCTACCTCAAATATAGTCTTGAAAAATGTATATATCAATTAATTAGCTGATTAGTTGCTTTGAAAAAAATGTTATAGGTATTATGATAACAAAACCAACACAAGGTACAAGGTATTCCTCCTGTTTTTCTGGTCCTGGAACAGGAGTCTGCCCATTCGGAAACTTTCTTTTTCTTTTATTAGTATTTTCACAGTTTATTATGAACAGTGGATAAAGATGTATACACAATGCAGAATAGTTCAGTCAAATAGTAAATTTGGACCAGGTTTCTTGGAAAGTTTTTCATAATCTTTCTTATTCTCAGAACAAAAAAACTTAAACTGACATTAATTTAATGAACACACCATCTCTTTTGTTTATCAAAGCTTCTTTCCTCAAAATAATGCAATATTTAAAATCTGTGGCTTTAAACGTTTAGGTGACACAATCTGCTCAGTCTCATTTATCGTACAAGCAGAAAAATTATTCTGCTTTTTTCTTTTTTTTAACCCAAAAGTATCATTTGGTTGAATAAGTGATTAAAGTCCTTTTCTGTCACTCAACAGATTTTGTTAAAATTGGCAACCTTATCCAAGTACATCTCGCATAGATTAATTTAATCCGATTCAGCTCTAAATGCATTTTAGCACCACGATAACCCCCAACAAATCTATAATGATGGCTTTAGCCTGAAACTAAAACAAGCCAAACTCTCTAATGGAGTCATCAGCCCACTCAGATTATCATCATCTGTTTGGGTGAGCTACCTCTGTGTTCCACACTCCTGCTCACACACACACACACACACACATACACATACCCCTCAGATTCCCAACTACAAGGAGCAAAGAAGCGTCAGGAGATGTTTAATTAAGACAACAGATCAATTAACAGCTCAATTAGCCTGGCTAATTAGGGGCTCAGTTGGAACAAAAGCTTGCTCTCTGCTCTCCCTTCCTGTTGGTCTCTCTCTCTCTCTCTCTCTCTCTCTCTCTCTCTCTGTCATACACATGAAATCATGTGCACTAGTCTCACATCCTCTCTCAAGGTTTTAACACGGTACATGATTGTCGCTATACAGCACATAATCCTACTTAATCGTCAGTCCAGATTTTGGCTGAAAATTGCCTGGAAGGGAGGATAGAAGCAAGAGTTTCAACACCCCCCTTCCCCTAGTTTTATCTGTCAATCCAGACAACTGGTGATTTCAGATGACTAATTGAAGGTGTAGCGGCCTGCAGGTTGGGGCATATATTGGTTAACCATTTCTTTTTGTGACTGGGTGAATAGCATCACCCAGTGATACTTAACTCTTGGAACATATGCACAAACATGCTTCTAAACTTAAACTTAAAAAAAAAAGTTTTGAGGATCACAGATCAACATATTGAAGGTTTTTTGGGTTTTGTTAAGTAAGGATGCTCTCCACATTATATGCTTCAGAATCTGCATGTTTTTGGCAAAGGCCCATGCTACAAACCCAGTCAATCAGGACAGTTGTGTGTTTGTTACACACCGCTCATGGTGTGTGTCTCTGAGAGAAGGACAGAAGGTTTTACACTCAAACTTTGTGCAAACTTTCAAAAACTGCACCAGGAGGCATCTCTCCATTGTGTAGCTGTGCAGCTTTACAGCTAATATGATGAAAACGATATCAGCAACAGTGAGCATGATTTTTCTGGAAAGGCCTCTTTCCTTATCGTGTGTGTTTGTTTGTGCTTACAGACTAATTCACAACTACAGGGATTGTTTACATATTTAAGCCAGCTCTTTTTATTTTCATGTTACTAAAACACAAAACTGAATTGACGCTAGTTAGGTTTAGCCAATATGATTAGGTTTGATGGTATTTTACTTAATAAAGTAGAAAATTTGTTTGACAATGTGACAAAGATCAATACACTGTTGGATAATAACACATAAGATAAAACAGATTTTTCTTTTAATTTTAAGTAATGCCGAACACTTTGTCTTACAAATGTATTACCTGACCATGTTAAGGCAAAGAGCTGTTATTCTCCAGTTATAAAGACAAAATAAGTCAACTTTGTTTAGCTTCTTCTTTATAATTTGTGTGAAAAAGGGTGATGTTGTGTGAAGGAGACAAACAGTGCAATGTCATTATTCACAGTATGTGAAAAGAGTTGTTCCATTATTTCTCAGATTCATCACATTATCACATTCATTGTGGTTCATTTACAAGTGTTGCAATATAGAGATAATTTTTGCAATTTTGCCTCAGATCTCTAAATAAAGTTGTAATACTTTAATAAATGTAAGATGGAAAGAAGATGGGATACATTTGTTTGTGAAGGTGCCTGGTGGCGTAACTTCTGCTGGGTGCGAGATAGATGTCCTCATCTACCCTCCCCAGGCTGTCCCTGGAGTGTTGGTCTGTGTGTACTGGTGAGCATGCATGCATATTCACTAGGATGCGTATGTGTGTGTATGTGTCTGTGTGTGGCACGCAGGGTTCAGATGCTCGGTCACCCCATATATCTCCAATGCAGCAGACAGGTCTGGGGTTCTGTTGCTGATGCACTGTCTGCTCTCATTACTGAGCAGGCCCAGGAGCGGGCCCAGGCTCTCACAGAAACCCACACACACACACACTCACACGGTCCTGCTGGGACAATTAAATACGACTGGAAACACTGGAAGAATCTGTGTAAAGTGAAGGAGACGGCTTGAAAACGGCTTTATATCTTTTCTTGTTGGTTTACCTTTACATACAGCCAGACTGATATAAACCCCGGCATCACAGTCACACTCGCTAACACACCCACACAACCACAATAGCACACACTGTGCAAGTCTTGTGACAAGATGACTGACAGAAGGACAGGCTGTTGCCACATGACTTCCTCTCTCTCTACACACACACAAACATACACTTCCCTATGTTCCAGTGTTAATAAATTGTGTCCCAGCATCTGCGTGTGCTGACGGCAGCCTCCTTCTGCTGTGTGCTCTGAAATGACGATGACGTCCTTTAGCCACCGACTTTCCTTCCTGTATCTGGACAGAATTATGCCTCAGTCACTAGTTGCAACAACACCAAAAAAGTTTTACTTTAGTCATTTACAATAAAAAAAAAAAACAGTTTATACTCTAAGAGATGCTTACAACAGAAGAACGGAAGAGTTAAATGCTAAATCATAATCCACAGAATCACAGTTGTATGGTAGATTTACAAAAAGGAGCTTATAAGGGACAGGTTTCTGGTTCATATATCGTGTTATCGAAGCAGTTTCTGTCAGAATATCGTTTACAAACCTTAAAAGAAGGAAAAAGTTGAGGTTCAGGTTTTACCTGGAATATTTTGGCAAGGCACCAGGTGTTATCTGTCAATGAGGCCACCGAGGTTAGACTTGAAAGAATTTCAATAACTGTGTAAAACATGTTAACACTACACATTTTAATCAGGCTCCCTGCGGTGTCAGAATCTGTGACTTTTCTGTTCAATCAGCGCTCGTACTGGAGGTAAGCATAAAGCCCCCTGAGGACTGTCTCACAAAAGTAGAATTAAGTTAGCACAGCTTGACCAAGCCCTTTCAGAGCATCATGGCTTAATTGATTTCACAAATAACAAGCCAGGTTGACCAGGAATGACTAAGTCAAGTCAGGTATAAATAATCCTACTTCATACATTCATGGCAATCTTCAAAGAATAACTTATGGAAAATTTGCTGCTCATTACTTAACAAAACCTACTATAACTTCATCATTTCACTTCAGTAGATTAATAAAGTACTTAACCTCCAGTATGTTCATAGGCATGAGAACATCTGTAAAACAGGAGAGCATTTTTTTTCTTTTTGGTATATGGTAATAGTGGATATTTTCCTTCTTGTGAATTGGAAAGATAGCTTTAATAGTATAATACTGGTCTGTATTGGTCTAAGGTACAAACTACAAGAAGACAACTGAGTACCCTCTGCTGAGGTTACAAGAGCAGTACCCTTGAGGGTACCATCAAGGTTTTCTATCTCTAGGTACAAAGTTCAGTTAGGAGCTATCTATCTGAAATGGCACTCCCTGTGAAGTCAGTTTTAGACTGGTGTCATGCCACTGTTTTATTGTGTTGTTTACAGCTTTTTGGATTTTTTTATTTGCACTTTTTAAAAGGAAACGAAAACGGTCACTTCTCCAAGTATGATGCAGAGGAGTTGAGCAGCCTGGGAAAATCAATCCGAGTAAAATCAACATCTCCTAAAAAGTTAGAACAGAATGGTAGCAGGATAAACCCAAGTGTGTAGATGTATACAGAAAGGAGAGATGTTAAGCATAGAGCAAAGTGGAGCAGCCAGCCAGAGGAAGATTCCAGCAGAGGATAATTGGCCTTAAGCCATTCCTCTGGCCTGCTGCTCTCTGAATAATGCATGGTCTTTTTAATGAAGCCCTTTTTTGTTGTCTTTTTACTTCTCCAGGATGTAGGGTAAAATTAGCATACTCCTGTGTGTGCATCTTAATGAGGGTTTGGCTACCAAGGCTCAATTGTGCTTTGCCCCATTCTAACTGATCTTAGCTTAAAGGTAAGATAAGCATAGCCGTAACAAGAGTTCAAACCTCCCCCCCCCCCCGTCAGTTTATGTAGACAATGTGGCTTCATCAAAGTGCTTTCGCAATAATGAAGAAAGGGGGGCTTTGCATTGTAACACAGCAGTGATCTCTCTGAAGATTGGGGTCCATGTAGCGGTGCCTACTTTAAGTCATCCAATGTCACAAAAAAAATTAACCGTTCATTCATTTGTAAGCGTTAAAAATGTCCAAAGAATTTGCATATGAACGCTTTCACACGAGATTTACTGTAAGACTTCTCCTGGCCTCAAAATGTCTTTCTTTCTGAAGTGTTTAAAGCCCGTGCTTTAGTGGGACAGGAGAGCATTCCTCAGTCACTGGGGCATGTGCAAAAATTCCTTAATCCTACTG
The DNA here is from genome assembly GCA_037177535.1 of Pseudomugil gertrudae. NCBI lineage: Eukaryota > Metazoa > Chordata > Actinopteri > Atheriniformes > Pseudomugilidae > Pseudomugil > Pseudomugil gertrudae. Next base: position 11,364,015 of record JBAMHV010000021.1, on the reverse strand, counting down.
TAGACCCAATTTCATCTATAGGCAAATGCTTAGTGAAGCATTGAGCTGCGATCAAGCCTTGTGCTGTAGAAAGAGCGGGACTGAGTGGGTCAGAGGCAGCTATGTAGAAGAAAAAAGAAAGCAAGGAGTGCAACTCCTATGCTGCTTTTGTCCTTTAGCTTTGAAGGAAGGAAGATACAAGCAGCTGTATCTGTGCTTGGTAATCTTACAGTGCTTGATGGTTATGTGACATGCAGCGTAGGATGGAAGTGGATGGAGACAATAGAGACCTCATAGTATGTGTGCAAATTGATTTGTGAAACATGAAATGGTAATTCTTCAGGTTTCTTTGAGTGCAGTGGTTTCTTTGGGATGCACATGACAAAATACATTTTCTACACAAGCAGCTATTTGGCTGCTTATTTGTTGCTGTTTACTGCAGACTTATAAGTAGCGGCTGAGTGATTTTTTAACATCTGCTTTTATTTGTCCAGCCCATCGAGTCACCAGACTTGCTTTTTATTGTTGGTTTTTGGCATTTCTTCATCAAACAATTTACCACAAGCTTAGAGGTATGGTATGTCAAGAATACTGCAGTTGACAACAACAGCGCTGGCCTAACAAACCACACTTGGCTCTAACTGTGTTTTCTCCAAACAGAGTTGCCTGGATAATTAACCTGTACATTAACTTCCAGGATGATAAAAAGCAGCATGTGGATATGAGCTCAGTGAGTCATGGAGATTGATCCTGAGTGTGATGGGATGGCAGAGGCAGGATGCCTCAGTTTGGCAGATGCTCCATACCTGTCAATTCTCACATTCTGTTCCGTCTACCAGGTTCAGAGAGAGTCTCATTTCCTAGTTTGGCTCACAAAGAAGTCTGGCACAGGAACAGAATAAGAAGTGAAGTTACAAGATGTTGCGTTTCTGGGAGTGTGTAGCAGCAAACTTTCTGACATCTTGAGCAACTAATTTGTTCTCCATGATGGACTAGACTCATAGCTGGGTTGTTGCTTTGGCTGGCAGTGTACACAGTTGCCACATCTTTTGACAAAACTCTTGTTTAATGACAGGAACTCTGAATTTGGACTTTACACTTCATTTATTTTTTTTCATTGCTGGTAAACTAAATAAAAAAACTGTTTCCTGATTTTTGTTATGCTGTTTGTGATCATTTCCTACAGCTGATGGTCCACACCAGTGCACATCTTTAAAACTTGGCATAAACCTCTCCTGTGTGCTGAGTAAAAGCCTGTGGGACTCCAGGTCAACCCACCACTGGGCACTGGGCTCCAAGTAATGGGTTAGTGGCAGCAGGCACTGGGAACTGGACAGTGAGTTGGGACACAATAGCAGAAAGCTGGTCCAGGCCAAAATCAGGCCAAGTAGTTGCAATCAGTGGTGCATGAAGAGACCTGGCGCGGGCTTTCAGCTGCTTTTCCACTCTTCTCTAGTCCTACAGCGTAGTGATGCATCACCAGCCACGGTCTGTCCTTTCTCTATCAGCATCATTTTGTCTTTTCTGAAACATTTTTTTCAGCGTTTTAACTTTGTGTTGGAACATTGCAGGATTTCCTTTGTCTTTCCTTTGTTTTTATTAATGCTTTATTCATAGTATAGGCCTTGTAAAATAGTCACTACCTCCAATTATTTTCACAGAATCATTCTCTGGTTTTTTTTAGCCTGTTGTCCAACAAAAGTATAATAGAAATCTCAATATGTATCATGGATCTATAGAAAATCATGGGAAAACTAATTAAAAGAATAAATCATTAATAGCTGCTAAATTTTAAGATGAAGTTTGCAAACTTTTCTGTAGCTGTGTTCTACTAAATGACTGACCATGAGCAACATCAGTGTTTTGATCTGCTGTCTCCAGCTTCTGTCTAATTTTCACCACCATCTATGTTTAATAAGCATACCTCTTTCATAGAAAAGCAAAAAAGAGGACATCTCCAATCATCAGAGCAGCAGGGAACCTCTCCAATGTTAAATTAACTATGTGAAGGCAGCTGCTCTTTCAGCTCAAACCCTTTTTGTTGTGTAGTGAAAACAATGAATAATTCTTTTTGCACCCCATATGTGGGCGTTGGGAACAGGACAGCCGGCAGGACTACAATCCGCAGCCTAGATCAAAAAGGCAAACGTTGAAAATGAATGCACATATCGAGAAGGGGGAGTGGAGGTAATACAAACAAATGTTTGTTAGATTTAGAGCATCCCCTTTTCTGCCACCATAACACAAGGCAGAGGTAACGTATATGTGTGTATGTGTAGGGGGCAAACTGAGGGTGTTTAAATGGGATGTGTGCTGGATGACATCACACTGGATGGCCAGAATTTATGAAACAATGCTCTGTTTACATACAGTTTCCAACAGATGCATAAGAAAAAGCAACTTCAATAGTAGATGAATGTATACAAGCATCGTGGTGGAGTGGTGGTCTCACAGCATGAAGGTTGCTGGGTCGAGCCTCAGAAGATTTGAACAGTAGTCTTTCTGTTTGGAGTTTGCTTGTTCTGTGCATGTGTGGGTCCTCTCCGTGTACTCCGGTTTCCTCTCACCTTCAAGATATGCATGTTAGAATAATTGCTATTGTTTAAATGATCACCTGTAAGTGGCTTTGGATAAAGCGTCTGCCTAATGATTGTAGGATAGGTTGTAATACTCAATTTCTTGGACAATTCTGGATTGTAACAGAAGGATCTACAGAATATGAATCTTAATAAAAGCTCAAATGAAATCCAACTTTCCCAGAAGTTGGAGAACTGTATGTAATGTTAATAAAATGTTATGAGTGTCTGGAAACAATTCTAGCTCTGCAATATAAATGGTACAGGTGCAGTTGATATTTGAAGTGAACATTTTTACTGAAACATATTCTCACTTTCAATTTGGTGCCACATTTAAAAAATGTGGAAGGGGATGGAAAAAGTTCTGTCAACAAATGAGAGAAAATGAATAACTGAACAAAAACCTCCCCACAAAACATCTCTGAAAGACTCCTTTCTGGGAAAAAAATTCAACATCTTCTAATTTTTAATTGCAAAGAATGTGAGTAGCCTAATTTTAGCTTCAGGTTATTTTTGGAGATATTTAGAACTCAGGAAAATGATTGTTGGTGAATAAAGTTAATTATTTCAACCACAAACTTCACCATGTAAAGAAAACATTTTTTATAAATGTGTGATTTTCTATGGTTAACATTTAAGTAACACAATGCAACTTTTTGACCTTGTTTTGTTGGCACAGTGACATTTATTATGTACATATTTAGAGTCATCGTTTCTCAACAACGCTCCGAGGCTAAGAAATCGCACCTCATTACTTTTTTTTCCCAGGATGCTGCATCAAGTGCCAGCATCTGGATATCAACACAACAATTTTTAAACAGTTGGCACGGCTGATTCATCAAAGACAGTCAAGGGGACATAATTGAAGGAAGAGAGGAAAAAGAGAGAGTGACACTGCAAAAAAAAAGACGAGTCCACTTAGGACTAAGTTTTACTAACTAGACTGAGCTCAGGGTACAGAAAAGATGCATAAGAGATGCTGAATTAACTCGTCGGCAGGGATTGTTAACTGAAAACATCTGCCAAAGTGCCAACAGGCAAGGTGGAAAACTCTGCCACTGTCTGATCCTAATGTAGAATATGGATGCCACATCCTCCCAAATTACCTGAGAGCCCGGCGTTACATAGGCTATACTTATTTTCTCAGACATTTTGCATCGCTTTATGGAAAAAACTCAAAATTCTGCAACTGCAGTTAGATTTTTCTCTTCTTCCCCTTAATAAACACCAAGATTACACATTAAGAATTTTGTCATATCACATAATAAATGGTAAATATCCACAAAATGTTTTTGTATTTTTTATATAGTTTGTTCAAAGGACAAATGAAGACCTCATATTAAAAAAATAACTTGTCCTACCACTTGTTTATGGGTTAAGTTTTTAAGGGTTAAGGTGATGGACCACCTGCTTACAACTTTCTTTTAGAATAAAGCTCAGCAAGCATGTACTAGGGCACATTAGTGGCATGAGTGACTTGCACACCCTCAAAAGTATAATGAATGTTAATTGAGGTTAAAGCCTTTGCTTATTTTACAGAGATGATGCCAAGGCACATTAAACCCATTTATAATATGGCAAAAGGGTCTGGGTTGTAAACTCTTTAGCCTGTCATGCAGATCAGTAATACTAAAAAAATTTGTGGCCTTAAGAAAAAAAGAGAAAAAAATTCATTTCAACATGTTTTTTTTAGCTATTTTTAAGGAAACTATTTACTTTGCTTATAATCATACAGCTAGTGTTTTTTTTGTATTTTTTATTTCCCCAAACAGCACAGAAGCTTTATTTACACCTCACCGATGAAGACCTAATTCCCCAAAGCTTGTTTCCCACCCCCAGCACCTTATGTGCACCTTATGTACCACTTGCTACAATGTCACAGTGTCCCTTAGATCTTTTTCTCTCCTTCTCACTTCAGTTGTGATACCTGTGAAGCTTCTGCCAACTTAACAAAAAAGCAGAAACACCTTTGGAAAATAAAGTCAGATTGTTGGTGTGTTGTCTGCAGGGCATTCACCTGCCTGACAAACACAGAGAGGGGCAAAGAAAGGAAAGTGAGGTGAAAGGGAAAAAAAGCTAAAAATCTTTACAGAGCTCCTCTGCATTCACACATATTTTTGGCAGTTTTGCGTTGAAGGCGAAGCGAAGCAGTAGTTCAGCAGGTTTTGTGACTCACTAAGGGACTTTTCTGAGAACGGACGTAGAGTTTATTATTAGCCAATAATTCCAGCAGCTGCAGTGAGGCAGTCAGTCTATATGAGAAAATATGGGAAAATGATGCAGTGTGTGTTTACAATGATTTGGTTTGCAGGAAGAATCCAATAAAGATGATGAAGAAGCCTCATCTCCGCACCTCGCAGGGCTGGGTTGGGTGGCAGAGTACTCAGTGGAGTGAGAGGAGACGGAGCACAGGGAGAGGGAAGTGATTACTGTCGTTAAGTCGACAGGAAATGTTGCATCTCTTTGACGTTTAGTAATGATCGCAGCAGCTGGGAACAATAAAACTCCGGCATTGCGCAATTATTGGCCTGCTTCACTTACATTGGATAAAAGTAATAATGCATATTATCCCCACATCCCCCTTCAAAGTCGCACCAGCGAGGGAGAAGAGGCAGCAAATCTCATTTGCTGCGCAGGAAGCTGAGTAGGCTGACTGTTATGATTGACTGGAGCAAGACTTCCTGCAGTGCTCTGTGATTTGACCGCTCTCACTCTCTTGCTCACAATATCAATTCATCTATCTTTTTCTCCTTTATTTAATTTCTTATGATTTGAGTTTTTGCCTTTGAGACAAAGAGGGAAGATCATCAAGTTAAAATGATGCCCAGAGAGCGCTGAAAGCAGCTTGGAGTCATAACAGACAGAAACAAACATTTCCAGTCTTTTAAAAAGTCATAGGCAACAAATAGTCAGACAATGATGCCGTTATCGTATCACTGTCACATTTCATAATGTTTTACTCTTTACTCCTTCATGTTGTGTTCTTCATAAACTTTACAACCAGTTAAAGGTTTCAATAACATCATTCTGGATAGTTTTGCAATTAATAAACACCCATTTTCATTTCAATGCCATGTGAAGTTGTCTGAGTAAGAAAAAACTCAAAAAGGAAAAGCAAAAAACAAGATGTGTAGATATAATTTATTATAATCCAAAAATGCACTTAACTCTTAATTGTCAGAGCAATCCTCCTATTTTTATTTTACTTTAGTGCGACGACTGACCTCTGTTCCCTTTCCTTAGTACAACTTTAATTTATATTCTTTGGCTCATCTGCTTCATTTTGTAGCCCTAAAACAAACAAAGCATTCTCAAACTAAAGTTTTTTTTTACATCATTGTAAAAATCTCTTAAAAGTTTATTCAAACCACCACATGTATCTTTATATATTTGTACAGTGAATTTTTCAACATCACTGACAGTAACTAACAAAAACTTTTCCGATGAGCTCTTTTTGAAAGGTAGAAAAAGTAGACCCTGTCATGTGAGAAAATAATGCTTTAATTATTCATACATGTACTAGAACCACTGGTTAAAAACTTAATACAGTTTACTCACGTTTACTTATTTGAAGACTTAATTTGAAGGATTTGAATTCAATGTACCATGAATGCTGTTTTGATGCTGCTCAATAACATTTTTTAAATCAATAAAAAGTAGATTTTTAATCATGCAAAACTGATTTATTTAAACTTCTAAAGATTTTCTTCAATAGCATTTTACTTTAGCCAGTGCTTACCTGTCTGACCACGATGTGATTACAATGTTAGGATACTGAGGAAAAACTACAACTTTTGTTACCCGGTCATATTTAAATATATTACAGACAGTCTTAAATCTGAAGTTAATGCTGAAAAAAGTGGAAAGTGATCATTTCCTCCGATCCACGTCACAAACTTTGTGTATTACAATAAAGAACATTTTATATTTTCACACAAGCACATTTTGGTATTTTACAGTTATCGTTGATCATGGCTGAAGAATATTAATTAAATAATATGATACTGTCACTATGAGTAGATAGATGGATAGATGGATAGATGGATAGATGGATAGATGGTTAGATGGTTAGATGGATAGATGGATAGATGGATAGATGGATAGATGGATAGATGGATAGATGGATAGATAGATAGATAGATAGATAGATAGATAGATAGATAGATGGATAGATGGATAGATGGATAGATGGATAGATGGATAGATGGATAGATAGATAGATAGATAGATGGATAGATGGATAGATAGATAGATGGATGGATGGATAGATAGATAGATAGATAGATAGATACTTTATTGATCCTTTACAGGAAATTGCAACAACAGCTTATGAAGTCATGTAATATGGGCATTAAACTGATTGAGGTTGGAATAAAACTCCTCCTGAGTCTCTCTGACTTGCACTTTGGTAAACGCAGTCTGTGGCTAAAGGTGCTACTATTGATCAGCTCCAGTGCATGAAGTGGGTGAGAGGTGTTGTCCATAATAGACCTCAGTTTAGAGAGCGTCCTTCCCTCTGTCACCTGCTGGACTATTGGTAGTTCAGACCCCCCCACAGGGCCTGCTTTTTTAATGAGTTTGTTTACTTTCTCTCCAACAGACCACAATATAAGTGGTCCAAACCTTAGATAGCCCTGTTTCCTGTCTGTAATTATTCATAATATAATATAATATAATATAATCATAATAAATTATGTTTATCTCTAATATTGACAGTGCACTTGTTGATATTGTTTCAGAAAATGCTCAGTGTGCTTTGTAGACTCACGTTTCATCTTACTGTAATGACGTATTTCTTCTGTTGATTCATTTATGGAGATGTTTATTATTCCATTATATTTCTGCAGTAAATGACTCTCACTTATTCATGCTAATAAACTATATTTGAATTCCCAAGAGGACCAGAGACAGTTTCTAAAGTATCATCTTCTAAATCTCATGAAGGCTTGCAGATGTGTTTTGACCTTTCTGTCCTGTGTGAATATGTGAGAGTGCCTGCATGTGTCGAGGTTACATCCAGTGGCATATTAATGATTGATTACAATAGTGGGGCCTGTGCATGAATATTAACGTCAAAGTAAAAGGAATTCTGAAGCTACTATTTTCTCTTCACTATTGTTAGTGCAAACATGCAAAAAGACAGGATGTAATGTAAATGAGTAGGTTGGGACTCAAACTGACGATTAATTTCTTTTATGTTTGAAAACTGCTTGCCAGTTCATTATAGATGTAAACATCCTCCCTCTCAAGTCCTAAAATATATTGCTGAGGGCTGGTGTGACATTGCGTAGGAGCACTTAAACCTCGTAGAAAGGCAAAGAAGGAAACTAGATGATCTTCATCTCGTGCCTTGATTTCCTGTCTAGGAGTTGCTTTAACAACAATAGAAGCAAACTGTTCTATTGAAGAGAAAAGTGTTCTGCTAAACGGGGAAAAAAAAGAAAAACAATCAGATACCTCAGAGTGCTTTCTCAGAAACTCCTCTGACACCGGATGCTTACTTTTAGATATAGCGAGTGTGTGGTTGTGTGTGTCTTCCGGGATACTTTTACCCTTTTTTGGAGGGGCTTTGAAGGAAGCTATCAAAACCTCAGTCTTTCATCTCCTCCGGCCCCAGCGCTCTCTGCTCCTCCGCAGGTGGTTTCCCCTCCAGTCCTTACACTTTTGTCTCGCTTAGTCGTGCCCACACCTTCTTCACCTTTACCTCAGGAAAAACAGACAGATATGCTCCACTGCTGTCCTTAAATAGTTTATACGATTCCTCTTGGAAATACAGCATTTACAACATGATTTTTTTTTGGCAATTCCTTCCTTTGCTCTCTCATAACAAAAAGGTACATGATGGAGAAGATGATAAAACTCAGCAGGCAGTGATGATATTTACAATGATTTACCCATGTTTTTTCAGGTTTCTGTCACTTCTTATGAGTCGGGTAAAGATGCTGACTTGGTGTTTATGAAGTTCACACTAATTTGGAGACTTTGAGATGTCCCTTAACTTATTTTATTTTGTTATATTGTACGTAAGATTAGTTTGAAACAAATGTTGAGAGGCTTAGTATGGTTTTTTGATGAACCTCCCCATCCCATTGGCTTAATTATTTCCCTTCTCAGTAATGAGAAAATCAGAGTACTTACATTTTTAGGTCATTTCAGGTCACTGTTTGTTACATGTCTCGCCAGTCAGAGGAGTGAGATGTGGCAAACTATATATCCCTCTCTCTGTTTTTGTTTCTGTTTCCCTCACCCCTCTCTCTCAAAGTTTCCCTCTCTCTGGCTGGGCGGCCGCAGGTTTCCAAACAAACTAGCCGAAACATGTTGTCTGTGAGTCCGTCTATCCAGCCCTCCTGCTGGGCAACAAAGCTGCCATCCACAATGTAAGCAGGTGGCGCTGGCATCGCAGGGAGGATGGGCAGAGCGTGTAGGCGTCACACAGGCGACGCCAATCCAAAATTCCCAGCTGACCCCCAAAACCAAGGCTCGGGCTTTGCTTGCCAATCTTGTTCTCTTGTTTTTCTTGCAGCATTCATATTTTCCGTTGAAGAATTGCATTCTGGACCCTTTATGCTTCACTTTGTTTCGGTATCTTGCTTTTTGCCTGCATATCTAAATATCACTGTCTTTCTCCCTGTGTTTGCTTTGTGGGGGTGCTGTTTAGCCAATGGGACCAGCAGTAGGCCTCAGGCCAGCCGCCTTCGGTTGGACGTTAATGAACGGAACAAGAGTGGGCACATCTGATGAGGCTGGCCATGCTGTCAACTGATTTTCATCTGGTGTGTGTGTGTGTGCGCTTGTGTGCATCTGACAACAGGTGCAGACCAGATCTGTATGCACTGACAAAATACAGACTCTGCTGTGCCAACACAGGTGATTTCTACCTAAGACACACAAACACAGATTTCTTACTATTTATCCCCCCATTCTGAAGCAGGAAGTGCCTCGAAGAACTAACTAAATGACAGTTTGATTACCTAGATTATCTGGAGAGTTTGAACTCCGACTCCCTCCACTGGGTCCTGCATTGATAAATTTTAAATTATTGTCTGAAAGCCGATGATGTAAAAGCAGTCAGATATACAAACGAGGAAACACCTGTCACATACAGCCTTCAGTAAAGCGACTCACTCATAAACACCCTACACACACTCAGTGGAAGATCTGAGTGACAACATCCTGTTCCTCTCTTGTTGTCAACAGGCCTGAAGCAACAACAGTATAAGCGTCTGTGTTCATTAGAACAGTACCTGTCTGGGGCTCCCTTAACCACCTGGATTTTCAAACAAAGGCAGCTAACTCTCCTAATTGTTCTTACAATATGCCACAGGCAAAGAAAATTCAAAGTGGCACAGAAACAACAGAAGCGAGCATCTCAGTGTTCCCAAATGTCACATTATTGTGTATTGTGCATGGACAGAAGCTAACGAGACAGGGAGAAAGGAATGTGATTTTCCGTGGAGAGAGAAAAATTTTTACTCATCCAAAAATAACAGAGAACAAAGGCGGATAAATGAGTGAGTTTTTGAGCAGAAGCTAGTGGGCTTTGGCAGCACTGGCCAGGCAGGAGGGGAGAGAGACAGTGAGAGCTAGCTAGCGGCCCGTCCACACATCTGTCCACACAGCACGGGGTAGGTTCCAGCGACACCCACAGAAACAGGCTTAACCTTCTCTTCCCCCCACCACCTGTTCATTACTATGGGCCCCCCCACTGAGCTACCGCCGGTCTGCTCTTCTCCTCTCACCCGCTCCCTTGTTCTTGTTCTCTCTCTGTCTGCCACGACTCATCCCGCTCTTTCTTTGTTATCTTCTCATTCTGCTTTTACGCAGTCTCTCCCTGCTTCTTTTATTTGTTTATCTCTTTTACAATTTCACTTATTAGCAGTCACTGCACCTCACCTACCAGTGCTGGTCGCAGTTAGGAATCAGTGAAGCTATATGAGCCCTTTCTAATGGGGAGATGTCAACATTCAGGTTATTTTAGCCTGTGAGAGAAAAAGAGATGGCCGGTGTATGTGGAGGGAGAGAAAAGAGGCTTTTGATGAATTGTCTGTGAAAGTGCATCAGTCTACCCACATCTTCAAACCCCCCTGATGGCGCTTGTCCGCTTTCAGACTCATTTTTCTCCACATTGTTGGTAATTTAAGCGATCTTGCCCGTGGCATCATTCATAGTTGGCCCATTTAAATCCCCTTAGAAATTCTATTTGGAGAAAGGAAATGACAAGATTTAGCCTATTGAGGTATGCCAGAACATCATAAAAATCCAACATGGGAATATGAAAGATTGTAAAACTGTCATCATTGTTCCACTTTGTTATTGTGTGGAAAAAAGAGGACGAAACAGTCTCTGTACTTGTTGAAACTGATTTTTATGTTTGATCACTTATTTAGCTGAGGTGAGTCGTGAAGTCACCTCAGCGTTTGACAACCTCACTGAAACTCCTAACTGAGTGGACATGATGCAATAACAAATACATGCAAATCAAAGCAGGTCATGTGATGGACTGGCGACCTGTCCAGGGTGTCCCCCGCCTCTCACCCGTTATGAGCTGGGATTGGCTCCAGCCCTCCCGCGACCCCATTCAAACTAGTAGAAAATGGATGGATGGATGGAAAATCAAAGCATTATTAAATAAAGTAAGAATACTTCTTATCACTAAAATTTTAACTTACTATCATTTCTGTTCAAAACTAAAGGAATAAAAGGACAAAAATTAAATTGCACCCGCAGTCTCTCATATGGCATCACAGTGAGACAATTTGGCACGGGCTTACGCCATCATTGTACATAATTTCACTTTGGCCAATTATTATTTTTAACTGTAAAAGTGAAATCCCATTCTGGGACACACTGAGGGAATGCAATGATCAGCCGTGAAAACATGGAAAAATCATGTTTTTATTTTCATATATTACACATATTTAGGATACGTCCATGCTATGTCCAAGAATATTAATTAAAAACAATTTTCAGACTTATATCTGTAAAAGAAAAAAAAACAAACAAAAAGCAAATAACTACAATCTGTTATTTCAAGCCTTTGATTTGTTTCGTCACAGCTTAAGTGTGTGAGTTTGCGGGTCCTTAGGGCACCTTGTTGCCTTGCATTCTGCTCTTTGATTCTGCACAACTCCAGATATTCCTCTATGCCTCTTTAATTGCTTTTGCACACTAGTCGTGATGATGATAAGGAGGACTTGGTGACAACATCTCAATTTCTCTCCCCAACTGAGCGCTCCCACTTTCAATTATCCTCACCGCTTTGCTAGCCGCCCTTACTTTCTTGCCTCCAAATAAATTTCATTTCCCCTAAGCCTGCTGGTTCAGTATCTGATGGCGTCTCACTCAGTTATCCATGCATGGTATTATCAGGAAGACAGGCCCTTACTGCTCACTGAGAGGGAAAGGCTGCAGGCCTCTTATTACATACCAAATATCAGGCAACATATTCAAACTAAAAGTAGCTGGCTATAGGGAATCGACCCAAACTGGATCATACTGTTCAGAGTTTTGCGTCAGCTTAAAAGCTGGTGGAGCACCGGGGTGGGGGGTTAATACAAATGTTGCTTATTAATATGTATTAAGAGTTTATTCTAACTTTTACAATACAAAATTAAGCTCTCTCTCTCCATAAAATCAGAGTTTAAAAGTCCTATCTACTATTCCCCGTCTGCATTCCCCGTCTTATGTAAATTTTTCACATAAACATTTATTCATTCATTCATCTTTTTAATTTTCTATACTGCTTAATCTAATCTAAAAGGTTGTGGGGAAACTGGAGCCTATCCCAGCAATTAGCATACAAACATTAAGTAAGAATTGCAGCTAAGTCAAAAAACATAATTACATTTTGACCAATGTTCATGTGTTACAAAGGTTACTGCCATTACAGCACTAAACAAAAAGAACTCATGTGAACTCTTCAACCAGTTAAAATATCTCTAATATTTTTTTACAGGTTGTCTAGTGAAGAAAAATAATGACGAGGTAAGAGGTTGGACACAGGCGCTTCATATTGTGCAGTGCCGCAGAAGAAACAATACAATAGTTAAACAGTGAAATATAATTTTATTATCTCCCCAAAACTCAAAGTAATATTCTTCTCTGCTTTTGAAGATTAGATAAAAACTCTCTATCCAGATTATGGCACCAATGTGAGTCAGTGCCATGACAGTTTTCCCACAGAGAAGGAAGTCAGACTCGTATAACAATTAACAGTGTAATGAGCACACAACAATAAACATGCAGACTATTGACGGCAGCAGCGATAAGACTGTGTTTGAGCACCTTTTATTGCAAGAGGTTCCCACAGTTCAGGGTGTTCAGAGGTCTTTCACAAAGCCACACAGGTCCATAAAAGCCAGCAGCTCTTGTTCAAAGCGGAGTGGGAATAAATGAGGTATGGTGATACAGTTCAAGCTTTTTTCATTTTAGTAAAACCCCCAGCAAAATAAAACTAAAATTTATTTTTAGATTTTCTCTATTCTTTTAACCTATTTATGTTTAGATTTTTATTTTTTATTTAAAAAATGTATCAAAAATGAAAACTTTTCTGATTTTTAAGTGTTTTATGTTTGAAAATTTAACTCAAAATAATAACTAATTACCTTGATTTTGAAAAATATTAAGTGGTAAATAAAAATGAATAAAAAGAAGAATACTTCTTAATGTGAAAGGTAAAGGCCACTTTATATTCTAGTAAATGTTTAGTAAGAAAACAATAAATTAAGTTAGTGCATTAATAAGACTGTAAACATAATCTATAATCCTTTAAAATTGGCAACTTGAATTCTAATTAAAATATATCAATGCTGCAACTATGCATTCATTAGAAAGAAACTTCAGTATTTCCAAAAAAAATGATTTGTTCATGGATTTCTTTACTGGTCATATTTTTCTGATTAACATTATAAAGATAAACAGATTTTAGGTACTTTTATAATAAACCAACACATTTAACAAAAGCTTTATGCTGTTATCTAGTATTTGGCCTTTTTTATATTCTGGCATGTTTGGTGTTTATCTGCAGTACTGCTGTGTGGAAACAGCTTTTTCTAACTTATTCTTTGCCTTCTCAGCACCCTATACCTTTTAGTTTGCTATGGGCACAAATGTAAGTCATCCCTATGTAGTGGAAAAAAAGTAATAACTAAAAGGGATTCACTAATAACTTATTATATGATAAATATTCTAGGAGGAGCATCAATAAAAGTGTTACAAACGGTGAGAACTTGCCTTTTTTGGTAATGTTTACAACCTTTGATAACAGATCAGAGGTGTGGAGTTATGTGTGGTGTAAAAGTGACACACACTCTTTCATCTGTGGACTTTAAGCAGTTGTGCGGCCTTGTCAACATGTTTGCTAACTTTGTTGTTGAACACTTATCACTGTGGAGGAAAGGCGCCCTTTACCTGAGCAAACAAAGATGAAAACTACATACAAGCAATTCTTTTGCATTTCATTTTGCACCAGTTACTGTAGTTTATGTATCATTCAGTTGTGTGTAAATCAGTTGCTCCTTGGATAGGCGCTGAAATATTTTAAGAGCTTTTCCATTTTATTTTGATATCCGCTATCTGCTGTAAAGTTTAATATAGCTTTTACAATTTATTTTCAGGGACAATTAAAGTGTAATTAAGACTGGTGGTATTTTCTTTTGTATTTAATTTACTGTATAGAGTGAATATTTGTTTTAAGAAATATCAACTGCCTGAAATGACTCTAAGTTATGTTATTGTATGTGCAATCATCACTTTTTCATATTTTATCTTATGTGTGCGAAATCATACTGTAATAAAGAGAGAAAATTAAAAAACTAAAATGAAAAAGTACAAATTTATCAACAAAATACTTACCTAATTGTGGTTTACCATGAACTGTGGTGCCATGGAGACACAAAACAAATAAATAACTAAACAAGTCAAACTTTCTGATGGAATTCTGAAACTCTGCTCGCTGCGTTCTTGCTCTTGATTGTTGACTTGTTTGCTTGTTTATAATGTTATTACTGTCAGCAGCCATGAACCAGTTTCCTTCACTCTGATGAACACGAGAATTATCCAACCTGCTGGAAGTATAAAACAGCACTTTATCAGCTATTTCACTAAAGTAAGAGCTATATATTTAGAAAACAATGATGAACCAGGAGTCTCCGCATGTATTCTGTGGAAAGGAGGGAAGGCGGCAACGTGAGGCAAATTCATCTCTTCTTCATCACATAAAAAAGAAAACTAAAAAATATTAGATTTAGAACGTAGAATGAAATCATTATGCCTACAATGATTCATCAAATGAAGGAATGATGAGCCAAAAAAGGAAGAGTTAAATAAATCAATTAGAGAAGAGAGTTTCTAATTGTACACACGTAAACACACACACCCATACACTCACACACACACACACACACACACACACACACACACACACATATATATATATAAGGGCCACTTTTGTGACTAC
>JBAMHV010000021.1:11338757-11348903 GCA_037177535.1 Pseudomugil gertrudae | reverse complement strand
ACACACACACACACACACACACACACACACACACACACACACACATATATATATATATATATATATATATATATATAATATAATATTTATATGTATGCATTTCTTCTGAATAAGAGTTTAATTGATTACTATCCTCACTTTATATCTCCAATTAAAAAAAAATAGTTTTGGAGCCAATTTTATGTCCCTTAGATACCAGTGACATGCCGATGCCGTCTCCATTACAACATTGAGCCATACACATGCATTCATTAATTAGTGCCATAGTTGTCTTTTAATTATGCATGCAGCTTATTAGGCACCTCAACCATTCACCTAAGCTTTCCTGTCTACACTCCTCCTCTGTTCCTTACTGTGCTCACACAGGACCTTTAAACTTCCACCTGCACATTACAGCGCTAATAAAGCTGTTATCTGCCAGTGAAAGAGATGGCCAACAGGTGGGAGGGAAAGGGGATGGGGGGTGGTAAACAAGTGACTGGAGGTTTTGATAGTTCAGCAAAATAAATGAACGAACTGTGCTCCTGACTGTGACACAGGAACAGTGAAGATAAACCCACTAATTTCTCTCCTCCATTCCTTTAATTCTCATTGTCTGCCTCAACAAACCAGAAAGTGAGGGAGAGGTAGCTCACGAGAGGAAGGGAGCGTCAGCCGGTGAATTTTTACAGCTCTCCAAAATCATTATTGGCAATTAGCGTTCGTCAGGGAAGACAGCAGCTGCTTGTAATTACAGGTAGCCCCTCATTACTTCTCAGTGTAGGGATGGTAGGGAGGGAGAAAACATGTTCCGGAGCCAGTGTTTATATTTATTTATATATTTCTTTATCCATGATGTTAGGCTACATAATGTATACCAGCAAAGGACTTGGGGCTTTAGCAGGTGCAGCTTATAAAGGATGATGCGGGAGGAGGGGGGCACAATCGTACACATATTGTCCTGCTGCAGTAGTACTGTGTTTGTAAGAGTAAATAAGACTGAATACAAGCATTATATTTTCTAGGTTTTGTTTCTTTCTGCTGCCTCTTGGGAGCTATGAGATTTGTTATGTTCTGGGGGAGCTGTAGTCCTCATGCTGCAAGATCTCACACAGAAATGGCACAGGTTGAGGTTAAGATGACCTGACATTTCAGGGCACACCACTCTGTTACCATGCCCTGAGATTTAGCACTGCATGGCACGGCGAGATGCTCTGGACCATGAATGCTGATACGACGCAGCCACATTATTTATTTCACTAATGGGTAAAAAAAACGTTGGATGAGGGAAGCTGCACCTTAGTCATTCCTAGACAATCTTGGCTCATGCAGGAGTGCAAGCGCTACCCGATATGCCAAAAACTCCCTAGAAAAGTGATTTAAGAGGAGTTACTCTGTGATAGAAAAGGTATTTCTATCTTAATAAGAATAGTGAATCTCAGACAGTTCTTAATTTATGTGTGTGTTTTTTTAAAATTTTTTTTTTATCTTAAACCACATTTCTACTGAAAGAGTAGTAATGCTTTTATTTGAGTTTTGATTCAGTGGTAAAAAAACGTCTTATAAAGCTACATAAGGATGCTCAAGATGCATCTTGTCTGGGCAAATTAGAAGTGCTTTAAACTTCTTCAGGTGATATATTTAATTAAGTTTACTTGGTTTGGTAACTGGTTAAGTCACAGGGTTTGATTTAAAAATGATTTAAGCTATAGTAATAATTCATTTGTGCTTTCTATGGACCATTTAGAATATTTCATAATGGTCTGGCAGAGTGATATTATCAAGCATCCATTCTGTCTGATGACTCATGTCATGTATTATACAATTTTTTTTCCTGCCAAGACGTTGTTGTATGTATATAGACGAGATCGAGCAAGGTTGTCATGGCATAGCTACAACAGCTAAACCTTTACCCAAGACACTTTAAGAGGAGATCTTCCAGCAGGTGATGAAGATGAGGTAAGCACATTCCTTAGGCAGAAGGTTACACTCCTAGGAATTGTTAATTAGTACCATCTGAAAGCTTTGTATCCTCTTGCGACTGCATGGCCTGGAGTTCGCCATAGAATCCACCTTAGTCTGAGGCAACAATCAAACCAATTAACCCAGGGCACAATACGTTGTTGGTGAGTTGTGTGTATGTTGTTACAGTGTGGACCATTGCTTCTGCTGATTTCTCAGACGGAGCAAGGTTATGTTAGGTTCAAGGGAGGGGGTGTCCTCCTTGTTGAAATGTAGTTTTCAACAAGGGGGTCAGGTCTGCAACATGCAAGGCTTCTCTGCAAGAGTAACCAAGGGCATGCTAGAAGCAGCCTGAGATTAGCCATAAAGCCTCCACAGAGCTTGAAAGTAGCCTATGTCTGAGTTATTTTTTCCTCTTGAAGGAAATGATCACGCTCACTTACCATGTGAGTCATTTTGATTTATATGTTCCGCAAAAGGCAAAAAAAGTTGCAGTTGTCAACATACTTGCTTCCATAGCTGTCATTGCTCATCTTCCTCCCTGCTGATTAGTACCCCTAAAAGTATGCATACCATTCTTATAGCCTCACCCCAAAAAGCACTAACCATATTTGAGCATAATTATGGAAAACTTATATTTTAACTGTCCTTTAGTTATAAAAAATAAATAGATAAAAAAATATTTTTTAGACCTTAAGAATAACTGCGCAGCTTTTTTTATTGCAAGGGTGCTGGTATGTATTTTCTCCACACACGCAGGCTCCTGCTACAGTAGAACAACCGGCATCCTGGCAGCAGAACAGCTCACATTTGCAGGGCATCTATGGTTTCCACTGTAGACTGTCCAACGCAAATACAAAGAACAACTGTCACATTCAAACTGGAGCTGAAATGACTGGCTGGGTTTCGATTCATCTTGTCTGTCCGGGTCCCTCTTTTTCATTCGGTGCCATAAAAAAATTGGAACTGTATGAGAACCCAGCGCAAGAGGGAGAAGATCAAGTGTGTAAGGATTTAACAGATGGAATTGGGACTAAATGAAGCGTTAATGCATGGATGGTATAAATCCACTGTGCAAGCTGTAGGTTGTGCAGGGATGTTATGAGAGGCTTTCTGTTTAAGGTGAAAGTAGCTGATTTAATTAGCTGTAGAATGAGGAATTAAATATGCATGAAAGTTCTGTGGTTTAAGATAATTTGTTCATGATTTGGAGGAAAGATGGAATTATTATTATTGTTTCATCCACTTTGTGAGTGTTTTTTTTAACATAATTGCTATTAGTTTTTTCTACAGCTACTTAGTTCATATAAAAATGAAATAATTTGAACAGTAATTGCTTTAAAATATTTTAGCAATTCAGCTGTTTTCAAGGACTTGCCACAGTTTGCAACTGTTAAAGTAAGAGCTTATAACAAACCTCCGCTGAGATCCTCCTACTGGTTGTTACAGCAGCAGCGTTTAGAAATCTTGCTCCAGTGATGTATTTTAAACTGTTGAGTCAGATTTCATTTAGCAGCTTTTTCATCTGTTTTAACTCAGTGAGGCATCACAATGTGAGTGTTTGCAGATTTAGCAGTGAAAACTCGTGTAAATTTCCGTGTGGGCCTGTCTGTGTATCATGCTGTTTGTGCTTATTTCATTTGCATGCGTGTGTGTGTGTGTGCGTTGTTTGTGTATCCAAATTTGTTTGTGTGGCTTCCAACCGAGAGCTATTATGTGGAGACAGCAGGTATAATATCTGCAAACCTTTGCTGCTGTGCTGGATAAGTAATGGCCTCAAGACGTCACCTTTATCTGTAGCCACACTCCTGCAGCTGGGGCTATGTATTCCCCGCCTCACATTTCCTCCATGATACACAGGTATGGCTCTATGTGTGGAAGTGTGTGTATGTGCATGTATCCTATCACACCTCCTCCTCCTCATTCAAAAAAAAAAAAAGTCGTCATGAGGAAGGTAGATAGGGCCCAGACTGACACATCCATTTCCTTAACGGCTGTAGATGCAGTGGCAGTGCGGCTGCCTTTTAAACAGTTTTAACTATATGCTGCATTTCCTACAGATGTCAACAGTGGGTGAATGCACAATGAGGAGCCACTGGAAGGATCCCATCATTTCCTGCAAACAGAGAAGGGGAGGCCATGGTGAGGATGGATAGAAGAAAAGAAGGAGGGAGAGGGAAGAGGAAGGGTGCATTCACATGAAGATGGAAAAGACAGAAACAGAGAGGGGAGAGACTAAAGAGAATGACAGGAAAAATTGAAATAAGACAGAGGAAGTGAGAGGGGTGCAACAAAGAAAGAGTTAGATGCAGAGCGAGTGAGCTTTGTAGGCTCAGGCTCCGTGGGAGGTTCAGCCCAATCATTTATAAAAGGTAAATGCTGTCAGGACGCAGGGCGTTTAAAGGCGCGGCACTGCAGGTGTGATTTATGCTCTCAGTACGGGGCTATAAATCACTCTGCCTTTGTTTCCACAGGCTGCTGCTGCTACTGCTGCTGCCGCATCAAGACACAGCCATCCCTGCTTCGTCTATAGCAAGCCCACACATCCAAACACACCCGCATGGTCTGGATGAACGGAACAAAAGTCAAGGCAAAGAAGCACAGCGATGAAGATGGAGGGATGGATAAACGGATGGATGAAGAGTGAGGAGAATAGGAGTTATCAGATGTGAGTTAACAAGGTGTGATTATGCTCGTGTGTAAAAGTAAATGACTGTCCGTACGGAGCAGAGAGAAAAGCCTGACATGAAATGCATGTTTTTATCCGACAGCATCAGGCTCACAACAATATTCAAGTTTATAAAGTTTTACCCAGCTCAGTTAATACTTTTCATGTGGTGGGATTATGAATCGTAGAATGAATTCTGTCACAAAATGAGACATAGAAACCCCAAAGTTTTCTTTTTTCTTTTATAGGAAAACAAAGAGAAAACATTTATTTCACAGGAAATATGACAATACCTTGTCATCGGTTTAAACTAAAATACTATTATTTATGGCACTACAGCAGAATCTAGTACGTTCAAGCTGTAAAATAAAATAAAATATTTGCAACATTCAGTGGATTCTTGTTACATTTCATGAAACGGTACAATCAAAGCTGTAGAATAAATTATTTTGTAGAATTGCTACCAATGTTTTGCCGTAAGTCAGTATTCTGTGTTGACAAGAGCCTTAGCGCTGAGGACATAGATGGTATTGATATGTGTGAGTGTGTGGGAGGGAAAGGCACTTCAGCAAGGTCACAAGTCGTGCTTATGACAGTCACATTGTCTGCATTCTTAAACTGAAGCAGATAAAGCCCTTTGTTTTCCACAAAACACCCACCACATTGGCTTAAGCTTGAAATGGGTGACAGTTCTTTAAACTCTAATGTAAACTGAACACCAAACAGAAAGAAGAATCTTTGCATGAACCCCATGTGACATTTGGCAGCCTCTAAGGAGGCACAGCGTGAAGTGGTGTTCTGTTTCACTTCACCATGAGTCAGTCATTACTCCTGCATTACTTTTGCAATTTCCCCAAAACCATTTTGAACGTACTGAAACCTCTGTATTATTTTTATAAGGTAAGGAGATCACTGACATGTATTGGAACAATAGAACCAGAAAACCCAACAATGAAGTGCTTTACTCAAAGTTCAACTGTCAGCATGGGGTAACGAGGTTTTGAAAGCTTTCCCTATATCTCCTGTGTTTTTAAATCAATGTTTCATTGGGAAATGAAAACATTGGTTTAGGTAGGTCTGTGATGAACTAATGACCTTTCCAGTCTACCCGCCTCTCACTTTGTAACCGCTGGGCTAGACTGAGATGACATGAACCATCATCTTTAAGGAAGAAATGTTATTCAATGAAACTCGAACCACCTTGATTAGACATTTTATTTATACATTTTACATTTGGTAAATTATCAATAAAAGTCGCTGCTGTGTTTTAGTAAAGAACTTTAAAACATTTTGATACATTTAACCAAAATAAATGTGTTGAATGAACGAATTCAAGAGCAATGGAAAGAGAACATGCAGTTTGATGGAGTCATAGAGCCATCAATGTAAGAAGAGACACATTCTACATCGAGGTGTCAAACACATGGTCCAGGTGCCAAAACCTGTCGATAAGTGGTCCAGTCTGGCCATTCCACTAAATATTACATACATTACCTGCAATTATTTATTAAAAGTAACTAAGTCCTTTATCTCTTTATGTGAGGTTTCTTTTTTATTGTTTAAATAAAAAAAATATAATAGGACAATTTGTTCATTTCAGATCTTATTCAAAAGATGTGACTTCAGTTTGTATTATGAGGTGAGTCAGTTCAGGGGATCACGATTATCACATGCTGCACATATACAGTATGTACATATGAAGCAACATTTCCTTTTTTTATCCACAGTGATCCATGTAACATGAAAATATTTAAATATGTAAATAAATAACTCATTACAATTAAATATATAGACAACAACAAAGAAAATACAACACTGTTTTATAACATTGTTTTAAATAAAAATGTAACAACAATCCTGCTTCACATGTAGTAACGCATGTAGTTAAAATATAAAAAAAAATAGACAAATGAAATAAACAAAAATATAATACAGGTAGGTCATGGTTATTTTTTGGTTAGTCCCTTCATTAGTAACACCATGAACCCCATCGGTCTAACTATGTCACCGTTGTTCTTCATTTTTTAATGCTTTCCAGCAAGCCTCTCATTTCTTTCCCTGTCATCCTGCAGGTTTTCCTCTGACATTTCCAGGTACTCAAGCAGCCCTGCATTTGACTCCCGCTTTGGTTTACCTGTTCACCTAAAATATAGTGGTCAATTTCAAGTGAAGAGATAACTTATTACAGGAAACTACAACCAGGACAAAGGTTGTCTATAAAAAACTTTGTTTACACCTAGTCACCAGACCACTTAAAAAAGTGCATAGCTGCTTTTGTTTGTGGAAATTAGTCCTTTTTTTTAACATTTAAAAAAAGGGACTAATTTCCTGGCCTGCAAGACTGAGATGAGGATGTAGAAGATGAGGAAGATTGGAGGGGAGCTGCATGCCATGAGCCGGAGTGTTTGTTCAGCGACCTCGGCTCTGTCACAAGAAAAAGGAATCTTAGTTTTTAAATTCCACATTATACATAAAGATACCGCTTAAAATCCAGAAAGGTAGGAAAGGTTTTATTCATTACAGGAAAAACATAAGTCATGTGACCATTTTGTTTGGCTATTGTTTGTGATAGCTAGCATGTTAGCATAGATAACAAAAGAGAAGTTTGAAATGACTCTTACTTGATCCAAAAAATATCTGATATCAAAGATAGTGCTGGTGTTTAGTCTGCCTCTGGCTCCGAACCTGCACTGGAACCAGCTTGGTGGAAAAGGGACCTTATAGTGAGTGTCTCAGGTACTGGACATGTACCACTGACATGTACCACTGACAGATTGCTGAATAGGCCACCACGAAGAAGTCTCATCAAAGGCTAGAGAGGGCCACACAGTGCAATATACTGGAAGGTAAAGGTATACCTTCCAGTATCAGTGGTGGAGAATAAGGGGGCTAAGATCCTGTGGGACATCCAGATTCAGACAAACAAAAGGGTGGTGGTCAACCAGTTGCATCATGGATAAGAAGCAGAGGAAAGCTGTAGTGGTTGATATATCCACTCCCAAAAATGGACATTTATTAGGAAAAAAAAACATAAGAAACTGGAGAGACACCAAAGGCTCAAGGATGAACTGGAGAAACTCTGGGAGGTTTCAGAGAGCACTGGAGGCCTTGTGGAGAAGTGACCCCAACAGATACCTGCAGAAACATTAGATATCTCCATCCAGAAGACAGCAGGTCATAAGCTCCCAGGACTTAGTTAGAGGGCTTGAGATAAACAGCTAGCCACTTAAGCAGATGGTAGGAAGAGTTAACAATGAAAATAGCATAAATATATATAAATTATAAATTATATATGTGTGTATAATTTTTGTAATGTAAAAATACATAGTATATATATGTAAAAAAGCTGCACTGTATGTTGCCACTGAAACACAAAGTTTTTGGCACCACTGGTCTAAATACTAGCAGAATGAATAAATCAATAAAATAAAAATCACCCCTTTCTTTTAAATTTCTGCATAATTTAACATCCATTATTTTAAATAGTTATGGGTTGATTTACCACTTGCAACAATCCTGCTTCAATAATATTATTAAAACAAAATAAAAACGCTCTGCAAAATTTAGGACAAAAAATAGACAAACAGAAAAAGACAAACAAATAATTTAGTAGTTGTTGGAGCTCATGACTTACTAGATTACTGGTTGTGATCAACCAATACGGTCTTGTTTTCAGTGCATATGACTCTTTTCCTTTTAGTTTTACGACTGCTTCGGCTGCTTACTGTGTTCCAACCTTGGATGCATCACTGTGAGCAGAAACTCAGTTCTGTTCCATCAATTGGAGTCAACAATGCTTTCCACTCAATGCAGAATGCAAGTGTATAAATCACCTCAGAGAAGGAGGCTCCCTGGCTGAGGCGGGGTGGGGGGAGTAAAATGGAGCTGTAACATGCAGCGAACACGTACAAGCTGACCTGAATGGCTGCTGGTATTCTGATTTCCCACAGGATCTCCACTTTGGCCTGTGCCGATGTTTTAGATTCCAGTGGGAGACCATTAATGCTCAGCCTGCCGACCTGATCCATATGTATGGCTGGCTGTTCGTTCTGTTCAGCTCTTGCCTCCCTGGTTGCTTACCTGACGGTCTCAAAGCCTACAGGAGCACAAATTGATTCCTGCAGAGATTGAAACAGAATAGCAGACACAGAAAGCACAAGAAAAAAGCCTGGGTGGTGTTGCAAGGTAATTACTCCAATCTTGCGTCTTCTAAACGTCTAGCCAGCAGCTAATAGGGTTTCTTTGGAGATGGAGGAGCACAAAAAGGTTTCTGTCCTTCAGCTATGAGACCAGATTTTGGTTATCAGTACACGACTGAGTAACACATTGTCCTGTTGAACAGGTTAGTTAAAGTACCTTTTCTGTCCTTTCTAACTGTAGATGCAAAAAGTAAATGTTTTCCTGCAGCAGTGATCCTAGGCTTTAACCCATTTTTATTTTCGAAACTCCAAATAAAATGCATTTGATGTACCATCACAGGCTGCTCAAATTGATAAAAGCATCAAATCTTAGTCAGTTATGTAGCAAAAATGCTGCCAATGGACTAGTAGTATTTGTTGTTAAAATAGCTGAAACAAGTGTAGTTGGCTGTTGATGGGCAAAATTCCACAAGGTTAATGATGTGTCTGATAAATAAGTGCTATATAAGTCATGCCAGATTGTTTAATCGTACTCCTGCCACTAAATTTCAACAATCTGAAAAGTCCCAAGTTCATATCACTATCCCTCCGGGAGTTCTTGGTTGTGGTTTTCTCATTTATTTTATATCTATTTACAGATTATTCACTATCAAAAATGTTCATATATAAACCAACACATGCTTAAAAAAAATACATGTCTGTGTTTTCTTCATTTTCATTTGCTTCTCTTGGGGACTCCAGTAAAAGCTAAAAATAAAAATAATTACAGAACCATGAATGTTGGCCAAAAATGAGCTGATATCCTTTTAATGGTCACATTTACTTATGCCACAATGTCCAACTGGCCATCTGTACTAAGTGCAGTCGAACAAATTCTATCCAGTCTAATTAACAAATCCACTCTGAAACAGTAAAGTTTCAGAAACTAGAACAGAAAAAAAAGTGGTGCTTATTCGCCAAACTGCTGAAAGACAACCACCTTAAGATTAATAGTTGCCTATAAAACTCTTCTCTACATAAATCTTTATTGCCTATTTGGTCATCGTGGTGATTCACAGGTTAAAAATATTTCTTGAAACATTACTCGACATCAATACAAAAAGCTGGAAGGTCTCATTATTTCTGCGAGACGTTTTAGCCTTAACATTAAAAATGTATTAAACCAGAAAATGAAGTAGATATGAACTATGCTGTCCAGATATAGCTGGCTCTTATGGAGACCATTTAGCACTCGGTGTGAGTCTAAGTCACTTTCACAATTATCACAATACATCCTGTCGCATCAGGGTGTGAGACAGGCACAGGCTCTCTGCAGGATGGAGGGTTTCAGTGGATGATCTCTTGAAACATAGCAAAGAGCTGATTTATTACATTTATTGCACTGGTGCATGATTAGAT
>JBAMHV010000021.1:11321313-11338411 GCA_037177535.1 Pseudomugil gertrudae | reverse complement strand
ATATATACCTTGTGCTTCTGAAAAAAATGTTGTTTTTGAGAAAAAATCACTATTTTATTATGTGTGTTGTGTTGAGAGCAGAAACATTTTGGAAATCGTTCAGGCTGTAATTGTTTCTTTAAAATTAATTAGTTCTCTCAAAGAGGAATGCCCTCGTAAATTAAAAAAAAATTATAAATATAATTTAAAATCCTTCTTTACCTTTGAGAGAACCTATAAAGATGTTAGAATTTAATTCTATTGCCACAATTAAAAATTCAAGGGCATATATATTGGTAACAAACTGTTATACAGCACAATACATAATTGTTATATTTTCCTTTGAGGATTGTAATTGATGAATTGAGTTGAAAGATTTTCACATTGATGATAGAAAGTGAAATGCATAAGGTAACCAAAAATGACGACTACGACACAATATTTCTTTTTAAGGGATTTCTAAATTTCTATTCTCTGTAATTATAAGGATATTCAACACAACATAGTAAACAATAATAAAAAGTGCTTGTGATTACCGGTACCTGTCAAAATGATCATAACAACATTGTTGAGCAATTTGCTCCTGACTTTTTTCTGTCGGTAATAAGTGCAATTCAGGTAAAATCCTCACACAGACACATCAAATCTTTCAGTTTGGATATGAATGATGGAAGAGTGACAATGTGTTCCCAGAGGTGTTGAATTTTCTTGCCTGCAGCGTGTCCAGGGAATCACGCTGTCAGACTTTCATTAAGCCAGAACATGTGAAAAACATAGACAGTGGGACCACAAAAAAAAAATATTCCCACAAAGATATTTATCTTCTCTCACTATTCTGTTTAAACCTTTCACAAATCCTAACCATATATTTAAAGATATGTAATATTTCATGCATATAGTGTTTTCTGGAAGCGTCTTGGAGGCTGTGAAGATGTACGAACACTGTGTAGGTAGCAGATTTGGACTCTATATTAACTGAAAATCGAATGATTTTCTTTTAAAAGTTTCATAGTATTTCTTACTTGGTAAGATACGGCTGCACAGACCTGAGCTGTGGTGATACTGAGACCATTACCGAAGCAAAAACTCTGAAAGATAAAATACTTTTACAATATCATTCCTGGTTTAAAACAAGGGGATTTATCAGGGATGTTGCTGCTTCGAATGGGAATAGGGGACCAAATTACAGCCCCAGTGTCTGACTGGAGGCGGAGAGGGAAATAGATGGGTCTAGATATAATGGTGATGGCCCCTGGGTGGCACTCCTTTGAGAGGGAAAGAGGAGATTAGAGTGGAGGTGCGAGCTTGCAGTAAGATTACATTTTCCCTCTTTATAATGGATAAGTGCTTCTCTTTTTTTCCTGTTTCACTCCTACTATTCTGCTTCTGTTTCACAGTGTTCCAGCTCTCTCTGGAACACACTCAAAGCACACATTAGAACGCATACGCATGCACATTTTAGTGCACACTCAAAACACGCGTGCATCTTTCGTCTCAGCCTCCGTCACCCTCTCCCTCCGTCCTCCCTCACTTGATCCTTACACCTACGTGCTACAGATGGTTTCATTTTATAAGAGATAAAACCACATTTGGTGGAACTGATTAAACAGAGGGAACAACATCCCCATCTGCCATTTATTCCAATCTGAAATTGCTTGGGCAGATGCTGACATCTTTGGCGATGATTGATTCACCCCGTCTGGCCGGAGTGGAGAGCAGAGCAGGGATGGATCCTCCCCTGGGCTGAAGTTTCCTGTTGCCCTGCCATGGCTGTAACACAGTGTCATTTCAGCAGCTATGGAGCCACCCCCCCCACCAAAAAAAAAATTCCTGAGCTCTTGTCTGCTGCAAGCTGCTGCAATCAGCACAGGCCCTGATTGGACTTGGGCAGGTGAGTGTAGGACACTTTCATCATGATTCTAGTACATGCCAGATTCTCTTTTGTATGAGTGTGTACCTATGGTGGGAAACTTGGAAGGGTTCTGTGTTGCAACCAGATTGCAAATAATATATAAACATATTTTATCACTTAATTTCTAGTCATCTATGCAGAGAAGCTACATTTGCTTGGATAATTTCATACTGTTAGCTCTGAAAAAACTAAAAAACGTGTACACACCATGCATGGACCGCTGCTGCTACAATGCATTTCTCATAATAGTTCAATGCTGTTGTTTTCTGTCCCTTTTTGGTAGAAACTGAAGCAACTTCACAAAGACAGCAAACCATTGTATCATGCTTTTAGTTAAGGTTTCAGAACAACATAAATATAAAGGCTTTCTTTGCAAACTGAGTACAGCTGTAAGTTGTATTAGCCAACTAACTTTTGAAGAATAAATTTACATTTAAATATTACCATAAAATAAAGAAAAAAGGAAGCTACTTGAGTGCAGCTCTATGAAGTACAAAGCACCAAATACAAACAAGAAACCGAATATTTTAATGTTTGCAAAAGCATAAAGACATTATGGTCCCTTCAGTTATGCAGCTAAAACCCACAAATCTTCTTTTAGACTTAATCTGGCATACTCAAAAAAAATTCAGCTATCACTTCACTGCGGCCTAGGACACTAGTTCATGTTAAATAAATGATGAAAATCAGTTTTATCAATACAGTGACTTATTTTCAGATAAGTAGATGCTTTATAGTTTTAGTGGTATTAGAGGTGGAGGTTACTTTGTCATCATATTTAGTTAAAAAAAATACTGAAAGTTTTTAATAGGAGGAATATTTTGATTCTTTTGACTGAATTTCGGCACAATGTTTATTTACAGATGTCTTCTGCTGGTTGTAGTTCTGATTATTTTACCTTTTGATAAACAGAGTTATGCTTTTCCATCATCATCAGTCTATAGAAACATGGTTTCTATTTTTCAATCACTGACCACTTATAATGATTTTTCAGATAATCCTGTAAAACAAACAGCAGATAAAATAACCAGGTGTTATTTGATGCAAATTTTGTTGTCCTTTAAAGTCTAGAACTACGTTGACCACTGACTGATATCATCTGGAACTGATTTCTACCTAAATAATCAAAACCTTAAATCAAATAATCTCGACTCGTGTCACAACACACTGTTCAGAAACATGAACTCCAGTTGGCTTTAGGCTCTTCTCCACAGAGGCTACATGCTATGAATTTATTACCAATGTGTCCCTGATAATTAGATATTCCACTCAACATTCATCTAATCAACATTTATAGTGTCCTGCCTGTGGAATTACACTGCCCTCCAGTAAATCGACTCTGCATCATCAGTTGTAAACACTCAAGCATTTTAAGACTGAAAACTCTTCCTACGAAAGTGCCATCAAAGCCAGCGGTGTGTGAGTACGAGTGTGCGAACAAATGCGCATAGTCTAATAAAAACTGCTGAGCTGGGCTCTTCAGAGCAATCATGCACCAGTCTCACCTCATATACTTGTTTGATGATAACCGAAGATTGAGGGAGAGTGATGGAGCTCTCCAAGCGGCCGCTGCAATAATTTAACTTGAGAAGTGGGTGTGAATCATGGTGAAGGCACAGGAGGGCTGGAGGTGGTGGATGAATCATTAGGGTGGGGACTGGGGGGAGGCAGAAATGGAAAAGGAGGTTGAATCTCAGGGGATTTAGATCCATCAGACAGAGCTGCTGCCCCCTACAGAAGCTTTGACCTGTGGGATGACAGCTGGAATCTGTCCATCTTCCCTTCTCATCTCATCTTTTTTTGCTGCTGCTGGTCTTACTACTTTTCTACCACTATGATTCACGGTTGCCTCTCTTCTTCTTTCTTCATCCTGTGCCTCAGTAATCAGGTATGACATTTCACATAAAACTCCCCATCTTCTCCTTCTTCATGTCCTGCCTGTGCTTCTTGAAGTATGGCTGGCCCTGACAATTTCAAATGAATGCCCAGTGTGACTGCATGCATTTCTGCCTCTCTGTTGCCCTCCATCTCTTGCCTCAGGCTACTTATTCAGCCTATCCTGCCTCCCCCTCACCCTGCTGCTTCCATCACCTCTATGACAAACTCTGATGGGATTCAAATGAAAATGCACATCACTGGAAGAAAGATTCAGAATAATCAAAATAATGAATAATATGAAAGAAGGAAAGTGAATTGTTTAAGTTGGCTGTATAACATGACGAACAGCATGTACTTTAAAACACAGCCTTAACCTGCCCTACTTCTCCCAGTGCAATAATCCATTACCAGCAACATCCACGCCTTTTCAAGAGTTTCATCTCCCTAAGGCTTTGACTTTGGACAAGCAGAGGTTAGAGGAAAACAACCTGAAAACAGCCTTATCTCCCGACACACAAATGTTTGTTAAGGCTCCCCCATTAAGTCTCCCCCTGAATTTACATATTAATTGCATTTTGGCTCTACCCACTACCCCCCCAACCCCACCTCCTCCACTTTCCTTCAAGGCTGCTGTTTGTAGGCACTTTATTTTTTTGAGAAGACACAGACGTCCGTGGGGAGCTCACCTGCAACGGAGGACAAGAATTGAATTCAGTAGGAAATTGCTTTAACTTGAGTGCAATCAAATTTGCACCCACGGAGACCTTTACTTGAGGTCCTAGAGGGCATGCATGCATGTGAAGTCCCATATTTTGTACAAAAAATACATAAATCTTTACTTTTTACTCATTCTTATGAGAACTTTCAAACATCATGAATATGACTTGGTGAATTTTGACAATGGATGGATGGATATACAGTTTAAAATGTAAAACGTCACATGGCTACTTTCCAGCTACTGCAACAGCTCCTCCTTTACATTCCTTTAAGTTTTTTTGTGTTGTTAAATGTGCATACTGATCATACATAATGTGATTTGGCAGCTTTCTCAACAAAATGCTTGAATAAATGTGAAAGTTTTAATGACTGAATTGAGCAGTGGATTAAGGAGCAGCTGTTATATATTGTTACATATAAGGTCAATTTAAGCTGTCACATTTGAAACCAGCCCTGTATCTTTTATCAATACTACAATAAATACAATATACAATAAAATACAATAAAAAATAATAATCAGGTGCTTACGCTTACATGCATCTTCTTTTTCAAAACAATGTGACCTTTTGGGTTTTGTTTCACTGGTATGTACCGAACTGCACTCTATTTATTTTATATTACATTATGCAGAGTGGGGCTATTTATTATTTCCTAGATAATAGTTTAATTTCACAGATAATGAGTCACATGATTTTTTCCCCTTCAGTCTTGGTTGCAATGATGCATGCTATTTAATGGAAAATACCAAAACAGAGAAGTCATTATTTTGATTACTTCCATCTCCAGAAACAATGTTTGTGATGATCTGTATTTTGAACACAATTGTTATATTCACATGCCACGGCTAGATTCCACCACAGGAACCTTGTTTTTATCTCCCTTTATTGCAACAGTCCTTCATTCCTCCATTCAAATCTAATGATCTGCACTCAGCCCATTGGAGTAACTCAGTTCCAGAGCATTGATTTCCTTTGTGCTGCAGATTGATCGGTGGCCTGTTATGGCTCGATATGTCACAACAACCCCCCTTGCAAAATGGCCAGGATGAATAACAGAAGCATGAGCATGCACTAGAAGACAAAAAGTGTGGAAAATGTCAGATATTGTGAAAAACATTCAGCTTAATGCAATCATTTCTGCATGTGTTTCAGATTAAAACTAAAATCAAACTTCTATTTTGTCTTTTAAGGTGATATTTGAGTGTCAGTTATTCTTATTTTATGTCAACAACCCTGCAGAGATTAAACAATATTACAATCACTATGATGGCAGGACATTGTCTCACTTATTAACATTGCTAACATTAAGGTAGAAACAAACTCTGGGTAAAACAAACATTTAAAGCACATAAAGCTGGATTGAATGAAATAAGCATGCTTCTCTGTCAAATGAATGTGGTATGGTTGCTGACATGCTTTTTACTGAGACAAAGCTCCCTTGACTAGTTTTGAGAGACCATAAATTGACCCTTGGTGTCTTGCTATTGCCCTAATGCCTCTGCTGTATCTATTCTAGTGTTATAATATGTGACCAGTAGCCTGAGAGAACAGAGTCTAATTACCGCTTCCCTTGCCGTGGACAACTCCATAGATCTCCATATAGTAGCATCATCTCCCTTCACCCATTGGGTAGCAGTCCCCTGGGGCAAATGCACATAAGCAGGCTTACATGTGCACACCCACACACATATACCAATTAAACCCTTGTTCTTTATATCCAGCCAGTCACTGCAGCACGTTTCCCTTACCACGGCTGTCTGGCTTTCATCTGCACTAATGCAGACTGTGCAAGGATTCTTACCATCATGCCTGCAAACATGACCATGATTATTCTGTCAGTTCTGAAGCTTTATCGATGCAGACAAACAGAAAAATGTGCAGTGCTTATGTGTAGGTCGTGCTGGAGGACACATGCCCATCCATGCGTATGTGAGCATGTTTGCCTCTTTTTTCTATTTTTTTTTATTCTTTTTTTGGAGGTTTGTATGTCAAATGTGTGCATAATGTGTACTATGGGGTTCAGTAGGCACGCGATGGGACACATAGGGCTGCTCTCCCGCAGATGCAATTAGGCTAAATGGGATTATGCCTATCACATTTCAGACAGGCCGGCCCCACAGCCACCTGGGGGAGGGGGTGAAGGTTGGATGGGGAGAAGAGTGGTAGTGATGAAGAAGAAGAATATAGAAAGGGGCAAGTGTGTGGGATGGATGGAGTGGGGGGTAAAAAATGGGAAAATAGTCTCTTAGAAACAGACTAATGGAGGGTGTAGCAAAGCAAACTGGTGCTGGTCTAAAGGAGAAAACACATCTGTTCTCCTAATGTTCTACTAAAAATGGATAAACTGAATTGATGTATAAAACAAGGGTACATATCAAATATCATATTTACACATTTTAGACCCTGTTGTACTATGTTGCCTTCCATCTGATGTGCTGCTGCAGCCCCCCTTTGGTATCAGGCTAAATGTCAGCATCAATAAAGAAACTGAGGGAGGGGAAGCTGACATTTTCACACTGGCTGATTGTACTCATAGATTCTCACTCTCTATTGAACTGTGTGGTCATAAGGTTTAGGAGAGGACATAGACAAAGGGGAGAGACCACACTCTGTGCTCATAGACCATGGATTTTTCTCAAGTAGATGTATTTCTGAAGAGAACCAGAAAACAAAGGTTTTTGTTCTTTCATGTCTCTTTGTTTGATCTCATATTTATATTAAATCTGGTCTCACAACAAGGAATCATTTTTAGACAGTTTGTAAATGAACAAGCACTGACTGTGACTTCCAGTTTTGGTTTAATGAAATTGTAGTTTCGAGTATAAACCAAATTGCCACATCAAATTGGTGCAGTTCTGACAGTCTACATGTAAAAATTGACAAAGCATCAAATCTATCCAGTCCTGAGGCTGCTGTTTTCACTTTGGTGTTCAGATCTAATGTGGTTTTCACAGAGATCTGTGAAGTCTGAGCAGCAGGTGAATCAGTGCCATGTCTGCCATGTTGCACTACAACATAATATATCTTTTTTTTATTTCTCTAGATGGTCCATTTGCTTTCAGACTGCAAGGAAACCACATCAGAGTTCACTTGCAAGTTAGACGAGGCTCCTGGTTTGCAAGTGGACCAAATTTATCTTCTTTTGTCTGCATCACTGCGAAAGCAAGTACAGACTATTATACAGACACGTATAGGCACACTATACCTATATGATACGGTACACTATATGCTCTGGCAAGTCTTCTACATTGTATTTGTCGTCTCTTCACCGAACCTGAAGCTGATTAAATCCAGGGTCATATTACACAGAAAACTGCATTAAAGATTTTACCCATCATCATTCAAAATGTCTTTCTTTTGTTCAACAAATACACAATTGGTTCCAAGAAATATCTCTATCTTCACCAGACACATTCCAGCTTATTTAAAGATTCATTAATCAAATCTAAACACAATTCTTAAGTGTGTATCAGATTAAACTATTTAGTGACTGTGTTAAACTATACCACATAATGGAATTTTAGATGCTGGTCCCCTCTGGGATGAAATCTTCTTGAACAGCATGTGTGAATGGGAATGCTGACTTTGTGTATTTGCCACTGAGACCAAATAATAGCCGGGATGGAACCGGACATCTCTTAATGATGAGGAATTAAATGTTCAATAGAACCACTGAGAGAGCCTACACCATGCTCCAGAACACTGGGGGACAGAGATCTGAGACGTAGGTGGGGGGGTAAACTGGAGAGCTGTGATAGGATATGGCCCATTAATTATTGAATTTGCTGACGTTATGACAAATGGCGTTGTCCTAGCCCTCGCTGGAGCTCATGACTTTTACAAGGCCAGCTGGACATAGTCTCAGCAGTTCTTCTGTTAAACCACTAACGCAGGATTAAAATCTTTGCTGTCCTTTTTTTTTCTTTTGGTCTAAGAGATTTTCTTAGCCCACCCTCAATACGGCAGAAGTTAGATTAAGCAGCTGGAATAAAATAAGTGAAAGCTGGGGTCATTTGTACTGTTCCTGAAACTGAAATTCTCCCTGAGAACCTCCTTGCGGCTTTGCTGTTTTGGGAATGAGAGTAATTGAGCGAGGGTACATGTACGGTAGGTGAGACAGTAAGCAAGCCAGTATGGGAGTCAGTTACACCTCTGTGTTGGGTGTTTTTTGTAATGTGAGGCCAGCAGTGAAAGAAAGGCAACAGTGTGCTGTGTTTGCACTGCGTGGGATGGCCTCCTGCTCCTGACGTGGATGCGGTCAAATATGCCCCGAGGAGGTGCCCACTATGAATCGCCGATTTTTAAATCCCAGGGGCTCATGAGTGTATACAAACTCTGCATTTCTCTGCTTATGACCTGAACACAAAATACTCTACCTGACATATTAGACAAATTGCTTTTACTAAAAAACTGTTCTGTTGTCCTCTGTGCATACACATTAACCTTTTTTTTCTTTGTGACTCTGCCTGCCTGAAAAGCTTCTGAATAATCTGTTGTAGATGTAAGATTTTACTATAACTCCATCTGACTGTTTAAAAATAAATCAAACAGCGTCAACAAAAAGAGTGCAGAGAAAAGGTGGGAATAATTACATGAAACCAGGCAAGACGGAGAGAAAATGTAAATAATAAATAGACGGTTTATAATGTGCTCAACATTGAATATAAATGGTCCTTGTTTGGTTTGTCTAAAATATGCCCCACAGCAGCTGTTACCTTTAATAACAAAGATCTTTCACCATAAGAACAAAGAACTCAACACTGTTCATTCTTGTTTCTTTTTGAGATATCTCACAAAATGCATCTCTAATGAATTAAGCAGAAATTAAATGCTACTAATTTAAATTACCAGACAACCGGATTCCACATACAGCATAATTTAATAAGAGATGTGTAAGACTACCCTGAATGGAGTAAGAATTAACACAATTTTGTAGTCAAATGTATAGTGAGGTGTCACAGAAAACATGTTTAATGCTGTGGTCAGATTAATGAAAGTCTTCTGCCATTATTTTCTTACTAGCCTCTCTGTTGTTAGTGGCTCTCCCCATAGAAACAGCCTGCTGCCAGCTGCTGTTCTGGCCCTTTGGAAAAGAGGCTTGCAATTAGACCTTGTACTTAAAACAAGGTGAGTCAGGACCTTTTAATGGTGTGCTATTTCTGAGCTCCCACACATGCAGCCGTTTAGATTTTCGCTGCGCCAGAGAACTTTGTTGCACTGAGGCGTGGATGTTACAATGCCCAAATAACTAAGGAAGTGAGTAACTTGCTAATGGTAGCTATTTATTGGCAGAAATAGAAAATGAATATGAGTTGCACTTTTTCTAATAGTCTTCTATTCTGCCGCCTGTTTTAAACCAATCTGTGTTTTAATCTGTTGCCTTATTTTGCTACTCCCTGCTTAAAACCTTGACCTTTATAAAATGCTCATATGTACTGTTGCTGCAGTGGGGCTACAGAGCTGCAGCTGTGGCATGATAGCCCCATATTGGCTTTTTATCTAGAAGGGTGAGGTTAACTTTCTAATTCTGTCCTGCCTCTCATCTGTTAACTCAGACCTTGATAGGATGGAGGTGGAATAGAAGGACTGTCTGTGTTTAGACTGCTGCACCTTGTTTCCTTGGACCCTACACAGCCAACCTTGATTTCATTCAGCGATGAGCATAAACCAGTGAACACGCTTACATTCAAGCTCTCTCTATTGGTCTTGCTGTCCCCCTTAACCACAAACACACACACACACAAACATACTATAAAAAGGCAACAGATTATTTACTGGTGCACAAATGGAAGTGTTAGAGATATACTTTCCCTGCTGTTTTCTGTTTTGTTCATTTTCATCTTTGATTTTCTCTCCTTTTAAATGAAAATACTTATATGCTTGGTGATGGGAAAGCATATCCTTGAAATGTTTTGATAGATGCATGCTTAAAAAATCCAGGCTTTTAAAAGAAATGGCTGCAGGTGACATGTGATGCCTTCTTACTGAATTCTGATAGTTGATTACCATGACATTCTTCAAGCTGTAAATTTTTAATCCTACCTCCAGACTGATGAGATTCCCATGCATCCACACACTCCGACAGACATAAATATCACCTGACCAAGACTCAGATGGCCAGACTGCCATCTGAGGACTGGCTATATACTCATAGCCAATCTAAATAGACTATCTTGGCTGACTCTTCCCCAGACCAGGTGCCAATGCTTTTACATAAAACTATGTAAAAGTAATTCAGCTGTCTTCTATTTTCTGCTAAAAATAACATGAATACTGGGAAGCATCTGCGGAAAGCTTTAAATTAAATGTTCCAATAATTTATTCATTTTGTAGCATAATGTATTATACAATTTAAAAAACAGTAATCCTCAGCATTGCTTTTTTTACTCTAGATTCTCAAAATGATTATAATAGCCATCAAAATCCAATAAATTTTGATGTAGTCTCTAAAAATGTCCATGAATCTGCATGGGTGCATGCTGTGTTCATTTACTTGTCTGCAAACAGCTCTTTGTCTTTTGTTCTTCCAGAGATAAAGAGCATCCACTACTCAGTAACAACACATAAATATGCATTAATCTGTTCTGGTTGGGTGAATTTGAAGAACTGTCAAGCGTCAAATGTAAAGGTCATGCTTTGCTTGCTGTAAGGGGAAAATCCTGAAGACCATGGTTAGGGCACCATTTGAATAAACTATGCAAGGATTTACAAGAAGTAACCTTCAGGGGTAAACACGCCCCCGTCCCTCACCAGGGAATAGCTACCATTATGGATGTGTTCCATCAACTTCACCATACTGCCTCTGACTATAGATGTCACACAGATCAAGATAAATGGCAAAGAGCACTATATGTGTTATATAGAGAATATTATTGTGCTTTTAGATTAATGTGTCAGTTTATGCGTAGGTGACACAAAATTAATCAATTCTCTATCTAGAAATGTTACTTTTTACATTATTTATACATTTCTCCTAGTGGCATCACTATATTGAATAATACTGTGCATGGAAACAAGGTGTACAGTGGATTATGTTTTGAATTTTGAACTAAATATTCCAACCCTAATCCCCCACCTACGTTTGAGTAGCATGACTGTCAAGCTAAACGTGGCAGGTAGAGGTCTTTCAGGCGGAGAAAGGCGTGACCTTGCCACTGCTTCCCTGTTGAATCAGTTTGGTGTGCAACACCACTCCAGGTCTCAGAAATGCATTGCAGCTCCTTAGACACTCTTGGTGAACAGAGGGCCGATTCCGTCCCCAGTTTCATGCAAAGCCCCGTGGCAACAGATGCCACATGGTGGCCCCTGAGCCTTCAGCCGGCGAGGAGACGTAGGCGAGCGCCAGCCGGGTCACCAAAGCCCATGTCTGTGTCATGCACAGAGAGGGTCCTCACAGCAGGCATGCAGGCAGGCAGGCAGCATGCCGTCTTGTTCTGTTCCCCTTTCTTGGAGGCAGAGTGTAACAGCTCGTTTGCACGTGCTTTGTGTAGATTAAACCAAGAGGCTATCAGGGATAATTAAAAGTAATAAAGCTTAGTCTTTTTTGGATTACTATTCTGGATGTGGATACTTTTGTTTGAATGAGTTTTTCCTGAGTTTGTTAAACTATGTGTGCACATGTGTTGACTTTAGATTGTCTATTTGCCATTTTTCAAATGGATATCCACAAAACATACTGACATGTAACACATAACGTAGAGAATTAATGATAATATGTGTCATTCTAACCTTGTTTATGTGTTTGCTTGTGTGTATTAGAGAGAGAATGTGACAACAAGTACTCTCATCCCATTAAATCAGTTCTTCAATCATCCAAATGGCTGCTTGGGCAAAGTTAATTGCTACTGTGCAGTAACCCACGTAAAACGCAAAACAAAGAGAGAATAATTAATATAAAGAAAAACATGGTGCGTGATAGACTTGCTTTTACTTGGTCATTTCAATCATCAATCTCTGCTTCCAAATAGTTCAGCATTCTTTTCACTCCCATAAATAAATATTTGCTTTATTGCTTCAACTGACAAACTTCACAGTTTGGGAAAAATATTTAATCCCTACAATCTGTTTTTATAGTTACTGTCAAATCTTCATCAATAAACAGTGGAAAGTCTGTGTTTAAAGTTTGTTTCTGGATCTTGAGATGTGGCACATTAGTATTGAACAGTATCCAAACCACAAGTAACTTTTGACAGATGAGGTGAAGCTTTTGCCATCAGTTGCTTATCGCCATCCACACTGTCTGGTTTGCATATTTGGATGAACTTTATAAACTTTGCATCTTAGACTCAGCAGGGGATAGTATATGAAATATTCTAAGGTCACACACATGACATGTGCAGCTTGACCTACTGTACCTGTTTGTTTGACCTTTATAATCTTAAAATTTTTGCTAAATAATTCTGTGTAGTTCAAGAAGGCAACCATGTGTATTTGAATTTATATATATATATATATATATATATATATATATATATTGAGCTGAGATTTTCATGCTTATGGGCATCATAGCTCAATTGTATGATCATTGGCCAATGATGAGCTACTTGGACTGTTTATGTAGCATTTATTTTACAAATATTAAGTCAATTGTTCTATATAAGCAGGGCATAAATGAAAAAGTTACAATGCAAAGTGATTCACTGAAAGTTTGGAGACAGACTTTGTTTGGATATTAAAATAGCAGCATATAAAGATGACACTAAGCTGATTCTTATCACACAAATCTTCCACTGAATACTGTATCAAAAACAACCTTCAATGAGAATATTTACATGCATTTCTTTTTGCATTATAGTAAAACCTTTTCTCATAAGATGAAATGTGCGCACTGTTATATTCAATGCAGATTTTGCTTTAGTGTCAGCTGTGCTTTTTGATATTTAAAAATCATACAGAAGATTGGATATGCATGCCATAATAAAATTAGAGAGGACAAAAATTATTATTTGGACTTGGTACAGTAATAGCATGATGAATTATGGCACATTTTCTTCAGGGGACATTGCTTGAGGAAATGTTGTAAAACGCCCATGGGAACCAGCAGTCATCAATCACACATGGTGTGGTTGGGGGTGTTGTTATGGCCCTGAGGACTTAAGGCTGCAGAGCAGCCAGTAATCTAAATGGTGACACTGCGCTCCAGGGCCCCCATGGGGCTGCCCGCTCTGTCGCCTGCAAAGAAAACAGATCAGGGGAGAGGGATCAAGGTTTGTTTTCTCCCTTTTCTAGGTCATTATTTATTATGTGAAATATCAACGTCCTTGGCTGCTGCATTGGATCTTCCTCCCCCCAATTGACAGATCTCATTATAAGATAAACGTGACAAAGATAGCTCATAATGCTTCAGAGAAATGTAACACCATTAGCAGGTCATTGTCATCGTTCTAATGTGTCCTTTTAAGCCGCTTAGTGAACTGGTGCTGAAGTGTGATACAGGGATTAACCTATCAGAGAGTTGCTGCGGAGGAGTTGAGCCGCTATTGATGGAAATTTTTGGACGTGTGGTGATATCTTCCCAGGCGCTACGCAGAGTCATGGTGGAGCCTGATTCCTAAACACACAGAGGTTTCTGGGATATGGGGGAGGATGTCTGGAGGGTGTAGGTATGCACAGGGATGGGACTAGTGTTTACTTAGTATTTGAATTCCTTCATTCAAACAAGGAAATACTTTGCATAAAAACACACGGTTACATTTCTTTCCATTTCTAGTGGTGGAATTAACACATTGTATTACCTACTGGTTACCCCCCATGGTACTGAAAAAAACAGCTTTATTGCAGAAACACAAGTACAAGTAGTTACTCCACAAAAAAGGGCGTTAATATATTTGCAACCACTTATTTATATCTTTTATTGGACAGCCTTTTATTAAAAAATGCACTTTTAATGAGTTGACAGACCTGATATACTGAAGTTGAGCATCTGCCTAAATGAATAAATGAGTGAATTTCATATTTAAATTGTGGAAATGACTCCAAAATATGAATGACAGCAAATGCTTCCAGGGTTAAATAGTTATTTGTGAAGCCATTGTTTAATTTTACCATACAGTAGAACCATCTGCAGCTTTGAGGATGCATAATTATCTTTCAGTCATTCATTGTGCTTTTAGTAACTGTTAGCTGACAGAATTTCACCGATCAGTTTCACGACCTCATCCGTCATTTTATTAACTCACACTGTCACATTAATGTGCATTTATTGCACTGCACAATAGATGCATATTAATGATGACACATTAAATATGCTCTTGTCCACAGTGCACGTATATAAAGTAGGCATGCACTTGACAAAGATGCTAGTAAAACTGATCTCATGTAAATGCGGAAATAGTATATTACATGAACATCAAAGGTTAAAACATAGTTGAACAGCTTATTTTCACAGGGAAAGTCGAAGCAGCAAAGTTATTGGTACATCATACATTGAGGTAAGATTTTACAGCTAAGCTTCACTATTACATTTTCTAATTTCATGGCTCAGCAGGAATTATCAAAGCTGCTTTGATTACATTTTCATATGACCTTGATCACAAAGGGCAGTGCAATCAATACAATAGCCATTAGCATCCTGGTAATTGTTAGTGAAATAATAATCATTCTCAGGCCCCAGAATGTCTTTTAGCTTCTTATTTATTTATTGGGCATATGGAGGGAGAACAAGGCTGCTAGCTGAGCTGGGTGTGATGAATGGAGGCTTGAGAAGCAAATTAAAATGTTTTTAATTAAACCCAGTGATCATAATAGTCTTGCCAGTTCTGGCGACAACAGGAATGCATTTTGTATTACTTGAATTTTTACTTTTTTAAGTTCTGTGTTGAAGTTTTCACTATTTAGTTTTGTGGTTTGGAAGCAGGTTGGCTCACGAAGCAAACATAAGTTTACATACAAACACTGAGCAAAATGAAAGCTAACAACACACCAAATCACAACAAAGTAGTCATGGTAATGGCACTATTTATTCAGCTTTGTTAGCAGAAAAGGTCATGTGATCTGGGGATAGTAATTATAGCAAACGCTTAATTACATTAGCAACCCCATGTCTTTTTATATTATCTCTCACGCAAAAAACACAGAGAGATTTGATGATGTTAATAAGCTGTGCTTTATACATGGTAATGGTGGCCTAGTTCAAAGCCATTAGTGCTATAAGGAATATCCATTTGAGTGTCTGAGCTCTCAAATGCAGCTCAGCTCAAAGTGCACATTGTTTAATGGTATTGATCAACGGTCTAGTGAGCTCCGGGGCTTTTGCTCATTACTGTGTCTTATTCATGCTTTCTTGGGTAATGATGCCCACATAGCAATTACTGCCACAGCCATTTAGATGATCTAAGAGAGAAATCATAATCATAAAGGGTGGAGGAGAAAACAGAAGAAAAACGGATAACGTGCCTTTATGAACGGGTAAAAACGGCCAAGATTTCAAGTACATTGACTTCTGAGAAATCTCCACTGACTTTGACCAACCTACCACTGCTAAATTAAGTGTTTAGACCTAGTTTTTATATAAATCCATAGTAAAATATAATAAAAGGCCTGATTTTAACCTCATTCTTTCATGACTTTGCATATGACTGTGAGTTTGAAACAATTTGCTATTTATATTTGTTAATCTTATTGCATTTATGCAAGCATCCCCAACTTTGGATCAATATTATTATTATTATTATTACAGTAAAATAGCAGCATTGGTCAGAGCAGAAGGAAACAGTTTTACACTTATGGATTTTAGTGATGCAGGTATGAGGTATTGTTTTTTTTTCAATCGCAGATTTAAGTTCTTTATTTATCATAATTCCTGTTTTGTAATTTACTAAAACTATGAATTGTCATATGCAAGACTCTGACCCATAAATTAAACAAAATCTGGGGACATTTGCTTGTATCCTTTCTTCTCTCTCACCTCTTCGAAAAACCTGTACTTTACATAAATCCAGATTCTCATTTAAGAAAATACACAATTTCATACAAACGATAACTGAAAATCTTCAGTTTTGTCACTGCAGCAGCTGAAACCACAAGAAAGGACTTACAACTTTCTGGAATGCGCCGCTAGGTGGCAGCAAACAGTAATAGCTTTTTTTAACTGTCGTAATGTTTTGTGATTTTTGTAATATATGTCTTTTTTTAAGACATCACCTTCAGTTTGAGCCATTCAAGAACACTTTTCATGCTGGTGGAAGTTGTGCTGCACAGGAGTCTCTCTGCATATCTTTTTTTCTGCTATTTCAAGACTTGTTTTTAGAGTCTCCATGACAACAAGACTTGTTTACCACTGGGATTTACT
Organism: Pseudomugil gertrudae; assembly: GCA_037177535.1. Classification (NCBI taxonomy): domain Eukaryota; kingdom Metazoa; phylum Chordata; class Actinopteri; order Atheriniformes; family Pseudomugilidae; genus Pseudomugil; species Pseudomugil gertrudae. The sequence goes on along the minus strand of JBAMHV010000021.1, from coordinate 11,321,637 downwards.
GATAATGCTCTCAAATTCAAGATTATCAGTGAAATAACACTTCAAATTTCAACGGAGTTGAAAAGAAAGAGATGGAGACGCAGGGCAGGAGTGAAGCAGAGAGAAAAACAATGGAGATTTAAACCGTTTCTTCCAACTGTTGTGATGGCTAACACGATTGCTAGCTAACATAATTGATGAGCTCCAGGTGCTAACCGGGTCTCAGAATACAGAGTACAGTTTTATGTGCTTCACTGAGACATGGCTACATGAACACATCCCAGACTGTAATGCGTCTGTACACGGCTTCAAGACGGTCCGTGCAGACCGCAGTGAACGGCTCGG